>CATQJL010000316.1:87189789-87237645 GCA_958299035.1 Cylicocyclus nassatus | reverse complement strand
TACATTACTGGACATCTGATCTGATTGAAGTAATTTAGCGTCAGGAGTTTGAGAACCCAATTCTTTCTCAACAATAGGACTCATTTTAAAAGAAGTATATCAAAGTTTTTGTTGAGGAAGTTATATCAAAGCAAGTTGAGCAAGCATTTAACGCTTTATCCAACAGATAGGGTATCGAACACATACTTCTTTATCGTCTGCCATTATACATTCGAATAAATCTTTCATTCCAATTACTCTAATGATCGGTAAGGCCCAAATTATCCTAAAGAAATTTTTAAGTGTAGTATTTCCTACAATTTATGTAGTAGAATACCAAACTTCGTCGCGTGATGAAAGAGTTGACTAAGAGTTCCAATCCGACACTGAATTCGCAAGATATGCTAATTCGCTATTCTCAGATGATTTTAGAACTTGCGTAAAATAAACTAACCTCTCTGTTATATATCGTGATTGGAAAACTCACAACTTCTGCTTAATTTATATTAATGCGACATGTTCCACAAACTTACTCAAACGCGAGCACTTGAAAGTTTTTAAGGAAGCGCCAATTTATCCGAAAACATGAGTAAAACATGACTTTTATGGATTCTAAACTTTTGAAACCTAGAGATTTTTTTTGTCTCGATTCCAGTTCTATCATCCTCATATAATACAATGAAACATGTATTGCAGTGCGTGTACACAATTTAGAATGAGGGCACCTAGAGGGAAGAGTGATGGGCGGAGCCGCTCTTTGGCCCCGAGAAGGTGTAATGTCCTTCAAGGGATTTCTGGCGGTGCCAAGTACCCCTGCGAGGAAAAGCGGCTAGGCTTTAGGAACTCCTGCCACGCCGCCCATAGCATGTATGTACTTCAAACAAGGTGCAACATATTGCACAAAAGTGGTTTACCACACAACTGCCGATCGCCAGTCGTCGATGTTGGCAATCGAAAGTCGTCAGTGTCGGCGACTTACGCTCACCATTTTCAGACGCACGGTTGGTTGCATATACAGGGTGTCCCAAAAAATGTGCCTACTGTTTGATTGTTAATAACTCTTTTGTTATGAGGTCTCTCGAGAAGCTTTAGGTAATGTTTTGTAGAGCTGGCTTCAACTTAGATTTACAGTATAGAGCGAATCAATGATCGCTCTCCATTACTGTAGGGTTTACGGTAGAAACTTAAAAGAGGGTTTTGAGCGAAAGGCCATATTTTGTTTCAGAAAGGAAACGAAAGAGCCTGGAAACTTTTACTGGGCTAATAAGAGTTGCTGATTCTAAAAGTGAAGTTCGCAGCTTATTATGATGCTTTATAAAAAGTTATGCGAGGTTAGCAGTAGCCGCCGTTTTTTTTGAATTTCCTAAAAAGTGCGGCTGCACCGTTTAGAAAGCTTCGCAATCATGTGCAGCGTTAAGTATTGAACTCAGCGTCCACAAAAACTTTATTACACAAGTTTTCATATTTTTTCGAAAATTTTTGAAACGGCAGCTTTTTTTCACAATGACACCATATACTTAAAGTTTCCACCGTAATCCTACAGTAATAAGCGATCTGTGATTCGCTTTATACTGTAAATCTAAGTTGAAGCCAGCTCTACAAAACGCTAATCAAAGCTTCTTGAAAAACTTCATTACAAAAGAGTTATTAACACTCAAATAGTAGGCACATTTTTTCGGGACACCCTGTATATTAAACAGCCTATCGATCCCATAACGATCGATATTTGTGTGAAGCTGCCACCATTAGCGACGGGCGACCGCCCAATAGCTACCAACGATCGCCAACGTCTGTGAAGAGGATCAGAAGATGTAGCATGTGTCTAATGCATATCGATCGAAATGGTAACTTTCTCGATGGAGTGTAGCGGCTGCCTTGAACTTCATTTTGACACCATATAAAATAATGTAATGAATTGTATAATATAATATAATATAATATTATATAAAACTACTTGTGGCAGGTCATTTTCGGTACATGGTGCACCAGTCCATCCATTTATCCATCCATCAAATTGTCCAGATCGATCCATCCATCCATATGCATACATACATACATACATACATACATACATACATACATGTTAGTATATCACTTGAATCCCTTGTTGTGACATCATAACCTCCACAGATTTACATATTGTAGAAGATTATGGCTTATTGTAGAAATAGTGAAGGGTAGAAAATTGGTCAGATTTTTTCCCCCGAAAATTCGAAAAATCACATTCCGAAAAACGAACTGAAGTCGGGTATAAAGTGTGGATTCGCTACCCATACAACAAATTTTTGAATTTCCAACTTTTGCATGGCCATAGATGGCCAAATTCGAGTTATCTGGAATGCCCAAAATTTGACCTTCACGCGCAAATGCCTGGAAAGTTTTACAATTTTGACTGCAGAAATTCAGAAACAGCAGGTCGCAATCTCTATTGTGGTTCGCCACCTAGCCAAAGACTGTATGTATCCAGCCACCAAATTACTCGCTTTTGTACTCACTGCAGGCTGAGAACGAAAGTTAGAAAGTTGTAAAAGCGATTTTTTAGAAGTCTGACCATATATGGTTATAACTGTCATTTATGGTAACAGAAAACCTTGACTATTTGCTATTCAAGAGTAGAGGCTTGAGGCTATCTTCTCAAGAAAAAATCTTAGCTGAATAGCTGTTACATGAATTGTTATGAAGTTTTGAATTTGCATGTCAAAACGAACTTATTTATTAGCCAACTTAATAGTTTTCAGAATTATCGATTACTTTTATTGATTTTATCGATTTTTTGTAAATTTTGACATGCGAGGCTGGGATTTTGCACAGCGGGGGTAATCGAGCATGCTGATTACGAACACAATATTAGTTTTTAGGATCGTCCATTACTTTTATCGATTTTATCGATTTTTTTTGTAAAGTTTGACCTGCGGGGCTGGAATTTGGTACAAGGGTGTAAAGGGTGTAATCGAGCATGCTGATCACCCCCCTTGGGGATGATCAGCATGCTCGATTACCCCCCCTGTCCCAACTCCCAGCCCTGTAGCTCAAATTTTGCAAAAAAATCGATAAAATCGATAAAAGTAATCGATAATCCTGAAAACCAATATTGTATTCGGAATCCCCATGCTCGATTACCCCCCTGTGCCAACTCCCAGCCCTGTAGCTCAAACTTTGCAAAAAATCATTAAAATCGATAAAAGTAATCGATAATCCTGAAAATATTGTATTCGGAATCCCCATGCTCGATTACCCCCCTGTGCCAACTCCCAGCCCTGTAGCTCAAACTTTGCAAAAAATCATTAAAATCGATAAAAGTAATCGATAATCCCGAAAACCAATATTGTATTCGGAATCCCCATGCTCGATTACCCCCCTGTGCCAACTCCCAGCCCTGTAGCTCAAACTTTGCAAAAAATCATTAAAATCGATAAAAGTAATCGATAATCCCGAAAACCAATATTGTATTCGGAATCCCCATGCTCGATTACCCCCCCTGTGCCAACTCCCAGCCCCGTAGCTCAAACTTTGCAAAAAATCATTAAAATCGATAAAAGTAATCGATAATCCCGAAAACCAATATTGTATTCGGAATCCCCATGCTCGATTACCCCCCTGTGCCAACTCCCAGCCCCGTAGGTGAACTCAGCAAAAAAATCGATAAAAATCGATAAAATCGATATCGATCGATGACGAAAAGTAGCCTATGACACCCGCCGGGGCCCGTAGCGTATGTGTGCCAAGTTTGGTCCGGATCGGTCCAGAAATGGAATTTTCTATTCGGAACATACGTACATACCAGTGGCGTACCGAGGGGGGGGGGCGGGGGGGGGGGGGGGGGCGCGCGCCCCCCCCCCCCCGAGAACGGGTCGCGAAATTTTTGAAAGTTACTTACATGCGTTATAAAAATGTGCAAATGACTTGTTTATTTTTGTAAACAATTAAAATAATTTTTAAAATTTTTTAAAAATTCAAATTAGCCTTATAAAAAAAATTTTTTCGGGGGCGTGGCTGACGCCACGCCCCCTTTTTCCAGATTTTAGGGGTTGAGGGGCCCGCAAAATTGTTGAGAAGCCCCCCTAAAATTTTTTCGGAGTGCGTGGCTGACGCCACGCACCTTCATTTGAAAATTTTTTTTGCCGCGCCCCCCCCCCCCCCGAGCCGAAATCCTGGGTACGCCACTGGTACATACAGACATACATACATACATACATATTGTTCGTTCGCTTTCGCTAGAGTGGGCGGACCACTGCAAACATGACATGACATGTAATCGGTCGATAAACCTCCATCCTAGAGCATTGTTGTTTGTACTCCCTCGCCATCCAAAGCCGCCGCACGTGTACGTAGACAGTGCTCCGCCCACTCTAGCGAAAGCGAGCAAACGATACATACATACATACAGACAAACAGACATTCAGCTTCATATATAAGATTACACGTATATGTGATTACCAGTCAAGCGCCGTTTCGCGGCGCTTTGGACTGGCTGTGTGTGAAGTGGGATGCGACTAAAAGTTACTACTTCCAAAGTTTTTTTTGACAAACATTTCCCTCACCAAATGCGCACAGATTTTTTTACACACGTAACGGACCCAGAGTTAACAAAGTCAAAATGTCAGAAACCTCAGTTAATCTTCTTTGCCGTACAGGTTTTTTTTTACAGGTTCTTATGTATTGCAGATATATTGACGATTGTTGTATCGTTACTTCAACACAGTCCGAAATGGACGAGTGTTTTAGGACTACTCAATCAACAATCGCAATACATAAGCCTAACAAGAGAAAGACCACGAGACGGTTGGCTTCCGTTCTTGAACACACAATTGATGGTGGCTAGCGGTTCGGTGCGCATCAAGTGGTACCCGCAAAGAGAGTAACAAGAACATCATTCTGCACGCCAAATCCGCGCATCCGATAGCCGTCAAACGAGCTGTCATACACAACATGTTTGAAACGGCAAAGAATATCTGTAGTGGCAAAACTGAAAGAGAAGAGTCACTGGAAATTGCAGCTAAAGTAATGAATTCAAATGGTTATACGATGCACTTTAAACGCCCAAAAAGAGTCACGACAAAGACAAATGAGCAGACTACCAACAAGATAGCTCTGTGCTTGCCTTTCATCTCCGAAAGGGTCACTGCAGAAATCAAGCAATGTCTAGTACAAGCACAGCTGCAAAAGGACGTTCTCTTGGTAAATATTCCACGAGATAACCTAAAGAAACAGCTGGTGCGCAATAGGCTTTACGACAGAACTTGTACTACACGAGATTGCGTAGTGTGCCCTTACGGAAAACCCGGTGACTGCGCAAAAACTGGCGTCGTTTACCAAATCGAATGCATGAGCTGCTCCTCCATTTATATCGCTGAAACCGGTCGGCCACTAAGCGTAAGGATAAATGAACACCTAGCTAGTAAGAAACGTCAGAGCATAATAAGCCCACTAGGTAAACATAGGAAAGTAGAACATAACGGTGATGATTTTGAAATCAAGTGCAAAATATTAGCCTACGAAGATCAAATCTCTTCCCGAAAGGCTTTAGAGGCGTTCTATATACTTGCCCGAGATCCGAAGATGAACGGCAAGAATGAAAAGCTGTCTATCACAAGTGATCCACTACCGTATCTTTCGTTATGCGAACTGTGAGATAGCTGATCTATACTTAAACAGCCTCACATTGTTCCGACTGCTCATTTCGTCACTGCAGTCCATCGAGCAAGTTCTGAAGCAGATAAACACTGCTACCAGTAATACACTCGGTGGGTCGATTTCTACGCCCAGCCTCTCGATCTTCATCCTAGATGAATCGAGTACGCAGATGGGAGAAGGGCTTGGCAGCAAGTAGAGTGGTATCAAAGTGAATGACACCTTTCCAGGCCTCTGAAGACGGTGTGTAACCGAAACGTCGGACAATAAAGTGTATCATTGTTAAAAACCTGTACGGCAAAGAAGATTAACTGAAGTTATACTAGAATGCCCAGGTTACAAGAATGGAGGACTTTCAACATAATGTCAGAAACCTTTTTTGCATTATAAGGAGGTTTCCTGATTTCTATCAAAAAAGTTCGATCAGATTTTTGACTGCTTCCTCCCAGCTTCTTCTATCTACTTCCCCTCTACGGGTACTCAATTCTTGTAGTTACTTGCAATTTGCAAACTTCGCTTAACCGTCCTTTCCGAGTTCCTTGAGCTACACTGCCTTCCATCCCCCAATCTCTTTCATCCGAAAGTTGCCCTTATAAAATTTCCTGAACCGCTAATCATTTCTCGCTCTCACACCCTTCACTAACATCGCCTTCTAATCTTACCCTAAAGCTGCCGTTTCAAAATGCGCCATATGCGCGTTCACACTCTGTTCCAATCTGAATCAGGACTAAATCCATGATCGTCATGGATGTCGTCCTGATCCATCAACAGCGTCATGTTTGATGTTTGCTAGTAGTGGTCACGTTAGGACCTGTCTTTTTCCTCCTCATTTTCTTCGACTATTCTGACAATGCTATATATGAGCGCAAACTGCACCAAAAACCCTTGAGCGCAGGTTTCACTTCCAAATTGTGTGATCGCGATTTAGACAGATTGTACTCACCAAAATTTCATCATTCCTCCTACTTGCGAAGATCTTTTGGATACATTTGAGTTTTTGACATTCAAAAGTATTCTGACCGAAGTGGTCGTCACATACTCGACAAAGTCTGACGTTCTCACCGGAGCCCTGTTCCCCTCGTTGAGCGTCCCTTCTACCGCCTTAGAACCTCCACTTCTTTCAACTCTCTTCGTTTTTGAAAATGCCTAGCCTACGTTGAAATTTTAAAATCTGGAAATTGTCAAATTTGAAACTTCCCCTTTTTCTTTAAAAAGTCTTTTCCAAAAGCGTGCACGATTAATCTTCAATTTTGAAAAATTCTAATGCGACAACTTGTTTGGCATCGGAATACCCCAAAACTCCCTTTTGTATGGCTTTTCAAAGTGACCAAGACACTTAAAGACACCTTACGCTTCATGATGGATGCTTAAAGGCAGCGTCCAGGCAGATCTGGACCTATGGGGCTTTTATGTGGAAAGTACTTTTGGGGCCCTAACTAAGGCACTGCCCAAGCGGCAGCTCAGGTAGTGCTCTAATGGCTGAGGTATTCCCCTCGAAACTGGCCCCCGCGAACGTATTCGCATGGATTTATGGCAGTTTCGCGCCAGGATCCACGCTTTGCGCCCTGAATCCATGCGAAACACGGTCGCGGGGTCCAGCTTCGAGGGGCATATCACAGCCATTAGAGCACTACATGAGCTGCCGCTTGGGCAGCGCCTTAGTTAGGGCCCCAAAAGTACTTTCCACGTAAAAGCCCCATAGGTCCAGATCTGTCTGGACGCTGCCTTTAAAATTCCAAAAAAGCTCCAAAACAAATACATCTACTTTCCAGCTTAGCTCAGTAGGCTACCTATTGAAATATCATAAAGAGACCGACTTACTCAAAGTGTGTTTCTGCTTTCAGCAAACGTCCACTGCCCTAATGGGAATGTTCGGTTTTGTCTGAGATAAGTACTTAGTATTGCAGAAACAGATTCGACACATTTGAGCATTCGATGAGAAATTTGGGAGATTGCAATTTTTGCTGAATTTTGACAACAGAAACGAAATTGCTCAAGAAATGAAAAAAAAATTGGCTGAAGTTTTACAAACAGATTCTGCGGTTTGTTCAAGTTAGGGGATATTTACGCAAGTGAATGAAATTTGGTGATATTCCGATTGGATACTCCGCAGCATCTGTAAGATGAAAACTTTTGGGCATCTCATGAGGAATTTTCTGCTGGAATGAAAAGCTTTTTTGCTAAAATCTTCAACAATATTTTTTTACATACAGTACATTTTAGACGAAATACTCAGCAAAAAATTAATAGATATTCCGGAGAATAAATACGTCGCAAATTCTATAGGATTAAGATTCAAACATCTTATAGAGATTTCGAGAACTTTTATGCTCGAGTGTTTAAAGCATTTTTTGGCTTACGGTACATTTTAAACGATATGCTCAACAAAAGAATAATAGATGGAGATCCTGTTGCTTAAAAGGTCAAAATGGTTCACGAAAAGCTCCCAACGAATTAGGATAACAAACCACTTACGCAGAAATGGCATGAAAGCAGATCACACCCAGTGATCAGTGGACAGCTTTTCACCTAATACGGATCTGGGCAACTTCCTCACGTTGACAACACATTAAGGTCCTACGCAATGGTAATTGAAAGATTGCATTTTTTGCTGAGAATATCTACTTCTTTAACGGGTATACGGTGCATTTTTTCAGCTGACAAAATGCTAATTATTTGATGAAGAAAACTTGGAAATTGCACGTTTTTTTGCTGGCTCATGTATATTTTTCGAACACATATTGACCAAAAATATCAGAGAGTTGCTTGTTTTCAAACCAAGAACGAAATGGATTTTCGAGTCTGATGAAACGCATCAAATTCAGCATTAATCAGTTAATATGGTTTTTTGCGAATTTATTTGAAAAAGTGCAAAAACTTTTCCAGAGCACTTTTCAGTGAAACGCAGCGCATATGTAGCTCCCAGATGGTTTGCTCTACATTTAAACTGAGTGGATGCCCAGGAACGGTCACGAATGTACATTCAGATTCGCAATTTTTGCAGGCGTAAAGGAATACAACTTGGAGCGAAAACATAAACTGACCCGTCTGAATGTGATCGAAGCCGAGTTGCTTTTGCAATAGCAAATGGAAGCGATTTGACGTATAGCAGAAATATAACTATTCGATGTTACTGTTTGTAGCGTTAGCTGTCTAGTGACGGTACTTTTTTCGTTTCCGCTTGATCCAACTAAGTTAGGCATCACTATTATTATGAGTCATGAGTTGCACTTAGGTGGCTGCGCCGGGGGGTGTAGGACGTTTCGCACGACCGTACTGCTTTCCACACAGGACCACCGCCGCATGCGACACACCCTGCGGCGGCTTTTGCCTAAGCAAAAGAGGGGGAGGAAAGATTTGCGGCGTGCATTACATGTTAAGACAGGTCAAATTCAGGGTGACTCTGGAGACCGCCCGTGCGAAAAGACCGTCTCCCTGCGCCGGGTCGTAAGCGTAAACAGTCTGGAAGCGGGCGGGAGTGCCAAAATTATGACAGAGATCTTCACAAACATCATCGCCGGTTGTTGACGTCGGATGGTCCCCCCTGCGCTTTATTATAGAGTATGATCATGTCAGAGAATCTCTGTGGGCCAGTGCGAATTCTGGAGTTTCCCAATATTGCGCCACTCAAGTAAAGTGGCCATTTTCAATCATTATTAATTATATTTCAAAAGCGAATTGCTACCTCTTCTTGTACTCAATACGAAGCACTACTTCCTATTTGCCTATACCATGAATCCTGCTTCAAACAACCATCAAACTGTGGGATTAGGAGCCAGCCGAAATCTCGTCTGTCCCAATTTCGTTTGCAGTGGTTGTGCATCCAGCAACTATTACTCAAAAGAAAGAAAACGAAATCAGCTCTAATCACTTCTACAAAAACTAAGAGATTTTGCTATCGAACTGTACCTAATTTCTTTCCTAAAATTCTCTTTGGAGGTAAGTTAATGGGGTGTGAAACAACCCCTAAAAAGTTGTGGCGGCCACAGTGTTTTAGGGGTTCTGCCACACCCCATTAACTTGCCTCAAACCTTTCAAATATTTGCGTTTTATATAGTTGCTACTGTTCAACCTTCTTCTTTATACATTGAGAGAGTCATTTAAAATCGTTTATTCTAGGGAAAGATATACTCGTTTTCCCTTAGCTATGCAAACGGAAAATGCTGCGAAAATATTGGGTTACGGTAACATGCCCAGTCTGCGCTACTATGTGAATTGCGAAAGAAGGCGACAAGGATAAATATATTTGATAGACTAAGCCTCACTATTTACATAAAAGTGATTTGAGTTTGACTGGTCCTCTCTAATCTGAAAAGGGAAGGATACCAACATTAGTTGGCAACTGAAGATGAGATATACAGGGTGTCTCAAAAGTGAGTACACACTTTGCAATCGTCAAAAGTACCATTCTGTAGAGGAGACTTCAACTTAGATTACAGTACCGATCGAATTACCGATCGCTTCGTTACTGTAGGATCACGGTAAGAATTTCCACCATGTAGAACAATTGTGAAATATGCCATTTGACAAAATTTTCTTCAACAAATCTGAAAAATCGTGTACTAGGGTTTTCGCGCACGCTGATTCCACTACCCAACTTTTTACAAGTGTTTTCAGCCTTTTTGGCCGTGTAATCACATTTCTGGCAGATACTGGGAATTCGATTATTACGGTTTACCTGAGATAACTTTGGAAAGAAGCATCACAGTAAAATGGAAATTCATATTCGAATTCAGCGGCTTCCATTACCATAGTATAAGAGATTTTGGATTGTTCAGTTTTGTTCCGAGGCAGAATACGGCTTCCAATGGCCTAAAATGCTTGTCCAAGTTCCTACAGTAATCCTACAGAAATGAAGAGAGGTTGGCAATTCGCTCGGCAGCATATCTAAGTTGAAGCCTCCTCTACAGCATGGTGCTCAAATGGCGGAAAGACACAACGGGAAAGGAGATCTTAGCGATTGAAAATTGTGTACTTACTTTTGGCTCTGTATATCATTAGATGCGCCTTTTAACGCCGATTCCAAATCTGCTTTTTTTGCCGAATAAGTTTCCGAAAGAAGTTATAAGCGTTTAAATGTCCAGATTTGCCAAGCATTGAGCGGCTTAAAATCAGCGAAAAGCTCTAAAAAACACCTATGCGATTTCCACCAACTTTCTTCCTTCCTTGCAAACAATGAACTCGGTACAAAAACGGTTTTCTACTTTCCGGTGCTTTGTACAGCTTTTCGCCAATTTTAGGCCACCTAGACCTTGACAAATTTGGACATTTGAGCGCCCACAACTTCTTTCGGAAACTTATTCCGCAAAAAGGGAAAGCAGATTTGGAAAATCAGCGTTCAAAGGCGCGTCTACTGGTATATATCTCATCTTCAATCGCCGACTAATGTTGCTATCCTTTCCTTTTGAGATATTAAAAGCGGAAAATGGAACAAATGGGATTTCGGCTTGCTCGTAATTCCATAGTTTGGATGTTATTCGAAGTGGGATTCCTATTGTGAGCAAAGAAGTAGTAGCTCTTTCTACTAACAGGGAAAGAACGGTCGAAGTGGCTTTACAAGATGCCATGGATACCATTTTGTGGGGCTTCGAACGCTGATTTCAAAATTGCCTTCCATATCCGGAATTATGAGGATTTTTATGGGAACGGAAGTTGGCGCAAGTACAATCAAGAACGGCACAACGGTGTGTGCCTCTGGTGTAGCGGTTGGTGAGGTGGTCTTGCAGGCAGAACCTCCTTGGTTCGAATCTCTTTTTCTGGTTTTCATTTTGTTTTCATTTTGCTGGTCTACAGAAAACTTGTACGAGCATGGGCATCCTCCATACAACACCCTTTTGTTCTTTTATGGCATCTCTTCAAAGAACTTTTAATACTCTATATTTTCAAAGGCCTATCTATGTGCATTGCCTTGGGATTCTCAATAACGAAAGGAGGTGTAGTGTATGGACGATGCTCCTGCTCACACAAGTTTTTTGTATGACCAGTAAAACGAGAACCAGGACAAGAAAATCGAACCTAGGACGTTCTGCTTGCATGGCCACCACACTAACCGCTACACCAGGCGGCACATATCGTTGTGGCGTTTTTGATTGTACTTGTGCCGACTTCCGTCCCTCAGAGCCCTCATAACTCCTGTTTTAAAAACGCGCCGCAGATAAGGAAGGCAGACAGATCTGCGTCCGAAGTCCCACAAAACGGTATCTATCGCATCTTGAAAGACTACTTCCTTCAACCTTCCTTCCCTTGTAAGTGCAGAAAGAAGTAGTTAACTCACCTTTGAAAAAGGTAACATGTTTGAAGATGACTATATCACTTGGATAGCCCAATATTTGAAAACCTCAGAATTCGCTGAAAATTTGGCCCATAGAGGTTATTTGACATTCTAATCACGAAAATGATGCTCTTAGGCTTATAATGCTTTTTTATTACGCATTATGTACGTATACGATGGTAGGTCAAAACATCAATGTGATAGTATTTTACGCAGTGCCTATCTGACATTGTTAACGATATCATGTTATCGCTAACATCAGCTCACCTCGATAACCCCCCCTACTCGACCCCTCAATCCGACCCCCCCCCAAGTGTGGCATGCCACACCCCACGCTCGACCCTGCCGATAACCACACGATGCATATTAGAGACATTGAAGGACTATTATCAAATCTTCCTTCCATATACGCTGAAAGCTTCTGAAAAGCAAGTTATGGACTTTTATTTGCAGGCAAGTTGCAAGGGTGAAAGCAGCGAAAATTATCAACACCTAAGCATTCTAAACTCAATCCTAATTGGAACAGCTTTTCTATGCGCAGTGTGATACTGCCCCTTTTTGCATATCACCCTGTAGCGCATGAAACAATTTGAACAATTTCCGTTATTTGTAGTCGCTCAAACCATGCAAATTCAATGATATAAATAATGCCCATTACTTCCTTCCCAAAAGCGTTCTGCAGATATGGGAGGCGGATTGAAATTAGCGCTTCAAGCTCCTTGTAAGGATGTATCCGTGGTGATCTGCCACTTCGACTTCGCATGAGAGGTTTTCATATGGTAAACAATTTCTCCTCGTTCACACATTCCAAATATAACGGTCGAGAGTTTGAAAATCATTATTATGGGTGAATGGCGGTTGAAACCAGGAAAGCAAAGCAGAGCTATCTCCAGAATAATTTCTTTCCTTAAACAGGCTCTTTTGAATTTGTAGCTCAAAGACAAGCACATGTGCATAAACGAAGCTTTCTTGCCTTTTGAACTCCATTCACATAGAATTAGCATTCATAGTCTACTAAAACACTTTCGTTATGTAAGAGAACTTTGAAAAGAAAATGTTTACTAGGTGTTACTTAAGCCTCAGCTACTAGCGAGGAAAATGTGCCTACCGTTTGATTGTTAATAACTCTCTTGTGATGAAATCTTTCGGTAAGCTTTAGGTTTCGTAGAGCTGGCACTTGTTGTAGATTTATTGTTCAAAACGAATAATCGATCGCTCTTCATTATTGTAGGATAAGGGTAGAAACTCCAAGTATGTGGTGTCACTGTAAAAAGCTACCGTTTCAAAAATTTTCAAAAAAATGTGAAGACTTGTATGATAGGCTTTCCATGGATGCTGATTCCAATACACAACTATGCACAAGATTGCGAAGCTTTCTAAACGGTGTAACCGCACTTTTCAGCAACATTGAAAAAAACGGCCGTACTGCTTATAGGGGCCTGCAGGATCGCGAGAGTCGGACGCGCGTACGGCCTTTGCGCCGCGCACGCCTGATATCGCTGGGTCGTAGTCGATTAAGGCTAGATAGGTAAGTTTTTTTTGTTTTTCTTTACATCTCACGCCTTCTTTTCTTTTCAGACGGTGAGCACATGTTGGTGCGGAGGAGTTCAAGATCTGAATTAAGGAGAGGTGCAGGATTATGCTCAATACGGACTCAATATTGCAGACCTTCCATGCCTGCTGGTTGAGATGTTGGATTTTCTGTCCTGGCTGCCCTGTTACAGCAAACTGTTCTATTTCTACCGTCTATTCTACCTTATCTTGCATATTGCTGTGATGATGATGATGATGATGACAATGATTATGATTGTGATGACGCGCATGATGCAAGATGAGGTAGAACAGACGTTGCAAATAAAACGGAGTTTCGTAACCGGGCAGGCAGGACGAAAAATCGAACATAATCGGACAGCCAGAACAGAAAACTCGACATTCTTCAAAGCAGAGGTGAAAAGTCCACAATATTGGCCCGTATTGAGCATAATCCTGCACCTCACCTTAATCTAGATCTTAAACTCCTCTGCACCAACATATGTTCGCCGCCTGAAAAGAAAAGAAGGCGAGAAATGAGAAGAAAAACAAAAAAAATCTCACCTATCCAGCCTAAATCGAGTACGACCCAGTGACATACGACGTGCGCGGCGCAATGGCCGTACGCACGTCCGACTCTCGCGATCCTGCAGGCCCCTATACCTCGCATGACTTTCTACAGAAACATTATGACAACTACTCCAGTTAAACCAGTGTGAGAGTTTTCAAACTGTTTTGTTCCCTTCTTGAGGCAAAATAAGTATGGCTTTCATGGCTCCAAACTCTCTTCAAAGTTTCTACCGTAATCCTACAGTAAAGGGGAGCAGTCGGTGATCCGCTTCATACCGTGAACCTAAGTTGAAGCCAGCTTTACAGAATGGTACCTGAAAGCTTTTCGAAAGAATTCATTAAAAGGAGTTATTAACAATCAAACACTAGACATTTTTCGGGACAACCTGTATAGAAGAACAAGACGTGGGTAGCAGACGTCAGCGCGCAACATTGGTCATTGTCGTGAATAGCTTACACCTGATACAAGAAATTTTCAAGCAAAGACAAGATCAAAGCAAAGAATTTTCACCAGAAGCCAAAGCGAGAAGCGCCTTGGGCCATAGCATCCGCTACGTCGCGGAAACACCTACGAGAAGGTGGTCGAGACACGCACTGTATAGTTAAAAAGAACATCTTTTTGGAAAAGCCGACTGTGAAAGCAATACGAAAAAACTAGAGTGCCGCTCACATTTTCGCCAATTGCAAGATAATCAGTCCTTGATAGTGATTGCAACTAATGCGCATGAGGGTTAGCAGTATCATTCGCTGACTCGGGCAGATTGGGAAGCGTGTAGTCAAGCTTTAGTCTCATGCCATTTTCGCGTATTCGCATAGAAACACACTAATTCCGCTTTCCTATTGGCGACGCGGGTAGTGCAAACCAGTCTCTTATCCAAGGTTTGAGTGCTTGACACGGGCTCCTGTGCCGATAGTATCTGGCGGCAGTAAGAATAGAGCAGTTGATCCTTACAAGAAACTTGCACGCGCAAAGAACAGCGCCCTTCCTTCATCGTCACATGGAAAGGTCCAGGAGCCCGGTGGTCTTTTGGGAAATACCAAAAACTTAAAGCATTTATGTTCGTGTTACTTGCCGAAGCGGCTATGCAACGTTTACAAAAATAATGCATAATCAAAAGAATGAACTCCAAAACTTTAACCACAGAGGACATTATGCAGAGTGCTTGTGAAAAATCAATCTGGGGGGGGGGGGGGCATTGGAGGATGAAGAAAATATGATTGCGGATGCAAACATCAAGATTCAAGCGGAGATATACATTCAAACTCGAGCAGTTATTCCATTCAAGATTGATTCAAAGGTCTTGGCAAACAGGCATCTAAGTGTTGCCGAAATTTCTAGTGATTCGGTATTGTAGGTTCAAAAGCTACATTGAAGATCGTTGTGTCGAAACAAAAATCAGCTTTTTGATGTCTCTGCTAAATGGTTTGTATCTGCACTCTTAGCAGCTTTCATCAATGCGTAGCAAGCAACTTTCACACTGAACTGTGTTTTTTATTATAGCTTACCATCTGTCAGCAATATCTCTGAGCCAGTGAGATATTGTAGTGAAGAAACGCGCGAGGGAGTATTCTATCCGAAAACGAGAGCATGCACGGAAGCACGAGTTCCATGTTCAGATCAGGAAAATGTCGAAGGTACGCCAATTAACTACATCATAATAAGTGTAGGTTTAACTTTTGTTATTGTTAATAGTCGAATCCAGGTAGGTACTTTGACAGGGCACGATGATGTAGCTACACCAATAAGACGTACTGATTATGCGAAATCTAATAAACACTCTGCAGAATTGTATTAATTCATAGGCATTGTTGTAAGATACTGTTCTTGCAAAACCACAATTTGGGAGACGCCAAATACAACCAATTGCACACATAAATGGGTAAGTGAATTGGAGTCGGCAATTGAAAAGGAAGATCCAGCAGAGCAGATTAGCAAAAAAATGGCCTCTGATTTAGAGTGAGCCTTCTATTTCGCTTTGCTTGAGGAAAACCGCATCACATTTTCAGATATACATTGTCACGTCAACTGTATGGGGGAGATATTACTGAAAGTGTGCAATTGTCTGTTGCTCTGCTTGGCTTGGCACGAAGTCAATTTGACGTTATGGAGGACCTATATGATCGAGACGCTAGAGTGACAAATTTTACTGAGGAAACTCCCTTCCTTTCACCATATACTGTTTGGAACGAAATCGTAATCTTTCCAGTCGTTCAATCTATACGGTAATTATCTGTTATCGCAACAAGCGCTTCCGGTTTGGGAAGAGCTAACACCATCGCTTTGTCGGGATAACGCTATGGTGTTGTTGACGTCGTTGAATCAAAGCGCTATTTTGTTGGGAAATTATGTGTTGGATCCGCAAAAGAAGCTGTTGTATGATAACTGGGGTGAGTGCAGAGATTGGAGGTGATTGGAGGTCAAGACCCTCTGCAAGCTCTTCGTTCACCATAAGGGCCGCATGCACTAACCTCCCCGCGGGGAGGGTATCGCAGCTTAAAAGAAAGCTTTAAATTTCAAAACTCCAGATACCTGGATTTCACGTTGTGTACCTATCCGTAAGTATTCCTACTACCCTTCACTATGAACATGTTGAACAGGAGCGAGAAGCTGTACGAACCGCATTTTCCAGCTTTTGTATGATACCTGATGATCCCCGGCGCTTTTCTTTGAAATCATTTTTCCTTCTCCGATGTTAACGAAAAACCTCCAAAGTTGTGCAGATTATCTAAACCGACAGTGCTAAGCATGTTGCTGATAAGAACAAATGATGTTTTGAAGTCATGAAATTTTCGATGATCCACAGGTCGAAATTTGAGGTTTGCCGGAAAATTCGACTTTTCAAAAACTCATTTGTTCTCATCAGCAACATGCTTAGCACTGTTGTGTCAGATGTTCAGTACGACTTTGGAAGGTTTTCGTTAACTTCGGAGTAAGAAAAATGACTTTAAAGAAAAGCGCCGGGGATCATCAGGGATCATACAAAAGCTGGAAAATGCGGTTCTTAAAGCTTCTCGCTCCTGTTCAATATGTTCATAGTAAAGGGTAGTAGGAATACTTACGGATAGGTACACAACGTGAAATCCAGATATCTGGAGTTTCGAAATATAAAGCTTTCTTTTGCGATCCCCTCCCCGCGGGGAGGTTAGTGCATGCGGCCCTAAGATGGATTTGTGCACTTGTGGACACCAGGGCTCTGGGGAAATGACAAGAAAGCACTCTAGCTCGTTTTTGGCACAGAAAGCAAAGAAGATTTTTTGAGACATGCTGTACCACAACTATCCCTCATGTCAGACACGCTCACCTGCTTCAAGGACAAGCTGATATACGATTGACATGCATAAACGTGTCCCCTCACAAAACGCAAACTTCAAGTGCATTGCTCAAACAAACTGGCTTGACTACAGCACAAATACAAAAATGAAACATCTCACAATCAGACAACAAATTGTCCCAGAAAAATGTCCCTTTGGTCATTATTAAGTCTCTTGCTCATGTGTTTCGCCACTGTTGAGCACACCTTCGATAAGAGACAGGACTTCAATAGTGAAGATTGTTCAAACATCTGCCCTCATAAAAATTGAAGGTTGTTTTAGAAGTTCAGAGAAGAAAAAAAACGCTAAACAGAAAAAGCAAGAGAAACTGCTGAAAAACGGACAAAAACGTTGCAATGAGGTTTGAAATCTTTTATTTGGCGGCTTTTCAAGGTGCAGGGTTTTCGCTCCAGGACCAGTCACAGGGGGAAGGGGAGGAAAAGCTAATCTCTTTTTTCTGATTGTTTCAAGAAAATCTGTGTTTGAAAGTAGTGGTTATCAAGAGGAAGATAAAAGTTTCTTTTTTCTAAGTCGAAATGCACGTCAAAGCCAAATTAGTTTTTCATGAGTCCTTCAAATTTTTACCCCCGCATTGACGTTCCTGATTCCTGGAGGGTTGTCTGGATTGTTGCACTTATTATTCTGAGCAACAATCGCCCAAGCTGGAAAAATTCGCTGCGAAAGCACTGAAACAGAGCAAGGTAAAGAAAACGCACTTTTTGCGATTTTTCACTAAAAATTCCGCTTTAATGAAGAGGTAAGCACTGGGTGGTTGTCTGCATTATGAGCAAAAGCAAGATCTATAGAATGCATGAAAAACTGCGCTAAAAGAGTGAAACTAAGAGAAAAACAAGAGATTTTCAATAACAAGGTTTTTGCCGAAGTTCTCGTTCAAATCAAAAAAATGTGGCTTTGAGACGTTGTCAGCGTGAAAATAGAGATCAAGAGCTTTAGTTTGATATATAGCTTGCTGAAATTGGGTCTAAAACAAGTACCAGAGCCAAATGCCCCGCGCCCCGCGTTTGGGGTAGCGAGGAAGCGCTCAACGCGCGGAGACGCAGACGAGCAGCGGAGGCAGACCAGAGCCGAGGGGGCATTTGGCTCTGGCGGCAGATCTCCGCGGGGTCTAACGAAACCCTGCAACAGTATACATCATTTTGATCGTCATGAATGACGAGGAGCACTGACAACATCCCAAGCGTTGAAATTCACCCATTAACGAGATAGACCAGCATTTTTGTGCGCGACTCTTCGCGCAAAATTTAAGCGCAGTTACTCGTTTTTATTTAACTCCAACAGATTTTTTACATTTCTAAAACTCAATTTTGGTCAAACAAGAGGTTAACTGAAAATGTTGTCCCAGATTCCGGGGAAACTTTCAAAGAATCCTTCTTTTCAGCGTAAAAAAAGGGCATAAAAACGCAGATGTTCTTCTCTATATTTGCATTCACAATCGTTCCGATATAGTCAGGATGACATCCGGGGCGAAGCTCCGAAGTATTCTGTTTTTTTTCCTCCATGTGAAGGTTGTGTTCTCTCATAG
The DNA here is from genome assembly GCA_958299035.1 of Cylicocyclus nassatus. Taxonomy (NCBI): domain Eukaryota; kingdom Metazoa; phylum Nematoda; class Chromadorea; order Rhabditida; family Strongylidae; genus Cylicocyclus; species Cylicocyclus nassatus. Next base: position 87,218,809 of record CATQJL010000316.1, on the reverse strand, counting down.
CGCTCAAAGTGAAGGTTACCAAAGTACATGGCTCTATGTATTGAAGGTATGCTGTTGAGGTACCGCTTTGCAGGGCTGGCGGCGTCAGTTTGAATTATTCTATGAGCAGATTATTGATTCTTCTCTAGTGTGGTATAGGATTACGTTAGCTAATTTGAAGAGGGTTCCAAATCATTAGAAGCCATTTTTTACCTCTCCAGAAAACTAAATAAACTAAAAGCTCTCACACTGAGCTAGTGGGATCCGCTGACTTTGATGGAATTCGCACTTTTCCGTATCTTATTCTACTTACCTATGCCAGATATACCGTAGCAACCGTATACCTGCTTATCTCACAAGCACTATATACTGCGAGCTTCTACCGTAATTTTGCAGCGATAAAAAACCATAAGTAGTTTGCTCCATTCGCTTATTTCAAGTTGAAGTCATCTAATAATGGTATCGCCACAGCGGCCATAGGCAAGGAGTTAGTGAAGAAGTTACTAACGATCAAAACGAACATTTTTGGTACAATTTTTATTGTGAATATTTAGTCTGATGTTATACAAAAAATGTAGAAACTCAAGTAACGCAATTTTTTTTCAAATTAATCGTCTCCCGATATGCCACCATGAAGGCTGGTTTTATTTTATGAAGCATATATATATATATATATATCTACGACACATATCTGTCTATGTCTATATTCGAATACTGGTAAAATACTTCTGACCGTACTGGTAAAATATTTTTGAAATATTCTACCAGTACGGTCAGAAGTTTCTCTTCTTGCAAAGAGACCGCTACAAAGCATTTTCACGTAGTATAAGCAGTAAACCAAGCTTCATCACATGTTGAGCTTAGCAACGTCTCCTCACTTCATGTGCATTGGCAATTTTCTGTCTCTCATTTATAGAAAGTTGTCTGCCTTTCATTTATTCAAGCTTTACACGACGCTCTTCTCAACCTGTTCTTTAATCCTTTAAGACCTGACTTTTTTCCCAATACGGGAGAGAACTACCTACCAGTGGCGGTCCCAGCACTTCAGACCGGGGGGGGGGGAAGGGCGGCCAAAAATTTTCAAACTAAGGTGCGTGGCGTTAGCAACGCACTCCGAAAAAAATTTTGGGGTGCTTCCTAGAATTTTTTCGAGCCCATGACCTAGAATCTATAGTCGTCCTCACCCCATTAGTCGGTCGGTGGCCGAATTTGAATTCGAACTGGAGCAGGCCGGCCGCGGCAGAGCGCGGCAGACCGCCCCTCAGCCAACCGCTTGCACATGAGATTTTCTTTTATTTTCTTGCTATTTCTTTGCTATCTCTCGTATTGCGACAATCTTCTTAATCAGATTATTAGACTTCGTACCGCTAACTATTGTTTTGTGCAGTTTGTGACCGTTTGTTTTACATTTTTTCTAGGTAAACCGAGAAGAAGGATGCGATTAGAGACTTTTGGATGAGAAATCTTTCTACCGCTAAGTGACATACATACAAATGTGATTTGATGAACTGTGTCAAGTTTTTCGTCAGAATGTGTACTCTAAACTAATTTGTTTTTGCGATGGGGCTGAAATTCTCTCAAAAAGCGTTTGTTTCAAAGAGTCAGCGGACGAAATCTGAAATCTGATTTCCTCCATTGCCAATACGAGAGATAGCAAAGAAATGCGAAGAAAATAAGAGGAAAACTTATGTGCAAGCGCTTGGCTGGGGGGCGGTCCGCCGCGCTCTGCCGCAGCCGGCCTGCTCCAGTTCGAATTCAAATTCGTCCACCGACCGACTAGTGGTGTGAGGACGACTATAGAAAAAGGAGGCGTGGCATCAGTCACGCAAAATATTTTATTTGTTTACAAGAATAAACAAGTCACATGCGCATTTTTATAACCCATATAAGTAATTTTCAAAGATTTCGCGACCCATCTCGAGGCCTCCCTTTAGGTCCGCCACTGCTACTTACCTATAGTTTATGATTAGAAAACATCTGAATAGCAACCGAATTGGAACTTTTTTGACAACAAGACGTTCCCAATTTTCTGTTTTTCTCCCACAAAGGTGGAATCGCGAACTCATAGTAGCTGTTTCCTCATTAGCAGCATTATACTTCACACTCCTGATAGTAGTATGAATGTATTTCAACCATCTGACGGAATAACTGACATTTTCTTAGCAGATGCTGCGACTGACAACCCTTATTGATTTTTTGTTACTTTGTGCAAGCGGTGGTTCAGATTAATTCAGCTAGGAAGATTTATTAACAAAATATAAACAATAGATGCTCTTTTTACCCGAGCAGGGTGCAAGGTGTGACTATCAACCAACAACTGAATCCTTATCACATTCCGCCCCTGTTTGTAGCAGATGTGAGCGAATAACAAGTTGCGCAACGAGGGTAGGTCGCCTTGGAGTCGACCGAAAACAAACTATGCAAACGAAGAAGAGGTTGCTTATAGCGACGAAACCAATTGCGGAACTGAAGAAGTCGCCATATCGGCGACACTCCCCGGGGCGAGAGGAAAATTCAAATATATGAGATACGACAATATCAATGGAGCAACAGTTATCATGGATGTAAAATTTTACAACAACAAAAGTCATGGGGAAATGGTGATGCCCTGAGATGCTTTTCGTATTCCAGTGAGTAATCTATCGTGGCGGAAAACATCTTCCATATGCATGTCGCTAGTGCCCATATGAACTTGCAAGCTGCTGCGAGAATGATCCAGAGAGTTTTGATCAGGAAGCAGCGCGGTAGGTCCACAGAAGTACGTTATGGCTGCTGCTATAGATACAGCTCCAATTGCCGCAACTGCCAGTTTCCATTCCTTTTTCAAGATGATGACGAGTGGTTTCATGTCCGGGAAATGTACATCACTCCATGTCTTCATCCAGCTTCCTGTGTTTGGTTTTAACTTCGAACACCGAATTGTGTGAATGTCTGGCATAATAATGTAGTGTGCCGTGTAGATCTACATCAATTCTTTGAGCGCGCATCGTGACATTTTTGTGCTATTAACGCTCTGTTAAAATGCAGTATAGTCCCACTGATTTTGTTTGAGTGATTGCAATCGATCGTAAATGAGTGATCACTGCAACGGCCTGTTATGGCTGATGGTGAGAATGTCTTGCAGTGAATTATTAATTCAGCGCCAGTTTGACTAAGCAACCAGTGATGGGTTCAACAATGACTGAGCAAGGTGAAGCCATCGTGTCTTGAGTGAGCAGTGACAGTTTCGCGGAACTTTGAATGTTGCGCAAGTGCAGATCACGCGATTTGCCATTTTTCGAAACTGTCGACCTGCCTGTAACGTGTTTCGCATTCTACCGGTAGCTCGTAGCCTTTGGGTATCATAAGAGCTTCATTCTGAGCTATTGCGAACCGTCTATCCATCAACATTGAGTGTGGTTTGTTGAGGGAAACTAAAGTGCGGTTCATAATTATACGAACACCCCAAATTTTGGAAGTTCTTGGGCTTTTTGACAGAAACTCAAAAAGCCGTTGGCACCACGCGAAAGAGCACAGCCGAAAACGGTATATGATCCATAAGAATGGAAATGGATGTCAATCTCAAAGGTGTTTTTGCGCTTAATGCAAATTTTTAGCGGTTCATAATTATACGAACACCTCAAACAGAGGTCCATTTTTCATTCAAGATTGCAATTATTTAAGTCCAAATTTTTTGTAGAGCTACAGTAACAAAGTCTGACATATCTGCTACACACTGAACCCAGTGCAGTTCAAAAAGAGGACCGTTACTTTTTTCAGAAGGCTCCAAATGCTTTTGGAGTGATTGCGCTTCAAAAACATCCGTTCTTCTGTGGTTTACGCACTCTAATTAGCTTGTATCAAGACTATGCGATAAAATAAGCTCTTTCGATACATATTCTGTTTGACGCTTGAAAAATCTTTGCGTTTTCGTGTCGTTTTTCAACCAAGTTCCAACCTTACCACAGAGTTAGCACGATTTTGAGCCTCAAAACTCAGCTTCTGAAGCCGTACTATGAAGTAAGCACATAGTATGTGTAAGTTCACAAGACTGCATATTTGGTTAGAAAAAATCAGCAGCGCTGAGCGTTTGTTTTGGCCACGCAGACGTCATTTCACCAAAAACACTGTTTTTACTATTGCAATCATACCTTTATTTGGTTTTTAGCTCCATAGCCTCAAGATCAGTTCTACAAAAAACCCAAAAACTTTGGCACAGAAACATCATCACGCGAATAATGCAGCGGCTTCATATCAAATGTTTGCGCAAGAGAGAAGCTGAGTTTTGAGGCTCAAAATCGTGCTAACTCTGTGGTAAGGTTGGAACTTGGTTGAAAAACGACACGAAAACGCAAAGATTTTTCAAGCGTCAAACAAAATATGTATCGAAAGAGCTTATTTTATCTCATAGCCTTGATACAAGCTAAATAGAGTGCGTAAACCACAGAAGAACGGATGTTTTTGAAGCGCAATCACTCCAAAAGCATTTGGAGCCCTCTGAAAAAAGTAACGGTCCTCTTTTTGAACTGCACTGGGTTCAGTGTGTAGCAGATATGTCAGACTTTGTTACTGTAACTCTACAAAAAAAATTGGACTCAAATGACTGCAAACTTGAATGAAAAATGGACCTTTGTTTGAGGTGTTCGTATAATTATGAACCGCTAGAAATTTGCGTTAGGCGCAAAAACACTTCTAACATTTACATCAATTTCCATTCTTATGAATCATATACCGTTTTCGGCTGTGCTCTTTCGCGTGGTACCAACGGCTTTTTGAGTTTCTCCCAAAAAGTCCAAAAACTTACGAAATTTTGGGTGTTCGTATAATTATGAACCGCACTTTATAGTGAGAGTTACTTTTTCGAGCGAAAGCGGTAGGTATGTCTAGATGCACGGTCTCTCTCACAGCTGTGCCTCCGATTGTCATATCGAGCTCAAAGCTGATTTCCGAAGCCCACTCCACGCAACTAATCACATTGTAAGTTTCGTGGTTGTTAGGAATTGTGCTACACGAATGAAAAACATGCTGGTGTGACTAGAAGGCAACCGCATGAAATTCCTCCACAAATGTGCTCGCAGGCGAAGTATCCTGGATATATCGAAGCAATAGTTGACCCGGAAATTGTTTCGTTGTGCATAATAGTGCTGCACTTGTTGTCGAAACATGACCCTGCTGCGTCACACCTAGTAATGTAAAATATGCTGTGCGAAGTGTCCGCGAAGAAATGAGAAAGCTTGGAGCATTTCATGTTCATTTCTTTTTTCGTGATCTTGATCGTACCTACAGTTTCATTTACATGCCGCACGCTAATGCGAAGTCTCTTTTGCGGGCGATTAAAGAGTACCTTCTCATTGTAATCATAGGAACAGTTGCCTTGATCTTGGCAAATGACTTCGACCGTGTGTCTCATATGAAACCATATTGACGCGACCGTTGTGCTAATCATTGATAGCAAAGTTGACGCGATCACGGTTGTGTTAGTAATATTTAATGGTTTCGGGTTGAAAATGCCGAGGACAATGTTTTTTCAGGGCTAGCTGGTAGTCTTTGCGCCCGTCTGAGACAGTGTCTTAGTCCATATGGCGAACATTAGTACTGCTACGGTTACATAGATCAATAACGCTATGGTGATCATTACTCCCATAGGCCAGCAGTTAGGGTTACCCAACAAGGATCTTGTCATGATGGTTTGCGAATGGTCACAATATGTATGCGATTTACATAGTTGAGTGGCGGAGAGATTTTGGGTTGTCAGATTGATTCGATAATGATCTTTGTCCCTTGTTAGGGGATATTGATTGACATGCCGACCGTGGAATTGTCAACTTGCATATTTCGTTCACACAGAGCTTAAATGGCTCGTTGAGCTCTCGCACAAAGAGTCCTTCTCCACACTCTGTGAGGTTCTTGGATAATTTCACCCAATTATAGGAGCTGAGTAAGCAGCAGACAAGACATATCATTGTCATGACCTTAGAAATATGAGTCGAAGATGTGCTTTGTAAACTTCTCTCGAAGTTTTGAATCACCTCATATGCGCGAGTCTTAGATTTTCGAGGTGGATTCCGTCTGCTGGAAGACCTTCCAGACTGTTTGCATGCGACTGGGCTGTACTATCGCGATGCGTGGTTTCATGACCCGAGTAATTCGCATGATGCTGTGCTCGTGTTTGTACAGCAATCTCCTGACTGTTTGCTTCATCAGTGCTTCCTTTCTAGAGGAAACAGCTCACTGAGTGGCCTTTGCAAAATATTGTGATTGGCGTAAGGATTTTTGCCGACCTTATCAAGCCATCTGCACTTTTGACCAGCTCTATTATTTTTCCGTAGGCCCAGCTGCCCCGTGGAATCAACTCTCGTTCGATGAGACAATTTCGCCGATTTGAGGTTGGTGGGCATGTGCCGAGGTTGATTCAAGTGCCTTCTTTGGCTTCAGCGTCAAACTGTCAAATATCAAATACTCTACATTCCAGCGGTCCCAAAATTTAGCTGCAGTAGCTTTTGAGTATCCCATTGCTTCGTGAGCTTGCAAAGCGGTTTGAATGAGCTCAGGATTATAATCGAATCACCTGCTCTGACGGGCGATTGCGGAGGCGCGTGTTTTACATCACCCTGTAGAAAATCTATAGGTTGTAAGGTCTCACTGATATCACTCGAGCTGAGTTTTGTCAGTGGGCGAGTTTATAATGGCTTCAGTTCTTGCCATAACGGTGCTCAACTCTGTGAATGAAAGTTTACGGCGGCCAACAGCTTCCATAAAACTGCGTCTAACTAAGCCGACTAACCGTTCCCAGACACCACCCATTCACGGTGCTCCTGGTGGGTTGAATATCCAGGTTATACCTTCTGTGGCACTATAATTCATCACAGAATTCTCGCTTTGGTCGTCTTTCTCGAATAATCTTTCGATGAATTTCTGACCACGCTTGAAATTAGTGCCACAGTCTGTTCTCACAAGTTGTGGTACGCCTCGTCGAGAGACAAACCGCACGAAGCTGTTTAAGAAAGCACCTGTTGATAGGCTTTCTACAGCTTCCAAATGTACTGCTCTTGTCTTAAGACAAGTGTATAAGCAAACGTACATCTTTTTGTTATTGTGTGAATCGATAGGTCCAAAGTAGTCGCAGCCAATTTCTTGGAACGGTTTGGTAATTCGGACTCTATATTTGGGCAGTGATAGCATCTCTGGAGCGCCGAAAGGCAGCACATGGCATCTTTTGCACGTGCTACAGCTTCTGAGTTACTTTTTTACTGCTTTCATGGGTTGAGGTACCCAGTATCGCTGTTGTGCTATCGCTAAAATGTGATCATTTCCACAATGGCGTTCTTTTGGTGTATGTGTACCAAAACTAATCGAGTTACCCTAATTTCACGCGTACAAGGCGCGGGGTGGTCCTAGCTTTCATCGACCAGCCCGAACACGGTAAAGGACTTCGCAACCAAAGGAACCCCATATCGTGCTGCGTTTTGCCTGACGAATCGTGAGGCATAAGGATCGCTTCTTAAAACACGTTGGGGCGGCTGAGCAGCTCGATGAAAGCTAGGGCCACCTCGCGCCTTGTACGCGTGAAATTAGGGTAATTCTGACGGTTTGGGAAGGAATGTCGGCGATTTGGTGTCGTAAGGTAACATTGCATTCTGTAAACGAAATTCGTGGCGTATTATACCAAACTCGTCCTTAATTACCTTTACGTTGCGGAAGCGCTTTTGCAATTCTTCTATGGATATAGAATGATGTACTGAAGAATGAGCAGTCTCTCGCTCAGTCTTATATCTTCCACTGTTATGTGCTATTCTGCGTCAAAGTTTTTGATAGTATCGAACTTGTCAGTGTTAAATTTGCACTACAGTAGCCATTTTTGCATATTTTACCAACTGTGGCCACTGCCCTCAATAACTTATTATAGTTTGAGAAGCATTTCAGGTCAATGAATGGCTGCGCTTCATCTTTATTGGTAGGTTGTGCTACCTATAGGATGCATTTCAACCTTTTCGTCTTCGCTTGGGTCATACTCGGCATTAGCTTCGGTAATCACGCGTAATGACCAATTTTGAGGGTTCCGCTAACCACTGTGGACCTTTTATCCAAGCGTAGTTGCTCATTGCAGACGATGTCAGCTCACGAATTCCAGCATCTGCTGGGTTATCGTTTGTAAAGGCATGGTAGAAGTGTACCTGTTTGTCTTCGCATTCGAAATGATGCTTCAACCTCAGAATGCGATCTCTTTGACTTGCGACAAAAGGTGGCAGTTTTCTCATGCTTGGAATCCAAGCGAGAGCGATTTCGCCGCCGTTAGCTATTTTTATATCCTCGATAGCGTCACCAATGGCGTTCACAATGCTCTTTGCTAATCTGATAGCTATGGATATTCTAAGTAGCTCTAATCGCGGTGTTGTTTGCACTATTTTTTGGCGTGGGACGGGTTTTGCCGCTTATTAGCTGAGAAATCTTTTTTCTCAATGCATTGCAAGTATGCACAGGACTCGATAGCAATTTTGTTAGCGTCTGAAAAACCCATAGGATGTATCGGCCCTTAGCAGGAGTGGGTAGATTACGCCTCAGAATCAAGTTGCAGCCATTTTTCTGCTGACATTCTTCATACCATTTTGGAGCTACCTCGCTAGGAATGGCTTCTTTCCAATCTACTCCCGTGCTGTAGATTTCCCGCATGGGGGACTTCAGTTTCACCAAGAGTGGCGCAATGCCAATCGGATCATACATTGAGTTTATTTGGCTGACAATATCACGCTTCGTAAGCCTTTCCTTAAACGGCCTGTCTACGTTTAGAGTGTAGAAGTCTTTCTTCAGTGTCGTAATTTACTCCCAGAAACTTTATCACCTTGCCGTGTAGACGGTCTTTTTCTGAGATGGCTTGGTTGACAAGCGGCGAGTTCGAAACATACTCATGTAAGATCATGCCTATCTCGGCAAATAGTGCTTTTGCTTCACGGTATTTTGTCAGCGCTTCTTGAACGGAATCAGCCTTCAGAAGGATATTATCCATGTAGAGATGGGATGCAGTTTTTCGCTAGTAGTGTATTTTCCCAGTCTAGAAAGGCGAGAATCACCATGTTCAAGAACTCGGAGAAGCTGTCAGCCCAAAGGGGAGCCTTGTGAACCGGTATTCGACAATATTGTCTTTTGTGGGCACTTTATTTGCGTTTTCAACTACAAGAATCTGCACAAGTATTTGAGCATGGTGTAGTTGAAGTGTGAATGCGGCTTCAGTGTTGCATAGCAAAATGATTTGATTCAGTCGACTTGAAGTCAGTATGTCATGAATTTTATTCACGGAAGACTCGCCGGTATAAACCACGTCGTTGAGCGAAAAATGTGCTTTTCGCTTGGAGGGCGTAAAATACTATACGTAAGGGTACAGCTTTGCTTGAACGCCAAACTTCTGAATGTGGCACATAATAGGTGCCAGCTTTGATATATTATCTTGGGCTACCTCTATCACGCTCTCTTGTATGTATTTATCGAGAACGATTTTGTATCAATTCCATTGGTCTTCATTGTTTTGCAAAAGCCAAAGTGCCATCACTCTTCTGTAAGCCACTGCATAGTTATTGCTGAGATAGACTATGCTGTCTTTGAGTGGCAGCGGACGGTCACAACACCATTTTGAAACGATAGTTTCTTTGAGTAGGTTTGGAATATGTGAATATGCTCTCGCCTTTTTGTATCTCGTCCGAGGAGATCCTAAGTCCTTCTAGTTCATATATTTTCTGAAGGATTTTTGGTTCTTTCACTTCATTTATGAGAGTCAGTTCGTGGATCGCAGTGTTGACTATTGTTATCAACAATGGGATCATCCCTTTTCCGTGTATACTAGGACCAAACACTGTTTTCGTTACATGCAGTCCCGACGGCATTTGTTCTGCAACGTATTCGGGGCACCATCTCATAGTAGTGATCTCTTCCGACGAGAATCTGCGTGTGCAGTTCACCGCGCATTCGTGGATTGCATATAAACATTTCTTTGGCTTGCACGAAATTTTCGTTCTCATCGAACAGTCGAACAGAGGAGAATCCCTTGGTGGTTACCGGTTTTGTCTGCACGGTAAGTAGGATCTCTTTGCCAAAAGCGGTGTTTTTAGTGAGACAACCTTGCTTTGGAACTGCTCAGTATGGCCACCTATTCCCGACATTGTAAAGAGTTCCGTGTGCTCTGTGTGTAGGCCAGAATCTTTTGCGGTGCTTTCTTTTATCAATGTCTTTTGAGCATCAGTATCGAAAAGAATAGTACTTTCTCAAACTGACTTGTTCTGTGGTTTCACAGATTGCCTTGCAGTCATGAATACTATTTGCTCCCTAAATCTGACCGCTTGTGGGTCTATCAGGTCATATTTCGCGTCTACGCATGTATTGTTGACAACTTGTTTCTGATTTACCCTATCTTGGGCTTCGCGACCATGGTTGTTACTATACTTGGATCCGAATCGAATAGAAATTCGATCATTCGAATAAAACATTCCAATATATTCGTATTCGAAATTCGATATTCGGAGTTCTTCCATTTTCGAATAATATTCGAAACTCGAATAATTAAGAAAACAAGGTTTAGAATAAAATTCGAAAACTCGAATAATCAAAAAACGGGGTTTCGAATAGATTTTATTCAAATGTTTTATTCGAATGTTTATTCGAATTCGTATTCGAATGAACTCCGTATTCAGATCATTCGAGTTTATTACAGAGCCAACTGCTGAGTATCAAGCTCACTTCATCCGCGTTATTTTTTCGCAAAACTCGGTGATGCATCTTTTGCAACCGTTATGACCTTTGAAGTGTATGGAGGGTCGCATTCTTCCGATTGCTTGACAGTAAAAACGTGGATTTGAATCGATGCTTTTTCGATCAATGTGATTGTTCGCACTGCTATTGGCACCAAATCAGCAAAGAAGCTATCGAATTCAAGCTCATGTTCCAAGTTCATATATTGAAAATGTTTTAAAATGTCTGTTCTTCTTTCTTTGCATTGCTCATGCTTGCAATACGCAATGTCCACACTAGTGCGCACTCTTGCTTGCATAAGTTAATTGCACAACTGCCTTTATTCGCTACCTTAGTTTTTTTGCGAATTGGTGTATTTTGAGTAAAGGACATTGCAGTTATAGTAAAGGATTAGACGGTTTAGATAGCCGTACGCGATTTGCCAGTTACGAGATGTCTTCAAATGTAACGCCAGCTTACCACAAATGTTTAGCGTGTACAAATCACCAAAGATAAATGCCTTGCATTCTGTACTTTTAAAATAAGCTTTGGACAATTTGACGATTGCCAAACCACGTCGCCACTGAAATGCCTGCAGTATGCCCGGGGCTGTAGGGGCATTCGCTCGCTTTGCGGAAAACCACATGCCTTCGTCCACGACTAGCTTATACCACACAAGACGAAAGTCTCCGATGAACAGGCGATGTATCGTATTAGCATTTGTGGCGTTTAAGTACATATGTGGCCACCGTTATTTATTTATTTATTTATTTATTTATTTATGCACGTAGTGCGCCAACAATTCAAACTGGAGATAAATTAATGAGTAAACACAAACATTAAAAAGAAAGCATTACTAAATGATGAAAGATCCGATCAACAGTTAACCAATCTAAGCCAGTTGGACACTACCTTACTTCCATAACATAATGAGATAGCAAAAATCAACCACCACATAATGGATTACTATGTTTGTGAGTCAGCCATTCTGCGTCATCTACTATGATTGAAGTTTACCAACGATGTATAGATATAATGAGCAATGACTGAGGTGGGACCAAGACCATAAGCACCCCAGAGGCAACTTCGCATCTATCTCTGTATCACTGTATCTTTTCTTCAACTGCCGTACCTCAACATAAAGGGTGGGGCCTAGGCGAATGGGCTAACCATGCGTGCCTGGTTACATCATCAAACACCCTTATCCACAAAGTTGGTTAGGTAGGAGGATTCCAAGTAAATTATTGTAAGAATCAGCAGTAGTCAACTTTCTGCTATAATTGTATAATCAGAAGAAGTTAGGTAGAATCCCTCTGGACTTGAAGGCGTATTGTACTAGGGAGACTATCGTATACTTTCAATATTACCTAATGAAATTAGAACTCAGAAAAAAATCATAATAGACTTGTACGGATAGACTATAATTCTGCTGCCGAAAGACATGGGTAAGCCAACAAACCGCGCAGTCCAGCAAAAAAAGATGAACAGATACTATCGAGAGAGATTTAAAATTTGATGCAAATCAACTTTCCTTAGCTTTCTCCTGAAGCGGAACTATCTGCTGAGCTGAGCACATTTGGGGGGAGACGCTGTAGGAACCTCGCGCCACGGTAGAACAAGGTATTGAAGACCAACAAGAACTTCTTCCGTCTAATTCGGGCGTAGTGAATATTGAATGACTGAGAACGTTGACTGCTAGGCATGAATACCCAATACTTACTCGCTCGTAATCTGATTTCTTCCGGTACCCGGAAGCAAAAAATCATATCTGATAGCTTTCTACGATATTCTAGGCTCCTCATCCTGAGGGTGTTGGGTCGTTCAGTGTAGCAAGGCATATTTCTGATAAGATTAGGCCAACATCTTAGGTACAGCAAGCGTGTAAAAGTTTGCTGGACCTTTTCTATACGCCTGATGTCCTTCTTGAGGTATGGACTCCATATTTGCGAACAGTATTCGAGATGTGGCAAAACATAAGCATTGTATAATCGTTTATAAATCTCAGGATTTTTTGAGTGTATTGATCTAAAGATAGCATATAAAACACGGTATGCCTTCATGATTATGTTGCTTATATGCTGTGAAAATCTGAGAGAGGGTTTAATTAATACTCCCAAGTCCTTAGATGACGTACACTCATTCAGGGTGACACCTTCAAAAGGCCTACTGCTTCAAAAGTTTGCATTAGGTGAACAGTTTGAGATAAAGTATAGTAGTAGTAGTTTGAGCTACGAGGTTGGGAATTGGTACAGAGGGGTAAATGAGGATGCTGATTATGGATAAAAACTTACTTATCCATTTTATCGATTTTTGGAGAAGTTTGAGCTATGGGGCTGGGAGTTGGTACAAGGGGGTAAGTTCGGGTGCTGATTATGAATTAAAATTTACTTTATTGATTTTGTCGATGTTTGGAAAATCTTGTGCTACGAGGTTGGGAGTTGGCACAGAGGGGTAAATGAGGATGCTGATTAAAACCGAAATCTATTTTATCGACTTCAGCGATTTTTGGAAAATTTTGAGCCAGGAGTTGGTATAGGAATACGAGGGAGCTAATTGTGAATGGATCGGCTTTGGCCAAATAGGTGGGCAATTTTGAGCTATGGTTGCTCTAGTCTTATATATAAAGCTGAATGTGTGTCTGTCTGTCTGTCTGCATGTACGTATGTGCGGAATAGAAATTTTTATTTCTGAACCGATTTGGACCAAACTTGGCACACAAATACTTCGGGGAGGGAGCGTGTCATAGGCTACTTTTCGTTATCGATCGATATCGATTTTATCGATTTTTTGCAAAATTTGAGCTACAGGGCTGGAGTTGGCACAGGGGGGTAATCGAGCATGCTGATTACAAATATATTATTGACAGGCCCGGGCGAAGCCGGCTTTGCCAACTAGTTATTCGATAAATCATTCAAATATTTATTCGAAATTCGACTCCCAATGTTCGAAAATATTCGATATTCATTCATTCGATATTTGGAATTCATTCATTCGAGAATTTTTGAACCTCGAATTTATTCAATATTCATTTATACGAGATTTTTAATTTTCGATATTCGTTTATTCGAAATTTTTCCTTTTCGAATTTATTCGATATTCATTCATTCGATAAAAAATTTTCGAATTACCCAAGTATAGTTGTTACGCCACTGAGGTCTATTGGCTATTGCGTCTTGCCTCTCAGTGCGATGGCTGGCCCATGGCTTGAGTAACGATTGTTCGCTGTCTGAGTAGAATTTAGCTCATTTACGTTGGGAGCGTCAGAGGACGGGCATAAGGAAATATCATGCATTCGCCCACATCGAGAATAGTTGGGTTTTGTACAACCACCAGCACTGTGCTCATCGGAGAAGCATTTCCAACCAAACCCTCGATACATAGAGCCACGTACTCTGGTAACCTTCACTTTTAGGGCTATGAGGGGACAAACCTTCACCTGGAGAAAAAAAACAGAAGTTATCCGGGGCTTCGCCCTTGATGTTATTGTCCTGACTATATCGGAACGTATGTTTATGAAACAAATATAGGAAATAATAACTTTAGCTTATTCCAGCAAAACCGAAAATCAGCGTTTTATAGCTCTTTTTACGTTAAAAAGAAGGTTTCTGTGGAATTTTCGCCAGAATTCAGGACAAAATTTCTCGGTTAAAGGCACCGTCCACCCAGATTTTCGACTTTCATGTTTTTGTCGTTTCAGGGCCTTCTCATGTCCCTGATTCCGAATATGAAGTCGAAAACCCCGACAATCCCCGTTTCGGAGAACCCACAGGCCAACTTTCCGGAACGGTTGGATGGGCGCGCACAAATGGGCGGGCATGAATAGGGGAAGGCGGGCATGGATGGGGATCCTCGTGCATCTTCGTTATTCCGAAGCGATTTTCTCGCTTCCGAAGCGGCATTTTGCGAAGCGACTTGGGCATTGGCTTGATAGAGGGCCCTACTATTATATGCTGCCAAAAGCTCAGCACTCTCAACTTAGGGTGAACGGTGCCTTTAACCTCTCATTTGACCAAAGTAGAGTTTCAGAAGTTTAGGAAAGCTATTGGAGTTAAACAAAAACGAGAGATTGCGCTTAATTCTTCGGCAGGGAATCGCGCACGAAAACGCTGGTCTATCTCGTTAATGAGTGTTTTCAAAGCCTGGGACGTTGTCAGTTCTCCTCGTCGTGTTATGACGATCGGAAAGATATATAATTATGTAGGTTTTCGTTGAGACCATGCGGAGATCTACTATCAAAGCCAAATGCTCCGTCGGCTCTGGTTTGTCTCCGCTGCTCGTCTGCGTGCGTCTCCGCGCGCTGCGCGCTACCTCGCTACCCAAAACGCGGGGCGCGGGGCACTTGGCTCTGGTACCCTTTTGTTCGTTGTTTCAAACCCAATTTCAGCAAGCTATATATCAAATTGAAGCTTTTGATCTTTATATTCACCCTGACAACGTCCCAAAACCACAATTTTTGATTTGAACGAGAAATCCGGCAAAAACCTTGTTTTTGAAAATCTCTTGTTTCTCTCCTAGTCTAACTCTTTTCACGCGGTTTTTTCTTGCATTCTATAGAACCTGCTTCTGTTCACCATGCAGATAACCACCCAGCCCTTAACTCTTTGACTATGGTAGGATTTTTTGCGAAAAATCGTAACAAGTGCGTTTTTCTTTACCTTGTTCTGTTTCAGTGCTTTCGTATCGATTTTTTTTCCAGCTTGGGCGATTGTTGCTCATAACAATAAGCGCAACAATTCAGACAATGTCCCAGGAAACATGGACGTCAATGTGGGGGAAAATCTAAAGGACGCATCAAAAATCAAAACCCCTTGTTGCGAATTGATGGTCCTGGAGCGAAAACTTGCACTCTGAAACGCCGTCAAATGAAAGATTTCAAACCTTTGCAGCGTTTTTATCCGGTTTACAGCAGTTCCTTTTGCTTTTTATATCTGTCTTACGACATTTTCTCTTCTCTGGTCTTCTTTAAACAACCTTCACTATTTATGACGTCAGATGTTCAAACAAGCTTCACTTTTGGCGCCTTGTCTTTAGACTATCAAAGGTATGTTTCCAACACAGATTCTCCTCTTTGACTACATTTCGCCTAGCGAAA
This sequence comes from Cylicocyclus nassatus, assembly GCA_958299035.1. Taxonomy (NCBI): domain Eukaryota; kingdom Metazoa; phylum Nematoda; class Chromadorea; order Rhabditida; family Strongylidae; genus Cylicocyclus; species Cylicocyclus nassatus. The sequence goes on along the minus strand of CATQJL010000316.1, from coordinate 87,203,043 downwards.
GTCTCAGTTACGGTTCTGAAATTTGTTGATGTATGATTGGTCATCTTGCAGAATACACACGATTTGCTATTTCGTGCTATACGTTCATTATGCGCAATATGTAAACGTTTTCGTGGTTGTTCGCTTTTTGTAAAATTTTTCAGGCGCGAATCCACATAATTTTTGGCTTCAATCTGCTTTTCTAGAGCTTCCATTATACCATCAATTGTGATCTCTTGCACCTCTTGTGTGGACTTAAGCACGCTTTTCACGATGCTGTACGAAGATTTTTCCAGATTTTTTTTTGTCCAGAGGGCGTCTTGAATTTTACGAATGTTTTGCCCAGTAGAAACCATTTGATTGATCAGCATACGTATCTTGTCATGTGTAACCGAGCAACTTTCAGCAGTGTTTGTCGACTAATTTGCACGATTTTTGCTCTTTTTATAGGCCTGTTGCTATTATTTTTCTTCAGTGTTTCCCATCCTGGTAATTTTTCGGCACTAGCTGTATTCCCTTCACAGCGATTTCTGGCTTTCCTTTGAGACTGTCCCTTAAGAACATCAATTTCTCAGTTGTCAGGACTTTGTTCTCATGTACCAAGATACTAATTGCCCAAAATCCTGAGAACTCCTCTTCATCGCCGTAGAATCTCGGCACCTTGAGTCGTTTTGGCTTTAGAGTCCGACATATTAGGTCCTTCGACTCTGAGACACTATTTACTAATAGGTCTTCAGATAGCCATTCACTTGCATTGGAGAAAAATTCTCTTTCCTCTCCACTGCTTACACCTTTCATTGCTATTTCGCTAGGTGCGGACACCGTTTCGGTGTTTACTGGCATATTCAGTTTTCTCGCTATTCTCCTTACTTTTGAGCGAGTCTCATTCAGTCGTGCTTCTAGCACGTACAGCGTGTATTGGCTGCAGCATTTTTTACTGAATTGAGTTTCTTTGTCGTCCTCCACTTCACCCACGAGCTCTTTGCGACTACCTTTCATTTTCAGGTCATCGAACTCTTTCTCCAATTTGTCAACAAAGATTTGGAGTACATCGCTGCTCTGTTTTATGAGCTTCATCCCTCCGCTGATCAACTCTACAGCGTTGTTCAGTTCATCGTACTGTTTGAAATCATTTCCGCATGGTGAGATCTCTTCGGCATAGCCCTTATACTTTTCAAGCAGGGTTTCGAATGTTCGAGCACTGTAGGCTATCGGTTTTCTTGTGGAACAAGAACGCCATGTTCGTCTTTCGCTTGATAGAGCTATATGCTTACTTAATTTCGGCGAGAGTGCTCTGCTAATATAGTTTACAACTCTTACTTTATTTCAGCGTGAGTGCATCACCAACATAGATTTGCAGCTCCGTGCTTACTTGATTTCAGCGTGAGTGCTTTGCTAATAGTTCGCGACTCGTTGCTTACCACCAGCGTGCTTGTGCTCACTGATGTGTCAGTGTTGTCTGCAGCTTGTGCTGGGACAATCCCCCAGGTATGGTAGCTTGGTCTTGTTCGATTCGCGGAGAATCTCGACTAGTATATAGCCGATGCCAGAGGGTGACTTTTGCTAGGTGTGGTAGCCTGGACTTATTCGATTCTATACAGAGTCTCGATCAACAAAAAAATTTCCTGGCCAACGCACCAAAATGTGCAAGTCCAGAGTAATTTAGGAAGGAAGATTTATTAACAAGATATAAACAATAGGGGCTCTTTTTACACGAGCAGGGTGCAAGATGTGACTATCCACCAACAATTGAGTCTTTATCACATTTCGCCCCTGCATTTGTAGCAGGGGTGAGTGAATAACTACCCTCGACGTCAATCCCTAAGTTACATTTGCAAAATGGAGTGGTGTGGTGCAGCTGCCTCGCTTTGCGCTCGCGCCACGTTGCTGGGGCATCGTTTAGACGTGATGTGTTGCTAAAAACAATGTGGCGCCACGACATGTTCAAACGTGGCAACAAGAACAACGTTTCTTCGTTGCTGCTGTTGCCACGCCATGCCAACTCATGCGCTCGCAAAATGGCGCGAGCCCAAAGCGAGGCGGCCGCACCACAACACTCCACTTTGCAAATGTAACTTAGGGATTGACGTCGAGGGTAATTGCGCAACAAGGGTAGGTCGCCTTGAAGGCGACCGAAAACAAACTATGCAAACGAAGAAGAGGTCGCTCACACGACGAAACCAATTGCGCAACTATTGAGTTGTTGCATAAGTTCCGTCCGATTTGAATTTTTTGAGTTCAAAATGTCATAAACTTCTTTCAAAATCAACTTCTTTCCAAGATCTTAGTTTCCGTGTGTTGAGCAATTCCTTGGCTATCAGATACATATCAGAACCAGCGAAAATCCTTGTTAAGTAGAAGCAAAAACTTAAAAACTTCATTACGTTTTCCTTCAAACTTGTCTTTTTTGACATGGCAATGTTCCCTTATGAGAATCGGTAGGCACCTTATCTAACAATGGACAGATAGAGAAATTTTCGTAGATTATTTTGCAACCTGAAAGAGCCCATAGGGTCTGCATTGCCGGGAGATTTTTTTGACCGAACAAAAAATTAGCCACTTTTTGACCTCGCTTCAGCACATGTGTGCATGCCTATTTATGAGTTACTAGATGGCTTACCCGGCTCCGCCCGGCCCTGTCATTATTTTATTCGTAATCAGCATGCTCGATTATCCTCCTGTACCAACTCCTAGCCCCGTAACTCAAATTTTGCAAAAAATCGATAAAATCGATATCGATCGATGACGAAAAGTAGCCTATGACACCCGCCGGGGCCCGAAGTGTATGTGTGCCAGGTTTGGTCCGGATCGGTTCAGAAATGAAATTTTCTATTCGGAACATACGTACACACATACAGACAGACATACAGACAGACAGACAAACAGACATTCAGCTTTATATATAAGATGAAAATTTTACAGTTGACGTGAGCGCCGAAAAGGAATTGGTGGATGGGTCCTGCTAGTCTTTCTTTACCCTAGCACCTCCAACTTTGAAGTCGTCGATTACTTCTATTCGCAGAAAGTTATAGCATGTAAAACATCTATACAGAAAACTAATGTTTGACAATGAATTTTACTAGAAAGACGTTTCTTCATGAAACTGAATTTATGCGTATGCTAGCCTATTACACCTTTATTCCGCAACCAATTTAAAAAACTTGACCTGAAGGGCGCATTGTGGAGATTTTCTCGCAAGAACATATTTCTAGGTTGAGAACATACCTCGGCCACTTGGAGAGTTTAGGCCTGAAATCTCCTTACACTAAGAAATCTATTGAAATTTGATATGCTTTAGAAAGCGCAAGAAAAGCACTTTCTATTCCCATATTAACAATACCGCATTAGAGATGAAATTCTCTCAGAACAGCTGCTTCAAACACGAGGCAAAAAAATCGGACAGAACTTATGCAACAACCTAATATAATAGAAGAAGTTGCCATGTCGGCGACATACTCACTTGCACGATAAAATGGGGGGGGGGCTGCAGCCACTAAAGGCGAACGAAGCTAGCTGTAGCACTAATCGATACTGTGCCAGTATTACTGCCCTCCAAATATGGTGGGAATCGCCACCACCTGGTCCTAAAGGTTAGAAACGGTGCTTTATGTCTCTTCATTTGAAGTTTTCCAGTTTGTAGTCAAATAGCACCCATTATTGACAGCGGGCCAAGAATGGAATTAAATCTGCAAAAAGTGACCTGTAAGATTTTCGAAAGTGAAACGAGATTTCGTTTGAAAAGTCAAGAAGACAACTTATGCAATGCACCCTGGTAGAAGCTGCAACATATCCTGGAACTCTCATATAAATCTTCATTAGCTCCGTGCGAGAAACAATGTTGAGGCAAGCAGAGGGAAGCGTAAACGATCTTGGTTTCTGTCAGCGATAATCAAAGAGGTTGCGGAGGGAGATTTGTAAGAAAATTCCTGTTCAACCATTTTCAGCCATAGAGTTCGATTTTCTTCAATGGGAGCAGACGTCACGAAAGGACTCTACAGACTTGGCGGCAGATATTACTTCCTTAGGTTCTTCTGTCAAAGAAAAATCAAAAGCTGTGCTATTATCGCCTGATGATCAATTTGAACAACTTACTGGAAATAGGTAATCTAGATTGCGATTCATACAGTAAACCTAATTTGAGTTCTGATTAAGCACAACAGTTACACCTGCTCGCGCTCGTACAGTGCGGTTTAGAGGACTTTCTAAATCACCAATTATCGAATTACCGCCATTGAGCATTTTGGGTAAGAAGTACCCAATCACTTATTCATAGAAAATCGTAATACTACACAGAGTCGACTACAAACGAATCATCAGCACTCAGTTCTGCAGTTTTCCGTCCAGGATCGGTAGACAGTTTGTAATTTTCTAAATTGAAGTCATACAGAAAAATTAAGAGAATGCATTTTATTATGGCATGCGGTCAAAATTATTACGTAGGTCTGGTTGAGTCTTCCTCTAGTTTGAAAGCAGCAGATATGTACATAATTCGATGCCGAATAAGTGCAAGCGAACCAAATCCACGTCAGATATCTGAAAACTGTCTTGCAAAACAAGTGTCTTTTGATTTTTGGCAAAAGAAGCATATCTTTTTAGCAGATTGGGGCAGCATCTTCGTACACGCGCCTACGTCTAAACTACCTCGTTTTCGCAAACCTCGGTCAACTAATTCATGTTGAACCAGTTTATGAGGATAATTATGAGGATAACGTCACTGTGGTGAACAGTCACATCGCTTGCGTTTACGTTGGTGATGGTACCAAGAGTATAGAGTAAATTCAATCAGCATGCGAAAGGGCTATCCCGTTTGAGCCGTTTCAGCTTTCTGGATGATCAACCAATCACTCTGACTTTCTTTCATTTGGAGCCATTTGTTGTAAATCCAAGCTGCGTATCTCTGGACAATGACAAGAGGTAGTTAGGAGATTCTACTTGTTCAGTTTGAGTTGTTTTCTAGGATGTTGAGCAACGAAACTTGCCGGCTTATTTCAACAAGCAAGGAGATGACTAAATGTGCTTGCACTCACTTAGGAAGGTGAGTAATATCATACTAATTTATCAGCATGTTGCAGAGATCTTTAGACCGTTTTTACGGGTCAACGTTTAAATGGCTTCCTCTACATCAAGCCTATCTATTTCTTCCAGAGTCTTGCATCAAAAATTTTAACGATTGAAACAATTGACTTCCATTCTCAAAGATTATCTGATTTGACATGTTTTGGGAAGAAGAAAGCTATATGGTGTGCTTTGAGCAAAAGCTAGACATAGCGAAGCAATGCAAGTTGGAAGGCATTGTCGAGCTTGAACTTGGCTTTTAGCTTGTTCGCTTTTCTGGGCTTGGCCGCTACGGTGGATCCAATAGTCGTTATAGAAAGCACGAGAACGGTAGGTACAGGCTTTTGGCTTTTCTCACAGCCTTTTACGAATCAGTGCGAGTGACAGTTCTTGCTAAGGTCAAGACGCAGACTTGCTGCAAGACCCTACAATTTTGAAGGCAGTGTCCTGGCAAAAAGTCGATTTGAGGTCTGTACTTACCGGCCTTTTGCTATGCTGAACTCGAAAATCCACACTGGAAAGCGCGAAAACAGCGAAAAAAGGTTTTAAACCCAGGGAAAATCAGCAAGTGGGCGCCTTCCTCATTGTGAATTCAGCTCCCAGCTTCCGGGACGATCTTCGCGGTTCCGATTTCAAGTCACGCGTTCGCACTTACAAGGGAAGGATACTTGGTCACCGCGGCCATTCATAATGATTTGTATATTAAAAATAGCCTTTTAATGCTGGTTCGAATACTGTCTTCCATATCTGCGAAACGATAATCTGCTTGGAGTTATGATTATTTTTCCTTGAATAAACTGCGTTACTGCGGAGGGTCAGAATCATCAATAAAAAATTTTCTTTTCTTTTCAAATGCTGAACATGATTTTGATAGTTATAATACAACAGTATTCCTTTTAAAAATTTCTTCAAAAGCTTCAAATTACTTACTTACTTAGTTACTTAAAGCTTCAAATGGTAACTTGAAACAAATTTGGTGATTTTAACTACACAAAAGAACGCAAATTTTCTACGAAAAAAAGTTCATAACTTCCTTCAGAAGATCGTTTCGCAGATATCGAGCACAGATCTGGAATCAGCGTTTCGAGGTGCATCTTACAGTATACATCGCATTCCAAATGGCCACGGTGACCGAGTATCCTTTCCTTGTTAGCCGGTAACGACGTCTGGACGGCTAACGGAATCGAGAAGATCGCTCCTGAAGCTAATTTTAATAAAGAAAAATTCAACGGCGATTACCGATACTCGCTGATTCGAGTACGCGATAACGCGGAAAGTATTGCGTTTTACGACGGTGAAAATAAAGAACACGCGCACCTTCAGGAAAAATTTCGCGCCGTTATTCAAAACCGTTGGGCGATTGTGCGGCAAATGCTGGGATTGGACGGATTTAACACCGGCGTTACTCAAATTGCGATGATTTTACCGTTAATGTTGCAGGCACCGCGTTTTTTCGCCAATAAAGTCACCTTGGGCGACATGCACCAAACCGTACAGGCGTTTAATCGGCTGATGCGTTCGCTGTCATTTTTCCGTCTGTTTTACGAAGAATTCACCCTGTATCAGGCGCGGCTAAACCGTCTGCACGGGTTTATGAGCAAGTTGGATTATCTCGACGACAACCAAATTTTTTCCCCCGTCGAATGCGGTTCGGGTATTCGTTTAAACGGATTTCGGTTTGTGCGATCAGCGGGGCAAACCCTTGTTACAACACATCAATCTCAGCTTAAAAGCGGGCGACGCCTTACTGATTCAAGGCCCGTCCGGCGCCGGCAAGACAACCCTGCTGAAAGCAATTGCGGGAATTTATCCGTTTGCCACTTTCGGTCATTGCGAACGTCCGTGCAACGCCAATATTCTGTTTCTACCGCAACGTCCTTATATGCCACAAGGCTCGTTGCGGGAGGCCATTTGCTATCCCAATATCGATCCGCATCACCCCGAGCTGGAACGCTACATGCAAAAATGCCGTTTAGAGCATTATATTACGGCGCTTGATCAGGAAAACGACTGGCAAGCGATTCTGTCTCCGGGCGAATTGCAACGGGTCGCCTTTATCCGGATTTTTCTGACTAAGCCCGATATTGTTTTCCTGGATGAAACCACTTCGGCATTGGACGAACCGACGGAATTCATTTTGTACGATAAAATCCGTAAAAAACTGCCGAATATGATTGTGCTGAGCATAGGGCATCGCGGCACCTTACACCAGTTCCACAATCGGGAATTTCATCTTTCCGCTTGTCGGACAGCGTAAAAAAACAATTAAAAAATCGACCGCACTTTTAACCGTTAAGCTTCTATTTGGGAAAAGTGCGGGCGATTTTTTCACGATTTTTTCGCCGGCAAGATCTTCGTTTGGCTTGCCAAAGAAAAAGGGAGCCGGTTTAATCCGCTCCCTTTGCACATTTTATTGCTCAATTATTCAACAATTAAAGTACGGCATACGTTGGTTGACGTGCCTAATGCGTCGCCTTGTGTTAACAACACCAAATCGCCTGAAACCAAGAAACCTTTCTCTTTCAACAGGTTAACCGCTTCCTTCGCGCTGTGTACGGTGCGGGATTCGTGTTCGAACAGAATCGGCGTGACACCACGGTACAGTGCGCATAAATTCAAGGTCGATTCGTGACGTGACAACGCAAAAATCGGTAAACCGGAACTGATACGTGACATTAAACGCGCCGTGCGACCGCTGTTGGTCAACGTAATAATCGCCGCAACGCCTTTCATGTGGTTTGCCGCATACATAGCGGACATCGCCACCGATTCCTCGATAGTGGAAAATTGAACATCCATACGGTGTTTAGACACGTTGATACTTGGCATTTTTTCCGCACCCAGCGCCACTTTCGCCATGGCCGCCACCGTTTCGGAAGGATATTGTCCCGCTGCGGTTTCCGCCGAAAGCATTACGGCATCGGTACCGTCCAACACGGCATTCGCTACGTCCATTACTTCCGCACGGGTCGGCATTGGATTGCTAATCATCGATTCCATCATTTGGGTCGCGGTGATAACCACGCGATTTAACTGACGCGAACGACGGATCAATTTTTTCTGAACGCCGACCAATTCGGGATCGCCGATTTCCACGCCCAAGTCACCGCGGGCAACCATAATCACGTCCGAAGCCAGGATAATATCATCCATCGCTTCGTCGCTGGCAACGGTTTCCGCACGTTCCACTTTCGCCACGATTTTCGCTTTCAAACCGGCCGCTTCCGCCAATTCGCGGGCGTAGTTTAAATCCGCACTTGAACGCGGGAATGACACCGCCAGGTAATCGACGCCGATACGTGCCGCGGTAATGATGTCCGCTTTATCTTTTTCGGTTAATGCGTCCGCCGACAAACCGCCGCCCAATTTGTTGATACCCTTGTTATTTGATAAAGGACCGCCCACCGTCACTTCAGTAAACACTTTCGCCCCTTCGGTAGACAACACTTTTAACTGAACGCGACCGTCGTCCAATAACAGAATATCGCCCGGCACCACATCCTGCGGTAAGGTTTTGTAGTCTAAACCGACCGATTCCTGATTACCTTCGCCTTTCGGTAAATCAGCGTCTAAAATAAATTTATCACCAATGCTTAAGAAAATTTTGCCTTCTTTAAACGTGGAAACGCGGATTTTAGGACCTTGCAAATCGCCTAAAATCGCAACATGTTTGCCTAATTTTTTCGCAATTTCACGAACTTTATTAGCACGACCGATATGATCTTCCGGTGTGCCGTGAGAGAAATTCATACGTACAACGTTCGCACCCGCGGCAATAATTTTTTCAAGGTTATTGCCTTTATCGGTCGCAGGACCCATCGTACATACGATTTTGGTTCTTCTTAATCTTCTAGACATTGATTACTCCGTCAGTTATTTTCAGTGATTATTCTCGATTTGATTCCGGACATACAGCTTTTTCGCCGCGGAAAAACTGGCGCATATTATACGCCGAATCGCGGGTAAAATCGAGATCGAAAACATACAAAATTTTTACCGCACTTTCGCGTCCGTCCGGCTTTCTTATAAAATCGAAAATTTGCTATACTCTCTTCCCGAATTCAGTTACTCAATAAGGATATTATCATGTCAAATTCAGTGATTACGGTTATCGGCAAAGATCGCATCGGGATCGTTTACGATGTCGCTAAAATTCTGGCGGACAACCAAATCAACATCATGAATATCAGCCAGCAGCTAATGGACGATTATTTCACCATGATTATTCTGGTGGATACCACAAAATGTCCGAAATCCTTTCCCGAACTGGCGGAAACCTTTGCCCGGGAAAGTCGCAATCTCGCCCTTGAGATTCGTTTGCAAAACGAAGAAATCTTCAAAGCCATGCACCGGATTTAGAGGTGAAAAATGAGCATTCAATCCAATGAAATTCTCGAAACCATCCGCATGGTGGCGGATCAAAATTTCGACGTACGGACCATTACTATCGGTATCGATCTGCATGACTGTATCAGCCGCGATATGGACCAATTAAACCGAAATATTTACCAAAAAATCACCAGCGTCGGCAAAGATCTGGTTAAAACCGCCCAAATTCTTTCCGCCAAATACGGCGTACCTATTGTAAACCAGCGAATTTCCGTCACGCCTATCGCCCAAATTGCGGCGGCGACCAAATCGGATTCTTACGTATCCGTTGCGCAAACTTTAGATCGCGCGGCAAAAGCCATCGGCGTATCTTTTATCGGCGGCTTTTCCGCTCTGGTGCAAAAAGGTATGTCGCCTTCGGACGAAGTGCTGATTCGTTCCATTCCGGAAGCCATGAAAACCACGGATATCGTCTGCAGCTCCATCAATATCGGTTCCACCCGCGCAGGAATTAACATGGATGCGGTGAAACTGGCGGGAGAAACCATCAAACGCACGGCAAACATTACGCCGGAAGGCTTCGGCTGTGCCAAAATCGTGGTGTTCTGCAATGCCGTGGAAGACAATCCTTTTATGGCGGGCGCTTTCCACGGTTCCGGCGAAGCGGATGCGGTGATTAACGTGGGAGTCTCGGGCCCGGGCGTGGTAAAAGAAGCGCTGGCAAATTCCCGCGCCACCACATTAACGGAAGTAGCGGAAGTGGTCAAAAAAACCGCTTTTAAAATTACCCGCGTGGGCGAATTAATCGGCCAGGAAGCGGCCAAAATGCTGAACATTCCGTTCGGCATCCTGGATTTATCGCTCGCCCCTACGCCGGCTATCGGCGATTCCGTGGCGCGCATTTTAGAAACCATGGGCTTAACCGTTTGCGGTACCCACGGTACCACAGCCGCCCTTGCGCTGTTAAATGACGCCGTAAAAAAAGGCGGCATGATGGCGTCCAGTGCCGTCGGCGGTTTAAGCGGTGCGTTTATTCCGGTTTCCGAAGACGAAGGCATGATCGCCGCGGCGGAAAGCGGCATCCTCACGCTGGACAAACTGGAAGCCATGACAGCGGTTTGTTCCGTCGGTCTGGACATGATCGCCGTACCGGGCAGCACGCCGGCCCACACAATTTCCGGCATTATCGCCGATGAAGCGGCAATCGGCATGATCAACGGCAAAACCACCGCCGTGCGTATTATTCCGGTCACTGGGAAAGATGTGGGGGAAAGCGTAGAATTCGGCGGTTTGCTCGGTTACGCACCGATTATGCCCGTGAAGGAAGGCTCCTGCGAAGTGTTTGTCAACCGCGGCGGACGCATTCCCGCACCGGTACAATCCATGAAAAACTGATTACCAACGGTTAGCTCAAAAGTGCGGTTAATTTTTTTAAAAGAATTTCGGTATTATGTAGCAGTTGTACAAAAGTCAATTTTAGGAAAATTTATGTAGGGGCGGGGTTTATCCCCGCCCGTAAGCCCTGATATTTGAATGAGATTCGGGCGGGGATAAACCCCGCCCCTACGAAAATATTAAATGTTTGTGCAACTGCTACATAATACCGAAGAATTTTTTGCCATAAACGCAAAGCGAATTTATTGCTCAGCAGAAGCCGTTAAATAATCGCGATCGGTTTTGTCGTTTTGTCACAAAAAACTGGCCAAAAACCGACCGCACTTTTATCACGATCAGGGTTTAATAACCGAGAGTTTTGCCGTCCGGATTACGAGGATCGGAATAGCCGTAAAAGCCGTCGGCATCCGCCTGAATAATCTGAATTCGCCCCATCGGCGCTTTTTCTTTAATGCTATAACCCATGCCTTTCAGCAAAGTTAAAGTATCCGGACTTAGCCCTTCCTCTACCCGCAGTTCGTCCGGCAACCATTGATGATGCACACGAGGCGTGACGATGGCTTCCGCCGGATTCATGCCGTGATCCACCGTATTCAAGATACTTTGCAATACGGTAGTAATAATGCGCGCACCGCCCGGACTGCCGGTGACCAGCCAAGGTTTAGCGTCTTTCACCACAATAGTCGGCGTCATCGAAGATAACGGACGTTTTTTCGCGGCAATCGCATTAGATTCGCCGCCGATTAAGCCGTACGCGTTGGCAACGCCCGGTTTAGAGGAAAAATCGTCCATTTCGTTATTCAGTAAAATTCCCGTGCCTTCCGCCACAATGCCGGTGCCGAAATTGGTGTTCAGCGTGTAAGTTACCGCCACGGCGTTGCCTTTCTCGTCCATCACGGAATAATGAGTGGTCTGATCGCTTTCATAAGGCTGCGGTTTACCCGGTTTGATGTCGGAAGCCGGTTTGGCGGCATTATCTTTAATACCGCCGATTAAGGATTTGGCATAATCTTTCGACACCAATCCTTTTACCGGCACCTTGACGAAATCCGGATCGCCCAAATATTCCGAGCGATCGGCATAAGCCAGTTTCATGGTTTCCGCTAAGGTATGAATCGCTTTCGCGCTGTTGACGCCGTATTCCGACAACGGATAATTTTCCAGCATGTTCAGAATCTGCACCAAGTGTACGCCGCCCGAACTTGGCGGCGGCATGGTGACGACTTTATAACCGCGATAGGTTCCCACAATCGGTTGACGTTCCACCGCTTGATAATTTTTCATATCTTCAAGGCTGATCAAGCCGCCGTGTTTTTCCATTTCCGCGACGATCTTAGCGGCAATGTCCCCGCGATAAAAGGCTTCAGCGCCCTGTTGAGCAATCTGTTTCAACGATTTCGCCAGATCCTTTTGCACCAGTAATTCACCGGCGGCAAGCGGTTCGCCGTTTTTAAAGAAGATCTTTTTGCTGCTTTCCCATTTGCCGAGAGTGTCTTTTTCAGTCTGTAAGGTTTTTGCTAAAGTCAGACTGACGGGAATGCCCTCTTCCGCCAATTTTATAGCGGGCGCCAACACTTTTTTCAGCGGTAGCGAACCCCATTTTTTCAGTGCATATTCCATGCCCGCCACGGTGCCCGGCACGCCCACGGCCAAGTGGGTATAAAGGGATTTTCCGTCGACTACGTTGCCTTTGTCGTCCAAATACATATCTTTGGAGGCTTTAATCGGCGCCATTTCACGGAAATCCACGGTAAAATCCTGGCCGGATTTGGCGTCATGCAGCACCATAAAGCCGCCTCCGCCAATATTGCCCGCATTCGGCAATACCACCGCCAGCGCAAAACCGACGCCGACCGCCGCATCCACCGCATTACCGCCCTGTTTCAGGATATCCAGTCCCACTCGGGTGGCAAGTTCCTGTTCGGAGGCGACCATGCCGTGTTTGCCGTAAATCGGATGAAAAATATCGTTTGCGCTGTCATAACGCTGACCGGCGGCAACCGCCGCATCAGGTTGCGCCACCGGTTGAACCGTCTGCGCCGAAATCGGCAACGAGGCCAGAGAAACCGCCACGGCTAACGTACTTAATAAGAAAGGTTTAATGAAGTGTTTGTGCATAATTTTTTCCTTCTGGTGTGATTGTCCGAATTTGACAATCTCCCTGAGATTATGCGATCAATTTGTGAAATGCAGGCCCGCTTTATCAAAAGCGATATTCGGAAAATACAAAAAGTGCGGTCAAAAACATTCACATTTTTTACCGCACTTTTATTTCGATCAGCTTGTTGCAAAACGAATTTTTATTGAATCAATAAATAGAAATTGCTGTCGCCGCGTACAATATTTAAAGCGACAGCGGACGGTTCGCCTTCCAGAATTTTGCGTAAATCCGCGATGGTCGTTACGGATTGACGGTTTACGCCGATAATCACGTCACCGGCTTTTAAGCCGCGCGCGGCCGCCGGCGAATAGTACTCTGCGTTGATACCACTGCTT
>CATQJL010000316.1:87158320-87189289 GCA_958299035.1 Cylicocyclus nassatus | reverse complement strand
ATGTTCTCTTCCTCAACACTTGAGGCCCTTATTCGCTCTTTGTTTGCTGTTCCTGCTGAAGGTGAAAGGCTAGTCTGTCTTACTCTAGCAATGTTTTCTTTACTCACACAGGCTTTGGCACACGTTTACGTGTACAAGGGTGATTTGGTGATGTAATCGATGCACGCATGGTTAGCCCATTTTCCTAGGCCTCACCCTTTTATGTCGGGGTACGCAGTTAAAGTAAAGATAGAACAGGGATGCAGAGATAGATGTGAGGTTGCCTCTGGGGTGCATGTGGTCTTGGTCCCACCTCAGTTATTGCTCATTATGTCTACACATCGTTGGTCTAAACTTCAATCATAGTGGATGACGCACAATGGCTGACTCGCAAACATAGTAAGCCATTATGTAGTGGTTGATTTTTTGCTAGAATCTCATTGTTTTATGGAAGTAAGGTAGTGTCCAACTGACTTAGACTGGTTACTGTTGTGTCGGATCTTTCATTATTTACTAATGCTTTCATTTTCAACGTTTGTGTTTACTCATTAATTTACCAGCACTTTAAATTGTGGCGCACTACGTGCAATAATAATAAATAAATAAAATGAATAAGATAAAGATAAAGATAAAGTAGATATAGTCTTTAAAAAGAGGAAAAAAAGCCTCATCGATTTTACGTGGATGTGGGTAGAAGAAAGAGGAAGAAATTCTGCAAATATTGCCTTGCGAGTTGGTCCAAGAGAAAGTAAAGAGGATATCACTGCCTCAAAGCAAATTTCGGTTTTTCCTAAAAAGCATATGTTAAAAATGGTAAAAACTAGATACAAGACAAGAAATTGAATGTTTTTGTTTGTTTTTTACACTATCCGGTTTTGGGGCTAATTTTACAGGTAGAAAAGATGAATTTTCAAAAAAATTTAAAAATCATTCTATCAGATTGTTCCGCAAGTTCTTTCTGTTTCTCGAAGTATCAAAACACACACGTGATAAAAAATTGCAAACATCTCAAGAACCGTTCGACAATGTTTTTCTTCCTCTTTGCGGCAACAATTTTTTGGAATTTGCTTTTGATTACCAACTTTGAAATTCTTCACATTTTAGATCTTTTGTTCAAAAATTTTGGAAGATATTGTTCAGCTGTGTTTAAGCTGTAATAGGTTTTAACTGCACATCGTTCCGGCTAAATGTTGTCTTCAGGGGCCTGAAAGCGAGTCAATCACTTTTCAACCAAACGATCTAGACCAATTTTAACACATCGACGACCGCTTGACACATATGGTGCAAGCAATGACTACCGCGTGGGACCGCTTAACACACCTTTGTGTCAAGGCTTGAACTTTGCTAAGTTGATTACTACCTTGGCACCCCACGAGCTCTTTTGCCTGAATCTAGGGGTGACCTCTACCTTTTTTGTCTGTCTTTCAGATCTACTGTAGGTCTACTGTAGATGGCAGTCTGCATGATTATTATTGAAAAATATGGGCTGCTTCGTAAAATTCCTTGGTCCCAGAAGCAGGCAACCAAAAATCTACATGGTCGTCAGTGTGTTAATATATGTTCAGGATTGAACATATACTAAAATTCTGGAAGAGTTTTGGTGCCAGCTGGAAAGATCAACCAAAGCACAACAATATAAGTTTTTTCGCATCTTCAGCTAGCTTAGTTATGTTTTTGATGCTAACAAATTCCATCGATCAAGCGGAACCTCACAGAACATCAACCGACAAGCAACTCGGACATATTTCGACGCGCATTTTTTCTTCCCGATTTGTGGAATCTTTGTTAATTAGACCACTCTAATTGTGATTTTTTAGACGCGTCTTTGGTTGTGACCTAAGTTTCAAAATTGATTTCTTGCAGCTGTAAAGGCATCTGCTTTGTAAAATAAGTGTTAACTAAAAAGGTTTTGAAATTTTTAAATTCCGAGGATCCCTCTGTGTTCTAAGCGCTCGTGTATCACACGACTATGCAAAATCAAAGTTCTGCAGAAATCACATCGAAAAATATTTAAAAGCTAATCAAAGCTTTACTACACTTTGCTCAACTCTCCACCTGTTATCGCAGCTCTTTTAAAATCAAGACAAAAATTTAGAAAAATATCGTCAAATTTGAAATTGTTCCACTGACAACGCAAGCAAATGGTTTGGAAATTTGACTGCTGAAAAGAAGAAGAAAACTGCTTTGTTTGATTTCAAATCCTTGTCTTTAATCTACGAGTTATCATGACAGGTTGAAAAAACAGAAAGTACTTTTGGAAACGGGATTTTCTAATTTTTTTCATCATTTCACCATGGGAAAATACGGGAAAATTGTACAAATGTCTAATGTGTCAATATGAACGAGGCAATGGGTTATAATTTAAAACTGGGACACTCATTGATATTTAATCTCGTTTTCAACAACTTTCAATTTCGGAGTAAACCTGTCGAAACGCGCAACTCAGACTCAGAGTAACTCTGAGAGTTAGCCCTGAGTTAACGCGCTTTCAAGGAGCATTAACACGTGCATAAAGAAACCAAATGGGAGAAAAAGTGAGGTGCAGTTTATTCCATAGTAGTTTATAGCAAGCATGCAAACATAGCGTGAATCGTCCCATGCAAGAAGCTACGCGGCGAGACGCGCAGCTAACAAGGGAAGGATACTAACTTAGATTTTCTATCTGAGATGAGACACATGCATTTAGAATCAGCTTGAACCGCTGATTCCAAATATGCTGTTCTTGGCTGCTTAGCGTTATTCTGGAGCGAGTTATAGTCCCTTTTCTATGCAAAGTCTGCGTGCTCCTTGACTTACTGATGCTACGGTGTCGACTTATAGGTGGTTTTGCAACTGTATAATGCTCTCTTTCAAGATGGAAAGAATTGATGTGATGCTAGTTCAGCATCATAGTACTTCTTTTGAGCACTTTCTTATCTACACGCCGTTCTACGACATTTTTTGATTACTCACAACAGCAAGCTCATAACTCGCTTCGGAATAGCGCTAAGCAGCTACGAACAGCATATTTGGAATCACCGTTCAAAGCTGATTCCAAATATATGTGTTTCATCTCAAAAGGCGGATCTAACTTAGTATCCTTCCCTTGTAAGCTCCATATTAACTCGTAGCTTGGTGCCCGTTTCAGACGCCCGCGAAACTCTGAATTTGGTCAGAGAAAGAGGCATCGTGTGCAGAAGAGGAGGATCAGCTAAAAAGTCCTTTGGTACATTTCGCTCGTAGTTTTAGCAAGCAAAGGGGGGGGGGTATCGTGCCGCAATGTAGAACACAAAATTTTGATATGTGATATTTTGATACCGGGGATTATTTGACGTGCTGATCACGAATGCAATGTTCATTTTTAGCCATTCGACCATATGGCGAAGTTACGGCAGGGGTAAAGTAGTTGTGCAAAAATTACGAATTATGTCGAAACTTCAAATAGTAGGGCTACTTGTGGCATGCTGATCACGAGTATGACATTCGTTTTGAGAGTAGGCACACTTAGAGAGGTTACGGTAGCTATACAGTAGTTGGGCGAAAATACAAAATTGACTGAAACTTGGTGCGGTGTGATAATTCGGGGCGTTGATTGCGAATATACTACTGCTGCTACGTCATATAGCGAGGTTACGGTAGCTATACAGTAGCTGGGCAAAGATTGCGCAGTTGAGTAACTTTATGTAATGGGGATTTTCGCATGCTATTTCGAAATAATTATGGTATTCGATATTCACTACGGGACCACAGGTCGAGATTTACGATAGGAGTACTTAGACAGGAAAAAATCACGCGAATGATGGAAACGTGATCTGGTGGCGTAATTTGGTGCCCCGATTGCGATCACGATATTCTTCATCAAGGGAGATAGCGCGGGGTTACGATAGGAATAAAATAGTAAGGACAAAGTCGCATAATGGATTTAAAATCGGCTTAGTGGTGTTATGCGGTGTGCTGCACGATCATATTGCCCATTTCTCATTGTAGCGCTGCATAACGGAAGTACGGTAAAGACCATAGGTGCGATAGGGGGAGCCGGGCTCTCCCCAGGTGAAGGGGGTCTCGGTTGTTCCCGACCTTCCAGGGTGAAGGGGGTATGTGAGTCTAGGGGGGGGGAGAAAGAGAGAAAAGGTAAAAAAGCGTGGTATGAAGAGCTCTAATTAGTACCTTATTTAGGCACAAATTGAAAAAAATTTAAAAATAATTAAAAGAAATTAAAAAACTTTAAAAAAATTGATTATGAAGATCTGTGCTCCTGTTTCACTGCATCAACAAAAAACGAAAGCAATAAGGTTTATCCCATGAGATGTACAAGTTAGGAACAACTTCATTTCCTGCACATCATCATCAACAACATCACTATCGCTAACGTCAGAGACAACAAGTTCGCTGCCTGAAAAATCTTCTTCTTCCTCCGAAAGGTCATCGGAGTAGAAGTAGAATTGCGTGCTAAAGCGTTCTGAGTCGAAATTGGATTTGAAACTTTCTTCTTCTTCTAAGTGCTTTTGTGGTTTTTTTCCTGGCCCTGGTAGCACCAGGAAAGTCAGCAGGTAGGTGGAAAGTTTCTTCATAGCATCTTTTAGGATATTTTAAAAAGTCATACGATAACAGCCTGTCTGGACCACTTATACCAATCCTTTAAATGAAGTTTTTAGATAATAATATGTTTAGTAGAGGTTGACAAACCTTAAGTAATTGCTTAGATGCTCCATCGTTGTGCGACTTTTGCGTTGTTCTGATAACAGAGTAGATAGAAAATTTCTTTCTCCGCCTCTGCCGTGCTAGTCGGAATGGAAAGTAGCTTTGCCAGTAAGTCCATCAGATTTTTGCGGTAAGTAATGGGAAAAGAGCCAGATCGCATATGCTTTCGCAACACGGGAAGGAAATAGTGCATACTTTTTTTGGGCCTTGTCGAACTCTGGCTTCACCTCCTCTGGCATACGTCCTGTTAATTGATTAGAAAGCTGCTCAACTTTTTCTTTGACAGCATCTGCGGAATAGCCGAAAAAAGGAGGTACTATGTTGCGCGTTGGTTTTTTTTTCAATATCATAGGTCATAATGTCACAAGGCGAATAAATTCCAAAAGCATAAAGCACAGAGTTGGGTTCGCACTCCAGCCGGGATCTAAGTGCAGTAAGTATGCTTTGTACTAACCTTCCTTTTGTTCATATCCATGTTTGTGAATCTAGCAGCCTTGAATTCTTCAGCAACCTGAAGATCAGCAATGGACTTCCTGGACATTTCCTCATTGAAACTAGACAATCTGCTTGGATTCCTTATGCAGGAAATCAGAGAGTTTCGCTCAATTGCCAACTCTGTATCAATGTCGACAACATTTTCGTCGGCGTAAGATTCTCCTTCTGCCTCGCTGTTGAACTGGAACACATTCGAGTTATCTGCGATTTTGTAAAGTATTCTGCCTGCCGTTTCCTCTTCAAACTGCCAACCTTTCCAAAACATTGAGGGATATTTTAATAACACGTTATTCTTCTGAATGTCTTAGAGTTTTTGTCTTATTGAAACCAACCATTCCCTACAATTAGGTGAGTCTAGAGGGTTTTCACGAAAGTTATCTTCTTCAGCACTAGATTTACAGAGTATGGATTCCAGAAGTGGGCGGGTTTTTGTGTGAAGGTGTGGAAATTCACCAATCTCCCATAGTTTTTTGAGTGTGTGCTAATAATGATGGCATAACTGTCAATCAAAAGCGCATTTTTTAAGAAAAACATAAACATATAACAACGATAAGCACGCTCAAATAGAAGCGTTCGCTCACGTTCCCGTTAGTGCTGATAACGATGTCAATCCACAGCACATTTTTTACTATTAACTTGCTCCGCCCCGCTCTTATTAGGTCGTCCAGAAAGTTTTTGGGCATGAATTTCAAAATTCATAACTTCTGATTTTTCCAACCGATTTGACTGCTTTCACTTTTATGTGAAAGGGTAAGTCATGCTTTTTATAATGACATCTCAGCTGCTTAGTATGGTCATTTGTTGCATAGATAGAAGCGGAAGAAAAATGGTAAAAATTTTAATTTTCTGTGTAAGGTCATAAAAAATCGGAAACTTGCAACAAAAATCGGAGCAGTCAGTACTGTAGGTTTTTTCACCAGCTCTTTCTAACAGTGCAAAGTTTGCGCCGATTGAGCGTCTCCATAAAAAGTTATGATTTTCCTGAAAGATGCCAAAATAAATTAAATTCGCCTTTTTGTATTGCTTGCTCGGAAATCATAACTTTTCATGGAGACCCTCAATCAGCGCAAACTTTGTACTGTTAGAAAGAGCTGGTGAAAGAACCTACAATACCGACTGCTCCGATTTTTGTTGCAAGTTTCTGATTTTTTATGCTACACAAAAATTCAAATTTTGAGTGATTTTGGTTTTGAGCTTCTATCTATGCAACAGATGACCATTACTAAGCAGCTGAGATGTCATTATAAAAAGCATGACTTACCCTTTCACATAAAAGTGAAAACAGTCAAATCGGTTGAAAAAATCAAAAGTTATGAATTTTTGAAAATCGTGCGCAAAAACTTTCGGGACGACCTATACGATGTGTTGGCTTTCATGGGTCACCGAAGCAAATGATTTTTAGAGCCGGGAAGAAAAGAAGCCCTAACATGCTGTATACCGAAAGCTGAGATCATGGAGAATCGACCTAGACCGTCGACTTTTTTCTAGGTCTTCTGTGCCGCGAGATATGAGGGATTCTATGTGCTTCAAAAATTAACTGATTTTGTGTCCTCACTTTCTGCTCTCCAAATGAATGCTACGAGAAAGTCGACGGTCTACGTTTGTTAATGAAGACTTGATCTTTAACACAGATAGATAATCAGCAGTGATTAGGTCTTCATTTGGCAGAAATCTGCTGTTGAAAATGACCATGTTTTCAGATAAAATGCGGTGTATCTCTCGGTAGAGGGGGGTTTGAAAGAAGTCGACGGTCTAGGTCGAATCCCCTTTTCCTGAGCTTTCGAATGGTATATAGGTTGCTGGGCGAAAAAACTAACCAGTTTTCAAAAATGGGGTGGAGATATTTACTATTAGCTTGCTCCAACCCAGCTCCACCAATGTATTGGCTTTTATCGATTACCGGAGCAAATGATTTTTAGAGCCGGGAAGCAAAGAAGCCCTAACATGCTGTATACCATTCGAAAGCTGAGATCATGGAGAATCGACCAGACCGTCGACTTTTTTCTAGGTCTTCTGTGCCGCGAGATATGAGGGATTCTATGTGCTTCAAAAATTAACTGATTTTGTGTCCTCACTTTCTGCTCTCCAAAATGCTACGAGGATAAATAAATAATATAAATAAACATGAATACCGTTTCTTTTGTAAATTTACGAGTGTACTTGTTGCTTGAGGTACTTAGCCTGCAAAACCTTTTGATAACTATTTTTATCATATTCTCAGTGTGCAATACCAATCTCAGCCCAGGTGAAGGGGGTCATCGGGAGTTTGGCCTCAAAGTGAAGGGGGTAAGATCCATCACTCCCCCTATCGCAACTGTGGTAAAGACTCCATAGACTATCCATAATTACAGAATTTAAGTAGTCTATCGTAAAGCTTATAGTCTAATCTTGGGTGCATTTGGCAGTGCAATTATGATTATGATGTCAGCTTTAAATAGGATTTAAATTATGATGGGCATATACCGGAGAGGGGTGAAAATGTTAGGGTGAGTGAACTTTCTTAGCTAAGAAGCATTCATAACGTAGCAGCTTTTGATTCTTACTTCCGAAATTTCTTATTCTCCTGCTAACAGGAAAACCACAATCATTGTAAAATTGTCAAGTTAATCAGAGATCTTGACAATTTTCAAAGGATCTGTAGCTTTGATTATTGTTTAGAAGTCGATTATCCTAATTCTGGTTGAATATTTGAAATTGCAAATTTTAAATACAGGTCATTCAAAATGAATATTAGGAAAGACTTTTAATTTCTATCAAGTATGACATATCAAATAAGGGAGGGGAAGGGGGCGGGTTGTAGGACTACGGTTTATGCCCATGTCATCTTGCTACTACCTAATCTGTGAGATACTTTGTCCAGCCACCTCATAGGCAAACCTAACGCCTCTCAATGTGTCTTGACATGTGAGATTTGATTGTGGGGTTCATAAATTTATAGCGGCAAATACACAAAAAGTGGCTCCCTGGCCAAGTGGTCTAGAGTCGTGCGTGCGCCGAGAAAGTGAAGTTCAAGTGACAGCTCACTCGAAGTGCTTTGCGATGATGCGTAAAGCGGCTCCTTGACATCTATAGCGGCTCCTGAAGTAGCAGAACGTTTGAGAATCGAAACTCGCAGTTATCTCGCCTAAACACTGAGTTTCGAAACGAAATTCAGAGTTAAAGGCAGCGTCCAAGCAAGATTCATCCACCCAGATTAGCGCATAGTTGTAAAGAGCGACCCAGGAGTATCCGACCTGCGTTCCTTTGAAAGTAGACATGGGCTTGTGATACGTGTCACAAACCGCCCCTTCGTATCACAAACCACCCCCGAGGACGAGTGCGCACGCAGGCAGTTGCATTGCAGTTGCACTGCACATTGCAGTGCAAGGGGAGACGGTTTTTTCGCACGGGCGGTCTCCAACGTTTCCCTGATTTTGACTCGTCTTAACGTGTAATGCACGCCGCAAATCTTTCCTCCCCCTGTTTTGCTTAGGCAAAAGCCGCCGCAGGGTGTGTCGCGCGCGGCGGTGGTCCTGTGTGGAAACCATTACGGTCGTGCGAATCGTCCTATACCCCAGTGCAAGTGCATCCGTGCAGTGCAGCTCCTCAAGCTAGCATGCGATGGGAACGAACAATCCGAAAATCGTCCGCTCCTTGAAGAGGGGGTCCCCAATCGGTTTTTTTGGGGGCTTTGAACAATTTGGACTTCACAACTGTAATCAGAGCCACGGAAAGGCCCCGGAATGGCAGAAACATGAGAGGCGAAATTCTGCCCGGACGCTGCCTTTAAGGCACAGCTTTCATCGGAGTTTCGACCAGGTTATTACCGATGCAGAATTCAGCATTTGAGGTGGAATATGGTTTGAGCGGACGATTGGGGGTGTAGGGCGTTAGGCGACAAACCCAATCTTTCGACCCCATAGAACTCCCCGTGCAAAACTTCTCCTCCGCCAAAAACAGGGAGGTGGGGCTCGGAGCCGATACATTACCCGACGCCAATGAAAAAATGGTGCATAGTTTTAAGTTACGGGATTTAGGTTGCTTGCGTTTTGCATGTTTTGTCGCCTAACGCTTGCCCTCCGACGATTGGTAGCCATCTTGTAAAACTTGCTTTGCTTTGCCGAATGATGATGAAATGATGATAATGATAACCCAAGTCGCACTAAATAAAGTTACAGAGTTAGGCAATAATTTGGCAAGATCGAAGAAGAATTATAAGAGAATGTAGCAGTTGAAAAGCAGAACAGGCTTTTTTTGCAGAGCTGTCCAAATTTTGATTTCAGTTTGATGTAAAAGTTTCAAAGTTATCCATACATTTACCTTAAGAACGGTTTGACCTCAAATTCTAAATATCAAAGTCTGATGGCCTTTTTGTCATTAACGGATTTTTGAGAATCGTCAGCGCTTTCGTCTCTAATTCTCAAAGGCGCCAGTTGATTTCGTTTTGCTCAGCAATTTTTCTTCGCCTCCAGCTTAGATCTAAGCGTTTGCAAGCACTTTATCGGCAGTTTCGACGCCATTTGATTTAAATTGTGCGAAGCTTCATCTTTCTTTCAAAGCCGTAAACTCTTGCTTTTGCTAGATTGAAAAATATGTAATTTCCTTCTATGCCGTTATCCAACTACAAATAATCTGTGCGTGTTTGTTTACTCTGTATTGAAGTTTAAGCGAAAAGAATGCGTACACTTTTGCTCCAAACCCATTTATTCGAGAAGTCTTCATGAAACTTTAGTTTAGAAAAAATCTTCATAAGTTCCTGGGTAACTGTCTAAATGCCACCTGCAACATCAACACCCATAAAGTTTCATATGTTCTGAATCACTTCCGTTGAGATGAAAAGCGTTTTGGATGGCTCAAAAGGTGTACAGCTGTTTTATAGAAGCAAGGCAGCCTAAAATATCTAGAGCATCGCAAATGCCTTCAGCTGATTTGAAAATTGCTCCTCAAGCAAAAAAAAATTTTGAAAATTCCTCCTCCTCCTCAATTCGCACTGCTCTCGTAGTGCGAATTCAGCCAGGAGAGAGCCGAAGTGATGGCGAGAAGTATCCAGCTGCTGATAAATCATCAAGCAAATGCTAGAACCCTGATACTCGTTTCTTTATGCAACTAGACTTTCACCTTATAAAGGAAAGCATACCAACATAAGTTGGCGTTTAAACGAGTTATGTATATCACGAGACTCGTCTCAAACGTTGTTTCCAGATCTGCTTTCCCTTTGCGTAGAATAACTCCCTAAGTGCCCGAAAGCATGAGCTTCTAAATGTCCAAATTTGTCAAGCATTCAAAGGTGAAGGATGAAGAATTAAGGTTTTCGTCTTCAAACCCTCTGCGGGCATGTGCCGAACGCACTACATCACAGTTGAAGAAGAAACTGATTGCGTGCTAACTTATTACAGCGACTTGCGCGCCAGCCGATTATCAAGTCAGCGTTTTATCCTCCCAGATTACTCTGCTACCAATTTCTCGGCCCTCGAGAATAGAAGTCTTGGTTGGCCTAGAGATGGGATCGAACTTAGCTCCGATCTCGTCATAGCGACGCCTCATACCACTGCGTTACTCCCCCCTGTCAAGCATTAAAAGACTCAAATTCAGAAAGCTCTGAAATAGAAGTATGCGGACTTCCACAGGTTACATTCCTTCCTCGTAATCAATATATCTTATATATAAAGCTGAATGTCTGTTCGTATGTCTGTATGTCTGTCTGTATGTATGTACGTATGTTCCGAATAGAAAATTCCATTTCGGAACCGATCGGGACCAAACTTGGTACACATACACTTTGCGCCCCGGCGGGTGTCATAGGCTACTTTTCGTCATCGATCGATATCGATTTTATCGATTTTTTGGAAAATTGGAGCTACAGGGCTGGGAGTTGGCACAGGGGGGGGGGGTAATCGAGCATGCTGATCACCAGGGTTGAGCAAGGGGTCAGGCGCAGCCCGGCCGAAAACGACCCCCCCCCCCACCATGGTCGTGTTAGTTACGACCCCCCCCCCCCTCCCAAGCTCTGCAGGTTTCTTCTGTGTAACGGACCGTCATACTTCGCCGAAAAAGCCCAAAAAACCCGAAAAAGCCCAAAAAACCCGAAAAAGCCGAAAAAAGTCGAAAAAAGCCCAAAAGCGCCAAAAAGAGCAGGAACGCCCCCTCCCATTTTGGTGCTAACGCATAATGTTGATTTCGCAACCGAATCTTTTTGCTTCATTTTCTGATGTCTGCACATAAAAATAACGTCAGAATTCGACCATAATTTCGTCTCTGCGTTCGGCTCTTTCGGGCTTTTTTGGGCTTCTTCGAACGCTTTTGGGCTTTTCTCGGCAAGGGTCTCGTCTCGAGACGTCTCGAAAAGCCTCGAGACAAGGTTACAATTGTTTAGACATAAATTAGGATACGATATCGTGATCCAAAAATGACAATACGAGAAGAAACAGTTGAGTAGATTTTCCGCTAAATATAGTGTGCTTGTTGTGAACCTATCCACAGATTTTACCACATTTCACTGAAGGTGAAATGGGGTAAAATAGACGCGTAAACAAGTACCCACGACAGCAATGCCAGCCTTTTGCGCGAGCTCGGCCGGCGTCACAGTCGCACCTATTTGTTCACGAGCAAATTTTACCGCATTTCAGCTAATACAGTGCAAGCACATTATATTGAGGATTGGACTAAAGAAATATGATTATTCCAAAAAAAGATATGTAAAAAAGTAACACGAAAAGGAAAAACAGAGTCACAGCAAGTTTCATAGCCATACCTCTTTATTCAAAGAAAACAATTTACTAAATAACTCTTCGGGTATCGGAGGCTCATCCCTTTGAGTCTTCGCAGGGTTGGTCCTTGCATCTTCATTGGAGGCTCATCGTTTTGCAGTCTTCGCAGACCTGGTCCTTTGACCTTACGACGTTGAAGAAATGGTTCTGAACAAGAAAATCTATGAGAAACTACCGACTGGATATAGAAGCGTACAAACAATGGATGCTACTAAAACGTTGAATAGCTTCTGCGCGTTGATTACTGAATGGTTGCATTTGTAATCAAAGACTACTACAGTCTGTGTCAATCACGTACTCCCTTCTTCGTCGACGCTATCGCTACGTCAGAGCTGCGTGCCACGGTCGCGCGCGTTCAACCTGAGCATTCAAACTGGCGTCATCGACTGAAGGTCTGCACGCCTGGCTCTCGCGTCGCGGACACGCTGCTCCTATGGAAAAGGGAGTGCGTGATTGACACCAACTGTAGCTATGTGGAGAAAAAAACATGAAAGCAAGTATCGATGGAGGATTCAATGCAACGAATAGGTATAAAGCCTTATTAGATTAGAAACAAGCACTAAAACAGCACCAATGAAACTCACTTGTATTTTTTTTACCCCAAAGCACCGGATGCTTCAAATTGAAGTGCAACAAAATGATCATCTCGTTATCACATGGTTGGAAGAACGCAAGTTTGATGTTGTTGTATAGGACATCAATTCTGTTGCCATCAAAGAAGAGTATCTGTAACAGCGAGGTTTTCGGCACTAATAAGAGCACGCATAATCACTCGCATACCGAAATCCATTGATATGAGCTTTTAAAGAACCTGATATGCGTTCCGCAATGATGTTAGGCCGCACAAATCTGGAAGAATTTGCAGGAAGCTTAGCATCATGAGATAAAGCTGAGATTATCATGGTAAGCAAGTTGAAAAGGGGGCTATGGCATCAACTATAAGTGAATATAGCTTATACAGTGAAACCAACTAGGACCTCGTTTATGACTAAACGATTAGATCATTCATCAAATTTTCACTTTTGAGACCTACCAGACCTATCGTTAAACCTACACCAAGATAGGAGCTCAAAAATAGGGCGCCTTATTATTACAGACTAGTAAAGCCAGGTTGAGACACCGTATTGCAATAGCAGATAAACAAAAACGCATGTGGAATGATCATGACAAAAACTAGTAGAAAGTTACTTGAATTATGCACTTACGGAACAAACCCAAAAGAAAAAAATTAAACAAGGTCTAGCTTCTGGTCGCAAAAAATGTATATAACATAGACTAAACAAACCTCATCGCTAGACGATACGCGCTTATTGCCTCTTTCCAACTCTACCCACCGCTTCACTATCTTCTCATCGTCCTCAAACAACTTCCCCACCACATTTCGATGAGTGCCATTTCTCCTGAAGTAAGCATGGCGAGCAGATAAGGGCTCGCAGGCTAAGAATACAAGCGTAAAAGATACTAAAGCATACTTGAAGTATAGATGACAGATAGCGCAGAATTTCGGAGGCCGATGTTTTCCTTCCATAGATACCGAGCAGTTTGCTCACTCATATCATGGCACTTTTGCAACTACAGCTTCTGTTAGCCTGAAGAATCCTTGTTTGACATTCAAAGGGTGAAAAAAGAAAGCGAAGGCGACAATGGCTATGGCAATGGCTTCTAATATCTTGCATTTTTATCCATTGTTCACGACAATAATGCAAAAGGACATTGAAACAAACTAATCTGACATATACCTGGTCCAGTGTTCGAATGAGCAAAAGGAATAGGATCTCCTCAGTCACTTAGACAAAAAAAATCTCCAGCACACGGTACACAAACATGAAATTAAGAACGCAAGATGAATATCATTGGAACATAGAGATGTAAAACACTTCTAAAATGGATTGAAATCAGAATTTCAACATACTGGCAAATATCATCATCGTTAGACTTATGGCGACGACAAGAGAATGAAGGAACGCTCGAAAAATGAAGTTTTCCGCGTGAAGTTCCGCGTTTAGCGATCCGCATGAACTTTGCTTCTACAGTAAGACGAAATTAAGTAAGGATTATCCACGCTTCTTTCCAGCGGATAGGTAGGATGAAACATCGATAACTTTTGCGAGGGGTGAAGATATCTAACGGAACTTATACTGCGCGGAGAGAAAGGTTTACCCAAAAGTTTGAGGTAAAGAGCGGGAAAATTTGAGTTGTTCAAAGGTAAGTTAATAGGGTCAGGCGCAACCCTTCAAAAGCTCAGGCGGCCTGAGCTTTTGAGGGGTTGCGCCTGACCCCATTAACTTCATTTCAAAGAAAGTTTTTTCTGATAAATCTTATGTGATTCATTAGTACAAACCTAAATCACGCATTAGGTGCCTGTAGCTGATTCGTCCTGTTCGACTTTCCTGGAGTTCATGGAGTAAACTTACTTTGAGTAAAAAGAGCGACTGTCGGAATTCTGAAGGGCTTGCAAATTTATCACTTGAGAGTGATATAAGGTGAAATTGCTAGGGTGTGTTAGGAAAGGGTACTATTTTGTAACTGATGTAAAAAGGTTGATGTTTTTGATCACTAAAACCAAGTTAATTATGTTTGAAAATGGCGCTTATCAGACATTCGAAAAAATAGTAAACTGTTGCAGGAAATCATATAAGGGAATCGCAAAGGCTATTTTGCATGGTGATTACAAAATAGCATTCACTTCGTTTGGTATGACCTTTTTGGTAAGGTTACGTTAGGTATACGGTACGCGCTATTAGCTAGCGAAACGCTTTACACCTAACTGAGAAGTTCTATAGACTCCAAATCAAATAGTTCTTTCTGAATAGACTCCCTGTTTGCCCAGCCCCTCTTTCTCCTCGTCTCCATTGTGCGTCGGTTCAGTCACCGTCGAGAATCAAGCATTTGGAAATGCTGCCATCTTAGTTTTAAATGCTTGATTTTCGGCGAAGAGCTCCTAAATCGACTTCTTCTTTTGCTATTTGTTAAAGCAGTACTTATTTTCTAACTATTGCCTTTCATCAGTTGTTACTTCTATATACGAATTTTGAACGAGTTGGAATTTTGGCCGATTTACGCAGCTTCAACTTCCAAAATTCTAATTTCCGGCTGGACTTCTATATCAACGCAAATTTTTCACTATCTATTGTAACATTACTTACACTGAAACGAGTCAGTGACAGGTTTTTTGCTAGCAATATTCAAATCAGTGCAATTCTGATAATTTTTACTATTTAATCTCTGGAATTTTCGGTAACCTCCTCGACTGACCTAGTCTCACAATTTATTAGAACAGCTTCTTTCGGAAATGCAGTTGTATTCATGATGTTAGCGGCTCTCAGGAGGGCCGGATGGTTAAGTTGTTAGCCCTAACGAGGGCCTCGGTTAGAGTTTCTGAAGCTATCAAAAAACCTTATTTTCGAGGATCGCGGGGGTGCCGTAGTTCGTCCGAAGCGATGATGTCCTCCTGGTGCTCGTAGTAGATGATGAAAATATTTTCGGAAACACTCAAAAATATGCCTTTACTGATGTGTTATCTTCTTTTCCTTATCACGTTTTCATTCGGTGGGAAAAGTTTCCAGATCCAAAAGTGAAGGCTGTCATTCTGCACCAGCTCAGTGTACGTGGGAGAAGAATCGGCTCTCATGATTGCACGCCTGCTCCTACCTTCAAATACGACCCCCCCCCCCCCGCTTCCACCCCTGATACGACCCCCTAGGTCGGGCGCGCCTGACCCCACGCTCAAACCTGCTGATCACCCCCGTGGGGGTGATCAGCATGCTCGATTACACCCCTCTGCCAAATTCCAGCCCCCTAGCTCAAATTTTGCAAAAAATCGATAAAATCGACATCGATCGATAACAAAAAGTGGACTGTGACACCCGCCGAGGCCCAAAGTGTATGTCTGCCAAGTTTGGTCCGGATCGGTTAAGAAATGGAATTTTCTATTCGGAACATACGGCGGAGCCGGGTAAGCCAGCTAGTACTCAATAAAAATTGATTACTCTTTAGTAGTTCCTATACAGCTTTCCGCTAATTTGGCCATTTACAGCTTGACAAATTTGGACATTCGAACGCTCATAACTTCCGCAAAGTCGCTTTGCAAAAAGGAAAGCGTTTGGAATCTATTTCGTCTTCAGTCGCCAACTTTTGTTAATATTCTTCCTATATTAGAACATGATCATTAATTTTAGTGCACATTTTCAGAATTGTTGAACTAGGGGGTGGAATTAATAAGAACACAGGATAAATTTACATTTTCATTAGGCGACATAAAACTCTTGCTGAAAGTGGTGAACATATAGACGGCACGTCAATTTTTCTTAACACGTGACATGGAGTTGACACTTCTTGAAGATGGAACTAAATATTAGGCTGCTGCATAAGTTCTGTCCGATTTGAATTTTCTGAGTTTGAAATATCATAACTTTTTCCAAAATCATCTTTTTTGCAAAATTTTCGTTTTTTGTATGTTGGGCAGTTCCTTGGCTATACACATTTTAACATTTGCAAAAATCTTTGTTAAGGAAGAAGCAGAAACTCAAAAACTTCTCAGCGTTTTTTTTCAAACCTGTCTTTTTTGACATGGCAATGCTTCTTTAAGAGAATTGATAGGCATCTTATCTAACAATGGATGGATAGAGAAATTTTCGTAGATTATCTTGCAACATAAAAGAGCCCATAGGGTTTGCGTTGTCGAGAGATGTTTTTGACCGAGCAAAAAAGTAGCCACTTTTGACCTTGCTCCAGCACAGTGTGCATGCCTATTTACGACTTATGAAAATTTTACAATTGATGTGAGCGTCGAAAAGGGATTGGTGGATGGGCCCTGCTAGCTCTTCCTTTACACTAGCACTTCCAACATTGAACTCATCGATTATTTTTATTCGCAGGAAATTATTGCTTGTAAAACATTTATACAAAAAATTGATGTTTGACAATAGATTTTACTAGCAAGACGCTTTCTTCATGAAATTAAGCTTGTGCATAAATTAGGTCGTTCCGAAAGTAATGTCGCTTTTTTCAAACGTATGCCACATCCCGTGGAACAAAGATTTGTAAGAGACTCTGGTAGCATTTGATGCAGCATTTTATGCTCTTTCTAATGGAATTTGTTGCAATACAGTCTGTGAGCTTCCAGAAAAGAGTCAAAATCTGCGACCTATGCTTTTTAAGATGGCCAAGTTTCACAATTTTTCTAAAATTTTATAACAAACCTCAGAAGGATCCCAAGTAATGGATGGATGGAGCAAATCCTACAGGAAACAGCACAACTTTTTTCTACTTTCCAGAGCTCGTCATAATTTTGTACAGATTTTTTGATGGAACCACCGAATTTTAGCAGGCTCGTCTCAGACACAAGTGCATCAAACGCCAACAAGTCTCCTGATTTTGAAACTTACAAAGATGGATTATGGTTTGGCAGCAATTTTACAAACCAAACGAACATTCACCGCTTCGATTTAGCAACTTTCGAAAATTTCGTGTACACCTTGAAGTGCCTTGGAAAAGTTGAATTATGATGATTTTATCCCGGAAAACTTGATGAATCGGAAACAAAAAACGACCGCTAGAAAGAGGAGAAAAAGCTGCATCGAATGGCACCCGAGTCGCTTGCCGGTTTTTGTTCTATGAGGTTTGACTTGACTAGATATGGAATTTGATGGCATTGAGAAATTGATTGTAGAAGCTTTGAGAAGCAAGCTAAGGAAAAGAAAAAATTACTCTGTTTTCTATAGTGTTTGCTCTATCTAACTGCCACTTGTACTTTTTCGGAGATTAGGTACAAAAATTTAGAAAAATAGCCGAACTTGACCATGGCAAAAAGCATGAGTTGCAGATTTTGGTAATTTTTCGAGAGCTCATTGAACATTATGCAGTTATATTAGAACCCCTAGAAAGAGGATGAAATGCTGCATCGAATGCTCCTAAGATCTCTTGAAAATGTTGATTCCACGGATAGTGGCGTTCATTCGAAAAAAGCGACATTACTTTCGAAACGACCTAATATTAGCCTGGTTCACCCTTATTACGCAACCGGTGGAAGGACCTGGCATGAAATGCGCATTGTGGAGATTTTCTTGCAAGAACATATTTCTAGGGCGAGAACGTACCTCGGCCACTTGGAGATTTTAGGTCTGAAATCTACTTACCTGAGAAATCTATTGAAATTTGATGTACTTCAGAAAGAGCAAGAAAAGCACTTTCAAATGATACTAACAATATCGCATTAGAGATGAAACTCTTTAGAATAGCTGCTTCAAGCGTAAAGCAAAAATTCGGACAGAACTTATGCAGCAACCTAATATTTGCAGGTAGCACTAGTATTCCTTTTCCAAGATAATGGGTCCGGATAACGGAAAAGTGCTGAAAAATGCCATACAAATGTAATGTTATATGTTGCAAAACTCAGTTTCTAACCTAACATTCACAGATGAAAACAAGTCACTTGCGCGAATTTGTAACTCATATAGGCTACTTTCAAAAATTCCTCGGTCACAAACAAGTGGGATTGGGGTTATAACACTGGTAAACGATTGCTTGATTGCTGGCTTCGTTTGAAAACCAGTGCGGGTTTCTTTGCAAAAAGGTTCTTCTCTGCAATGAATTTCAAAGTTGGAAGTGTGCTAAATATGATAAGAGTTTGAACAACTTTTTTATGTACCCATGCATAACTTTGATGTTTACAGGGTGTCTTCATCTTTATCCTGCTTGTAGTTCTCAACGAAAATGTTCGGTCAACTGTAGTACGCTGCCTGCGCAATAAGACCAATTCTAATAACAGCAGGTTTGCCTTTTCTCCCCTCTATAGCACAAGCAGTGAGCGTGTTTGTAATACATTAATACATGGCTCGATACGAGGATGGCAAATCTCAAGCTGAAAAGCGCCTGGGGAAGCAAGTTAGGATTGCAAATATAATTTCATATGCGCTGCGGAACCCACTTATTCTGCCTCTTGACGAAAGTTTTTGCACGATTTGCGTTAAAGGCAACAGGCTCAAGGCGCAAGATGCGCAAACGCGCAGCTGTCTCGTTTACACTTCACAACAAGGATATCACGCCAAATACGGTACATAAACGGACAAGCTAAGAGAAAGAACTGCGGAGAATTGTGGAAATAATTATGTGATCAAAGGGTACACAAGCTTCTCTCTGGAACTTTCTCACATTGAAAAACTGAAAACTCATTTGCAAAGCACAACGTAAAGATTGAGAATGATAGCAAAAAGCAGCCAATGCTTGAGAATGAAAGCACGCTTAATCAAATGTCCAATACAGGTCACGTGTTCAAATGTAAAACTGAATTGGCACAAACTTTCGAAGCGCCTATAAATGTCCCCCAAGTTCCCTATATCAGTGGGAGAAGAAGAAAAATAAATCAGCTGCAAACGCCATATACTTAAAAAGTGTAAGCATATGCAATAACGGTCAACAACCTGTATACTGTGGGATCAAAAGTAAACAAAAGCGCAATTTTTAACGGTATTTCTACGGCAGCTCTACAATGCGGGCAGTTTCTCGGAAGCGATATCGGGACGATGGCTGTGACATTTGCGTCGCACTCTTCTGCTATGCCGACACCAAATAGGGAGCTATAAATAACCACGCTTAGGCTTCTACGAGTCCGAGTCCCTTCCTTATAGGTACTCTTCTATAATTCGTTTGAACGGCGCTTGGCGAGTCCTCGCAAAAAAGTTTTCGTATAGCGGTGGTAGTATAAGTAGAAGGTGGTGACGACTTGAAAAGTGAGTAAAGAGGGACGTATTCGAGCGTTAACACATTCACGACAATACGACCCACCGGTGGGTCGTAAGATTCATGAAGCGCTATCTTTGCCAGATTATGACGAAATTCTACGGGGTTCTGGCACATGATTGGGAGCACCTAGGTGAAGTATTTCGGGATACTGTAATGTAATGTTACGGTAGGTGTACCTTAAATAGATATAAGACACAGACTTTTACCTCAAGTTCTCCGCGGAATGATGATGTTTCTGGAGAATCAAGTTTACATGCAAGAGTACTACGGGGCGGGCAAGAGGCTGACGTTAGTCCACCAAAAACTATCAATTTTATTGAGATTGATTTTTTGCATTTTTCATCCTAGGAAGCTCGAATTTTACGTATTTAGGTTTTGTAGCATGCTGATTACGAAGATGATACTCTCAAGTTTTGATACCACCTTCTTACATCACTTTCTTGATTTCTACGAAAATTCTATTGTACTGTTACCGTAGCCCCACTGTGGGACAGTAGTGAACAAGCTGGACACTATAAACGTGATCAGCACGTGGAAAAGCTCCAAAACACAATTTTCATGAAAATCCATCGTGTTGGTTTCGTGCAGGATATCAACCATAACCTTACCGTATAACGCCAAAAACTGAATAAGTTGTTTTTTCGTAATCAGCGCCTTTGATTAACCCTCTGGAATCTCGGGGACATGTTCTAAACTTTTTTTCAAAAAGACTATCATTTCGGACAATACGGGTGGATCGTAAGTTTGACAAAGCGAAAAAGGCTCTGGTCCGAAACGGCAGTAATCGAAAAATCGGCCTTGTCGTGAATGTGTTAAGGAGAAGCTTACCTCAGATATGCAGCATATTCAAAAAAATCATGACTTCTTCGTCTCTTGATGGATTTCTTTAAAAGTAATTTTATATAAAAGCACAATCAAATTTTGCAGCAGTAAGCTGCTGAAATATGATTAGTGTGAGAAAATCTGAGGTAAAGAACCAATTGAACCTAATTATAGGTTGTACCAACCAGCATCGGTCCCGCGTTGGTGTGCCTTGCAAAGACTGTCGCGTGCGACGTGTCTCAACGCGTAGAAGTGCTAGCACGCGTCACACCGCACATCGTAAGTTGCCGCAGGCACGACGTCGCATAACCGATGCTGGTTGGTACAGCCTATACTTAAGATTGGCATTTTTCAGGCAGGGCCACGTAATTTCTGCAAGTTTTTCTGTTTAAAAGAGAAAATTTTGCACATAATGGGACCTTTGCAATGAACCAGCATATTTGAGAATTATGAAAATGAAGAGAATTACTTTAGTTTTGCAATTTTTGAGCATGCTCAAAAACCTGAAACGTCACAGCAGAGACGGAACCTGTAACAAACATGAGTTTCATGAACTCTATTTTCTAGATGGGCGAACTTCGTGCCAATTGGGGGCAACTTTGATTTTCGAGGAAAACGCAGACACGAAAACCGAAGATTCATAAAAACGCAGCAACGAACCGAAAATCTTACGAAAATTAAATCTGCTTTCGATTGGCACGCGTTTTCGCTCAGCTAGTGAGAGCTAATAAAACCCATATTAATGACAGTTTCAGGCCCTGCTGTGACGTTTGAAGCTTTTTTGAGCATGCTCAAGAACTTCAAAACTGAAGGACCCTGATTTCCGGGGTATAAGGCGCAGTAGCTTCGCGCGCGGACTGTTGCATGATGACGGTCGCGATGTGCGGCGCCGCACAAGCAGCCAACAGCAACCTCTTTCACCCAGCAGTAGCTTTTTGCTCCCGCTCTTTGCTGTTTTCCTCTTCATAGTGATTTGTTTCAGAACAAATCTCTAACTTCTTCTTCTTTTTGATTCTTCAAGAATGGTAAGAATAGAACAAAAACCTTCAAAATATCAGTAGTATCATTGTAAAGAATAGCACAGTTTCAGTACCAGTAGCATTATTGGCGAAGGTAAGCACAAATGTAGCACCGGCAACATTATTGGAAACAAAAGCAAGAATCATCTAAACACCATAAACGCCATTTAGAGAACCTAGCTCCCACCTGTAGAAACGATATCAAATTGTACATTCTGAGAAGAGGAAAAATACCTGGACGCATGATTTATGGACAGTGAAGAATAACAACAGAACACTGAGTTTACGCTTTTTAGATTTAGAGAGCAATCATTTAGAAAGCGTTTTCGCGCCAACGTACCTTGTATAAGGCGCGCCTTATACCCCGGAAATTAGGGTAATTTTCTTTTTTGCTTCTAATTTTCTGACTTCCTGATACAGATTCATAGCAAAAGTACTAAGGTAATGTGGAAAGTTTTCTTTCAAACAAAAATACTTGCCGAAGTTCATGTGACTCTGCTGAAAAAATGTTGATTGGTTCAACTGCTTCTATCTCTCGAATTTTCTCATCGTTTCGAAAATAATGTCCCTTTTTCCAAATAAACGCCACTGTTGTAGAGCCGTCCCTTATATTGGAACTTGCTCATTCACTATAGGCTAGGTCGATATGGTCTCTGTGGTTGCGGCGTACCCGCCGCACTTTGATATATTTCTGTGTGTTATTCCCTAGTTATTCCTAGTGAACCCTCGGCATGTACGCCGAAAGGCAGAGGGGGAACTCTTGTGTTTTTCTAATAAATCGTCAACGGCTCAACGCGTTCCACAACAACTGGCGATCAGGATCAAGGACAAGAAGAACTCCACCACCAACTGAGGACGAGAAGAAGCCAGTCGACTTCAAGGACAACTTCTCCAGATAAGTTCTCTTCGAGGAATCGATCGACGAGAGCAAGAAATCTCGTCGTTTCAGCGGAGCCATGCCGAAGGTCGCAGAAGAGCGGCATGCAGCGGATCTGGAGAAGGTCCTCAACGTCATGATGGAGCAGATGCGGCTTCAGCAGGAAGAAGTTCGAGTCTAGATGCAAGCCCAACAGGAACAAATGAGGATGCTAATCGCTACTCTGGCCAACAACCAAAGTGTAGCCGTACACGATGCCAGCAAGGATCAATACGATCAGCTGAGCAAGGATGTGCAAAGGTTCGTCTCCGATGAAGACGCAGGTAATACCTTTGCGTACTGGTATAGCAGGTATGGACCGGTCATAAGCGAGTCCTTGTTGCCAGATAACAAGAAGCGTGACCTGGTCCCCATGAAGCTGGACGAAGAAGCATACCGAAAGTATGCAGATGAGGTCTTGCCTGCAAAGCCACACGATTTGGATTTTAGCACAACTATCGAAAAACTTCAGAAGCTGTTTGCATCCAAGAAGACGCTGATAAGGAGAAGATTCGAGTGCCTCCGCGTCACCTGCCCACCGCTTACGCCGACGTGTGTACCCTTCCGAGAATACGCCAACACAATCAAGCGGATGGATGAGGACGCTCGACTCAAGGAGCTCGACTACACTGCAATGAAGACCCTAAAATTCGTGGCCGGTCTTCAAGACCCGTCATTGCGAGACGTCCGCCTCAGGATGATTCACAGACTGGATGCACATACGGACGAAACTCCGCTGACCATCGAGGACTTGGTCAGCGAATGCGAGAATTACACCGCGTCGAAGATGGACAACACGGATATGGAAGGAACCCGCGATGTCCATGCGGTGTGGAAAAAGGTGGATTGTTTCAGATGTGGAGGTCCGCATTTCAGCAGAGATTGTCCACAATCTAGAACGGGCCGAAAGAAGCGACGGAAGACAGGGACTCAGCCCTATGGTCGAAGAAGACAATGCAAGAACGCGGTCGCCTTCGACGCCGAGAACGCCCGCACCTACCTTGACGTTGTTGTCAAAGGATGTCCCCTCAAGCTCCAGTTGGACACGGGTGCGGATATAACGCTGATATCTCGTAAAGCCTGGAAGAGGATAGGATCTCCAGCTTCAGAACCTTGTGTGATGCCTGTCAAAACTGCAGATGGGACGCCAATGCAGATCGACGGTAAATTTTTGACTGATTTCAAAGTCAAGGATCGAGTTACAGGACGGATGGTCCATGGAACAGGAACTTGCTATGTCACCGAAGGCTGAATCTCCTGGGATTGGAATGGTGCATCCAATTGCCAGCTTACAAGAAGTTGAAGACCAAGTACAACTGCAGAAAGGTGACCAGCGAAGAAGCAATTCGAGCCGAAGTTGTCGCCGACTTGAAGAACAAGTATCCGGAAGTCTTCAAAAGCGAACTAGGGAGATGTAAGAAGAGCAAGGCCAGGTTAGTCTTGAAGAAGGATGCTGTCCCAGTCTTCAAGAAGAAGAGACCAGTTCCATACGCCACAGCACCGGAACTGGAGGCAGAAATTGATCGGCTGGTAGCCGAAGGAGTTATTTCTGCCGTGGAACACTCAGAGTGGGCCGCTCCAATAGTCGCCGTCAAGAAGAAGAATGGCAGGATCCGTCTATGCGCCGACTTCTCGACGGGACTCAACGATGCATTGCAGCTACATCAGCACCCATTGCCCACAGCGGAGGATGTGTTCGCTCAATGGAGGTCAGCTCTTCACTCAGCTCGATTTGGCCGAGGCATATCTGCAGGTGGAAGTTGAGGAAGCATCGAAGGAGATGCTAACTATCAATACGCACAAGGGATTATATCGCTACAACCGCTTACCTTTCGGAGTGAAATCGGCTCCAGGTATATTCCAGCAGATTATGAATTCCATGATAAGAGGACTTGAGGGCGTTGCCGCTTATCTTGCTGATATCATCATCACAGGAAGGAACTTTAAAGAGCACCGCCAAAACCTGGAAACCTTGTTCAAGCGAATCAAGGATTACGGATTCCACGTCAGATTGAAAAGTGCAACTTTCTGATGCCAGAGATCTGTTACTTAGGTTGCGTCATTGACAAGAACGGACGCCGGCCGGATCCAAAGAAGATCGAGGTCATTCAACAGATGCCAGCTCCGAAGAACATAGCGGATGTTCGATCATTCCTCGGAATGATCAACTACTATGGATTATTTGTAGCAGAGATGCGCCAACTTCGTTCACCCCTGGATGCACTGCTCAAGAAGGGCGTAAAGTTCGAATGGACAGAGGAATGTCAAAACGCATTCAAGCGTGCCAAGAGGTTTTATCTTCGGATCTACTCCTCACACACTTCGATCCAAAATTGCAGATAGTGGTAGCCGCCGACGCGTCGGACTACGGAATCGGTGCTGTGATTCTGCACAAGATGCCGGATGGTACAGAGAAGGCCATTTGCCATGCAAGCAGGAGCCTCACAGCAGCAGAACGGAACTACGGACAAATTGAGAAAAGAAGGACTAGCACTGGTGTTTGCAGTTTGTAAGTTCCATCGGTATATATACGGACGACGGTTCAGATTGCTTACCGATCACAAGCCGCTGCTACACATATTTGGACCTAGGAAGATGGTGCCTGTGTACACAGCGAACAGATTGCAACGATGGAAGCTCATTCTACTCGCATACGACTTCGACTTGGAGTATCGCAAGACGACCGAATTCGGACAAGCCGACGCACTGTCTCGATTAATCCCTCCACGGCCATTCCAAACCGAAGACGTCGTCATAGCGAAAATAGAAGAAGACGTGCGAGCCGTCCAAGCTGCTGCTGTACGAGCGTTACCAGTAACCCGAAGGAAGATAGAAGAAGAATCCCGCAAGGACGAAACAATTGCGCAAGTTATACGAATGCTGCAAACGGGAGCATGGACGTCCAAGCCGAAAGAAGAAGTCCGAAATTGGAGAGCACCGAGGGAGAATTTATCAGTGCAGAACGGATGTTTGTATTTCGCCCACAGAATAGTCATTCTAGCCTCGCTGAGACAAGCCGTTCTGAAGCAGTTACATGAGGGACACCCTGGAATGACAAGGATGAAGATGCTCGCGAGGGGATTTGCATATTGGATGGGCATCAACAGAGAAATTAAAGATTCGGTGCGTCGCTGTAGGGATTGTCAGAAAGCCTCCAAAATGCCAGTGAAGACATCGCTGCATTCATGGAAAGTAGAAGACAAACCATGGAATCGACTTCACATTGACTACGCAGGGCCGCTGAATGGTAAGATGTATCTCGTCGTAGTTGACGCTTACTCGAAATGGCCAGAAGTATTTGAGATGCCTTCATCGTCAACTACAGCTACTCTGAAGAAACTCAGATCTCTATTCGCACGATTTGGAAATCCGCGAGTAATCGTGTCGGATAATGGGACGCAGTTCACAGCAAAGGAGTTCCAGGATTTCTGTGAAGAGCGAGGAATCAAGCATATGCGTTCACCTCCATTCCATCCACAATCAAATGGATAAGCGGATAGGTTTGTGGATATCTTCAAGAGAACCTTCCAGAAAATTAAGGAGGGAGGAACGGCAGAGAAGCTTGCGGAGTTTCTGCAGTCTTATCGACGGACGCCTTGTACAACTGCTCCAGGACAACGTTCGCCTGCCGAGCTGCTGCTGCGACGTCAGATGAGGACCTCGCTGTCGCTGTAAACGAAGAGTCCAAAAAAGAAGGAAAGATGTGCAATGAAAACATGGAGAAGCAGTTCAACCGCCGCCATGGAGCACGAAAGAGAGCGTACCAGCCACAAGAAGCCGTGTGGGTACGTGATTTTCGCTCTGGATGTGAAAAATGGATTCCAGCTCGAGTGAAGGAACGCTATGGAGAAGCATTATATGGCGTGCCTACTGAAGACGGTCAGTTATGGAGACGTCATGCGAACCAGATGCGCCGAACAGCAAGTACGGATCGACGTCATGACTCAACACAGTACATCCCCGACGAAGGCCGACGTAACAATGGTATGGATGCTGCTGAACACCAGACCACCTCGTCTACGCCACCGACATCAACCAGACCAAGTCGAAATCGTCGCCCACCAGAACGTCTACAAGTAGATCCTTATTATAAGATGTACCGTTGTTCATCTTAGGAGGGAGGTGTTGTAGAGCCGTCCCTTATATTGGAACTTCACTATAGGCTAGGTCGATATGGTCTCTGTGGTTGCGGCGTACCCGCAGCACTTTGATATATTTGTCTGTGTTGTTCCCTAGTTATTCCTAGTGAACCCTCTGCATGTACGCCGATAGGCAGAGGGGGAACTCTTGTGTTTTTCTAATAAATCGTCAACGGCTCAACGCGTTCCACAACAGCCACATTTCGTAGAACAAATATTTCAAAGAGGTCTTGGCAACACTCGATGCAGCATTCCGTCATCTTTCTAACAAGTGTAAAATCGTTGCATCACAGTCGGCGACTTCTTAAAAACACCAAGATCTGCAACCCATGCTTTTTGAGATGGTCGAGTTTCACATTTTTTTCAAACTTCCGTACAGCCCTCCAACGGAGTCTATGACTATCTAGGGAGTAAGCCCTAAAGTATATAAAACAATTTTTTTCTTATATAACTTGTCATACTTTTTGGTAGATTCTAAGTGATGCTTCCAAATTCCGTACTTGGTCACCCAAACCTCATAGAACATCAATAGGAGAGCAGCTCCGCTCTTCGATGCAGTTTCTAATTTTTCTGAAGGATGTTCCTTGTTTCCTTCGAGGAGTCTTAGAGGAAAAATCATCATGACTCGTGTTTTTAAACGCGCCTTAGGCTACACCCGAAAAACTCGAAAGATGATACTTCGAATCCGTAGACTTCCATTTGCTTTGGAAAACTAGTGCTGGATCATGGTATCTTGGAAGTTGCAAATTCCGAATTGTTGGTGTTTGATGCATTGTGGCTGACGTAGGCCTACAAAATCCGACGGCGCTAATCAAAAAATCTTTCAAAAAATTTTCGGCGAACTAAGAAAAAGAAAAAAAAGATGTACTGTATCCCCTAAGATTTGCTGAATCGGATCGTTACTTAGACTTCTTCAGAGGGTGATGGAGCGCAGATCCTGCGAATTTTCCAAGACTTAATTGACTGTGCTGCAACGATTTCATAATCGTTGTAAAGCGAATGAAATGCTACACCTAATGCTACCAAAACTTAGAGGTCTTTATTTCACAAAATCTGGCATCTATTTGAAAAAAGTGACATCACTTTGAACGACGTAATATCTCACCGAAAGCTTAGGCTGTAAAGTGTTTGATCGTGCTTTCATATAGAAATACTTTCAAAGAAATCCACCAAGATACGAAGAAGTTACGATTTTTTGAGAATGCGGAGCAAGAACTTTTGAAACAATCTAATAGTTACGCGGTATTCCGACAAAACTTAGTACTCCGAACGGCAAAGAATGACGTTGGTGGTCCTATAACCTGAGGTTTTCCTAGCGGAAGATAGTTATGTGCTGGGTGGTTCGACAAAAGTCGCACGGCATTTGCAGAAGACCGCTCAGTTCAGACTTATTGGGGAGGGTGAGTGCGTTGCAGCTGTGCTCTGCGGCGTTGGAGAAGCAACATTTGCGCGTTCATCGAAATTGAAACTAGTATTTCCCAAAATTCTCGCAAGTAGACCGCGAAATCAGAGAAACCAGCAAACTTTCGCGTTCTTCGCTTTTCAAAAAGCGAACGACCAACTTTGGCGTTCATCCAACTTAATGCTCTTCAAGATAGGCGGTCGCGAGCACGGGCTTTTTGTGAGTAGATTTTAGGGCATTTTCTTGAAATCATCAGAGTGCCCTTCTTGAGCATCCTAAGCTGTGCAGACAGGCGATAAATGTACAGGACTTATCAACTGAAGTGTCGAGTGCTTCAACACTTCCATTCCCACGCTGAACTCTGCGACTTCTGCGGACATGCTTTCTGATCACTTTAAAGCGAGCGTGGGAAAGGCGCCTCATTCGATTGGAAGTGATCACAGAGCATGTTTGCGGAAAAGACGCAGTGTACAGCGCGGAAGTGGAGAAGCTGGTGCACCGGACACTTTGATTGTTATGCCCTTTAGACTTTCTTAGAACAATTGCCAAATGTTTTTGAGAGCGTGAGTACTACCGATAAGCGCTCTTTATTCGATCAGTTAAGGCCAACTTCAAAAACAGCGTTATGTTCCGCCGAGTCTTCAATGATTGGATGATTGAAGGACTACGGAATTTTAAAATAAAAATTTTCTTTCTTTTTTTGAAAGCAACCGTTTTGCAAATCTGCAAGCATGCGGCAGCTGCGCTAGCTGGAATGCTGGAGATTGTTACAAAGGCAGCACTTGCATTCTGAGTGTTCATCTACCAGATCAGCGTTTCTCTGAATATCAGCAAGCGCGAAAGATTAGCGATAGGGCTTTACTACTATTCGCTTATCTGCAGATCGCTTGATGCTCACAGTGATTGTCTGAGAAATGGGGCGGAAATTCATTGGCGGTTTACAAGATTTATCGTGCCATCGCGTTGCTATATTTATGTAGAACAGCGCTTACTCCTGACTGAAAGTTAAATACAAAATAAGAAATAAGACTCTTTCACCCAAGCAGTTGGTTCAACTAATGATTTTGCGATAGATAATGACATTTAACATTATTCTATACAAACAAACAGGAAAATAACTATTTGATTACAAAGATCTTACAGCTCAGTAGTTACAACGTCTATCGGAGAAAAGCGGGAAACAAGACCGTTATCGTTACTGCAGTTTTCAAAACCAAACGCTGAAGAACGCGAAAACTCATGCACGAGGTATGTGCTTTTGAACGCTGCAGTGCCCCATTTTATTCATCTAAAACATTTTCCAGAGAATCACAGCTGGGTTCTGAAGATCCCTGCGCTTTGGCAAATTTGAGTGGTAGAGAACACGACGCAAATAGCAAAAAAATTACCTGTGCATAGCGATTTTTCATTCTTGGCTCATTTGCTATATTTAAATTGGTATGGTTTCCCCACGATCGTGTACTGTGCCGAAATAATGGAAAACGATTTCAACAAAAATGTGGTGAAAACTTCTGTTGTCGTGTGATAAAGAGGATTGTTACGCGGAAACGTGATGGTATCGTTGATTGTTGTGATAATAAAGAATGACAATCACTGGGTGAACTCAGCGGTGCAAAAATGCGCAATGAGCGTTTTTATATCTGTAGGTTAACAATATGAGATGCTCGGCATGTTGTTTACATCGCTTTGGAATCTTCGGACGGTAGAGAACATCCCAATTAATTTTTCTATTACCCAAAAAATTGGATTTCCGCCCAAACCCAAGAACTTCCCACTAGTACATTCATATAGTAGATACATAGTCTCAAGAATAAATCTGTTTTGGGGAAATGACTCATTTAAATGGAGTGGTGCACATGACTTTTAACTCACAAACACATAAAATAATCAAAATCTCCTAAAAACGAAGGTTTGTAAAAAGAATATTTTGCAAAGGTTGCCCGCCGTTACGCCTCCTTTTTATGAAATTTCGAGATGAGGTCCGAGAGCAGAGCTTACCGAGAAGGAGCATGGGCCAATCAGAAAAGAAAACTACTTATAATCTTGCGTGTTGGTGCAACATCTTTTGTAGCTAGCAACTTCCGAATAATATCATTTGAATTTGTTGGTTAGTATCTTCAAAAAATGTATTGTCTACCTTGAAAAACTTGACATCAATACGCTTGGCTGATCATGATGCATTACTGTTTCTAAAACCCCCGCCATCGGTCATAGGATGCAATTAAAGTTCATCAATTCAGCAATAAAGTGGTATCTATATGAGATTTGTAAATCAAAAGAAAAGCTCCCTTCACGAGTTGAGATG
This sequence comes from Cylicocyclus nassatus, assembly GCA_958299035.1. NCBI lineage: Eukaryota > Metazoa > Nematoda > Chromadorea > Rhabditida > Strongylidae > Cylicocyclus > Cylicocyclus nassatus. Next base: position 87,159,043 of record CATQJL010000316.1, on the reverse strand, counting down.
CACAGGCAAGAGCTAGAAATCATCAACTATACCCAGAATTTTATAACCATGATCAAAAAAACTTTTTTTTGCACAAATTTGATGCACTAACTTCTTGAGCCATCTTCAACACAGAGGTAGTCAGATTATCGAGAATCTTTCGAGGAACGACTCCGTTGCATACCTTGATACATCAATACGCTTGGCTGATCGTAATACTTTAAGATCGTTTGCTGGCTAACGCGGGGGCATGGGTTCCATCTCTGTGGATATAACTCATCATTGACATTTGTAATATCCAGCAGTCTTCTTGCAAGCTAAGTCGTTTTTCTTTAGTTTTATGAAGTCTGGGCCTGAAGCATATGATGTTCTGTTGTTATTCGTGCTTTGTGTAAAACTAACAATTACACTGTTTGTTCTGTTTTTTTATGGTACGCCTTGAGCGTATTTAATGAAAATGAAATGAAATTGATCGATTCTGGCGCAGTTCTGATGACATTTGCAGTTTCAGCGCAATCTTCATTTGCATCGTTTTGGATGCACAAATTATTTTTGAGTCTGGCTCATTATAGTAAGTCAATTCACAAAATGGATGTAAACGAAATACCATGTTTACAATATAAGCTAGACTATGTTTACCTTACTATGACACTTTTTTGTTCTTTGCTAAATTTACAATGCTAAAATTAGAGCCGACTGTTTAGATATCGAAAACTAATAAAATTCCAGCACTAGACATTAATG
>CATQJL010000316.1:87141458-87158297 GCA_958299035.1 Cylicocyclus nassatus | reverse complement strand
AGGTCACCGTTTATCACGCAATGTGTTAATCCTGCCCTCTCACAGGCGCGACTTTTCTGTGCGTTTTTGTCATTGCTGTCGCACACAGCAAAAACTGACCGCGTGATTGAATGGTTAGTGCTGCGGCGCTCAAAGTCGAATCATGCAGTTCGAACGCGCTTGATGTAGCTGTTTTCTGGTTGCTTGCGTTATCGAAATTTCATGTGCATAGTGCATGCGAATTGAGACTACGTGAAGCTATCAGAACCTATTACGGTCAATCCAGGAGCTGTCGTCAGAGTTGGCAACTTCCCGCGATGTGTGCCAAGTTGCCGGCATCTCTATGATGCCGCCAGGTAGGGTAGATTACTACCAGCCCTTGTCTCACTTTAGGTACCCCATTACAAATAACACTAAATTATGGAATTGAGAGCAAGCCAAAATCTTGTTTGTTCCATTTTGTGCCTTCAATATCTCAAACTAGAAAAGACCAAGCGGCTCAAATCACTTTTATGAAAGTTACAAGGTGATCGAGTGTACTTATCTACGCCGCCTTCCTCGCGATGACATGTCACCATAACCTAATACTTACGCAGTATTTTCCACTTGCATAAGTAAAAAAGGCTGTATATTTTGTTAAGAGTAATAATTTTGAACGAAATTCCCGTTTTGTATAGAAGGATGTTTGGCAGCAGCAGCGATATGAAAAACACAAATATGTGAAGGGCTATGAAGGTGAATCAACGGAGTGTAATGCAACCTGAAAATGTGTGGTAACCACAGCTTTTCTGAAGTTGTGCCACACCTCATTAACTTACCTCCAAAGAAAATTGTACTAGTAAATTCTAAATGATTCGATAACAAAATCTCGTAGTTTTTGTAGAAGTGGTTAGAGCCTAATTTTGTTCTTTCATTTGCGATAGCGGAAAGCACAACCATCGAATGATGAAAATAAAATAAATAAGATTTTTGCTGGCTCCTAATTCCATAGTCTGATGGTTGTTTGAAGCAGAACGCATGTTATGGGCAAATAGTGGCCAGTGTTTTGTATTAGGTACAATGGTAAATCATGTTCGAGAATGACTTACTCCATTTAGGTAGTTCAGTATCCGGAACCCTCAAAATTCGCTGAAACTTGGCTCTGATAATCGCAAATGTGTTACTAATATTCGTAGAGCTTTTATGTCACGCCGGTAGGCAAACGATAATGCGGCTCTTGCTTGAACCTGGTTGCATCTTGACCACTTACTCACGCAGCAAATTGGTTCATCAACTGTTGCCAAGTAAGTAAAAGTGAACCCAATCACTGGCAGACCTTAAAATTTGTAGCACAGCGGAAGCCGTAATTATTGACGGCAAGAAAGCATTTTTTTCAGCAGCTCGGCGCAGCATCTTCGCATACCCGTCAACATGTAGCCTATTTCGTTTTCGCGAACCTCGGTCAGCTGTTGTATTATGACTTCGTCATGGTAAACAGTCACACCGTTAGCGTATACGTCGGTGATGGCACCAAGATTATGAAGTAAAACTGGTCAACATGCGAATGGGTTGTCTTGTTTGTGCCATTTTAGACCTTTGGATGACCAGCCAACTATCTTGACTTTCTTTCACTTGAAGGAAAATGGTGTTCACCCAACCTGCATATCTGCACACTTTGATACGAGGTAGGCAGAATATTTTTTAGAAGATTCCAATTGTTTGATATGAGTTAATTTTTTTAGCAAGCTAAGTGTTAAAGAGTGCCGGCGCATTTCAACAAGCAAAGAGATGATTAAATGTGCTTGCACTTCCTCATGGAGGTGAGTTATACTATACTGATACATCATACGTCGATACGATAATAATGAATAATACCATACTGATACATGATACGTCGCAGATTGTTAATTATTTTTATTGATGAGTAGTACGAACGGTAAGTCATTGAGAAGCATTATGTTCTTTCATATGATTTGACCTCTTCGGAGAGAAGAAAGCCATCATAGGAGTGGGGTGAGAATGACTCCTCCAGGGTGAAGAGGGTCACAGTGGTCGCAGCCCCTCCAGGGTGAAGGGTGTTCACTTGGAAATTATAAAATGTCGACCGGGAGAGGGGGGGGAGGGAGCCATGGTGATCTCTCATCATTTTTTTCTGGTTAAAGTTTATAATTTTCAATTTCTTGCCATCACTGGCTGTCTTTCTTCTTAAATGTAAACCAATGTGCTGCTGGATTACCACACAATTATGTTTCTGTTTCTAGCACCTCGTATTTTTTTTACATTTTTCCTTTTCCCTTTTTTGCATTTTTACATCACCTTGCCTGTTTTTGAGATTAATAGAAAATGTGCATGCGAGAACATTTGTTTCGGAAAAGTTAGACATTTTTCAAGCATTTGCAAATTTAAAAAAAGTAATTTCCGTACATAAACAGCAACGTCAGCAAGAGAATTGTTTCCAAAACCATCTGTCCTCAGCTTTTAGAGCATGTATAGTTTGCTTGGAGTCTGTTGAAAAAAATTCCTGGTGAAGGGTGTGGATAGTGATTTCAGAATATTTACGAGTTTTTAGGATAAAGAAATCCGTAACTTCTGAAGATAAACAGATAATACATGGAGATGGTCACTATTGGAAATGCCTCGTCCTCCGCTTCCAGAAAATATTAGGTCGTTTCAAAAGTAATTTCGCTTTTTTCAAACGGGCACCACATTTGACGGAATAAAGATTTCTGAGAGGTCTTTGGAGCATTCGATGTAGAATTTCATTCTCTTTCTAATGGTCATGAAAATGTTGCAAAACAGTCAATGGGCTCTCAGAAAATAATTAAAATCTGCGACCTACGCTTTTTGAGACGGTCAAGTTTCACAATTTTTCTAAACTTTTATATCAACCGTTTGAAGAAGCGAAAGCAAGACATTTATAAAGCAAACCTTACAGGATGCAAATCAATTTTTTTTCTTTTTTCCGCAGCTTGTCATTCGTTTTTAACAGAATTTCAACTGATGCTACCGATTACCATACTTGGACAGCTAAATCTTCGTAGAACAAATTAAAGGAAGAACAGTTCGCGCACTATTCGATGCAGCATTTTCTCCCCTTTCTAACGGATGCTTTTTGTTTCCTCTGTCCAGTCTTCGGAACCAAAATCCTCATAACTCATTTTTCCAACGAGCCCCAGGCTGTGCACGTGAAACTCGAAATTTGATTTTCGAATCCGTAAACTCTCACTTGCTTTGTAAAATTAGTGCTAACTTATAGAACCATCTTGTTAGTCTCAAATTCCGAATAATTGTGATGTTTGATGCGTTTGTGGCTAACGTAGGCCTGCCAAATTCCGATGGCTTTGTTAAAAAATCTTTTAACAAATTAGCGCATGTTTTAAAAAAGGGAAATAAGCTGTACTGTATTCTATGAGGTTTGCTCTATCGAATCCTTACTTAATCTCCTTCCGAGGATTGATATGAAAGTTTCAAAAAATTGTGAAACTTGACTATCCCAAAAAGCATAGGTCGCAGATTTTGGATATTTTCTGAGAGCCCATCTATTGTTTTGCAACAGTTTCAAAACCATTAGAAAGGGGATGAAATGATGCATCGAATGCTACCAAGATCTCTTAAAAATCTTTATTCCGTCAAGATGCCCGTTTGCAAAAAGCGAAATTACTTTTGAAACGACCTAATACACCTTTTTTACCATCATAAAAAAAACGTCTACTTGAGCACTCCCATTACAAAAGTCTCACCCACCTTTCACCCAGCACTTTTTGTAACGAACCTCAGGCAATGTGTATATTTTCTGAAGGCGGAGGACGAGTCGGTTTTGAAGGTGACTACTTCCTTGTAGAAGTTGTTTATCTACAAAAGTTATGAATTTTTTATGTTAAAAACTCGAAAATCTCCAGTTATCACTGAGTACACCATTCACCCAGGAGTTTTTGGACGTATTTCAGACATAATATATATCATCGGAAAACGAAGGACGAGGCGGTTTCGATGGTTGCTGTTTCCTTGTACAAGCTGTTTATCTACAAATATGATTTCTTTTTATGTCGAAAACTCGTGTGTCCAGAAATCATTAGGCACACCTTTGTTTAGGTACTTCTATGAACGGACTCTAGGCAAACAACTTATTTCGTGAACCAGATGGGAACGTTGTGGGAACTTTCCTATTTCCTCTTTCCCTTGGCTTGCTATGCAGCTACAAAAGCTACTATTTTTTCTCTTGGAAGTACATAAATACCTTCAATCTTCCTCCTTTCCGACGCACAAACAATTCCCGTACAAATATCTCTTTTGCTTAGCCTTAAAGTCGCCTGCACGAAATTGCCCGAGTTGTTGTAGGCTGAACGCGCGCGAGCGTGCCTGCAATGCGTCTGCTGAGTACGGGCGTTGTGACTCATGCGCGCGAATGCTAGTTGTTAGCCTGCAAGAGACACGCGCGCGGATGCTCATTTCGGGCGATTGCGTGCAGTCGCGGAATGACTATGCCACACTGTTGATTTCTTTCTCTGCTGGTGAAGGGGGTTACCTACCTTGGTCCCGGCTCAGGGGTGAAAGGGGGAGCAAATTTTCACTATCGCACCTATGGAAAGCAGTTTAGTGTTGGTTTGAGCAAGAGCTATGAGATTGCGCGGAGATGCAAGCTGTCAAAGACAGTGTTCGGACAAAAGCTTAGTTTTGGCTTTATCGCTTTCCTGGGTTTGTACGCTATGTTGAATCCAAAATTTGTGATAGACAGCACTGAAACGGTGAGAACAGCGTTGCTCGCAGCCTGTTATGACTCTGGACGAGCGAAGCAGTTTTTGCCAAGTAACGCAGAATCGCTTCGGACCCTACGACCTCAAATGTAGTGGCATGCGCGCTTTCCTTGACAGACAATTTTCTCGCAAATCGCGCTTCTTTTGCTACCAAGTACTCAAATAATCGCCGGGGGCAGGCGGTCCGCAAACTCGCGCTTTTCTGCAAGCGGTCAACAGAATTTTGGGGCGTGGCCAAACCTTTAGCTGGCGGCACTTCCTTTACGGTAGCATATTCCGCCAGCGGGCAGCAATACAGCATTTTCTGCACGCGCTCGGGGGCTGGGGGCTGCGCGGTCCTCCACAAAGGACCGTGCGGTCCTCGAAAATTTTGCATATTCTCGCGGAAAGTCCGCGAGAATGCGGCCACTGGGCCGCAGTTTATCTATGAGGAAACCACGATTGTTCTCCAATTATTCGTCTAAAATTTCGCTAGAATTCTTTCAAATATATGCAAGCGGACCGCAAGAAATCAGCGAACTATTTTTCCGGTGCCCGCCCGCCCATAAATCGCATGGCCGCCTGCCCCCGGCAGTTATTTGAGTAGGCTTATCCAGACGCCGTAAGCCTTGCGACCACCGGCGGAAGGGCACCGGCCCACTTTTCATCCATGTCGTCTGTGGTAGATAGACGCACGTCAAGCTCCCGAAATTAACCCGCAAATGCACCGATAAGTACCTGAACGACACCCGCGGATGTCCCGGCAATTACCTGATGGATCTGCGATATGCGTACGCGGGTGGCCCGATACCCATTAGCTTACGAAAATATTTTTATAGAATTCTTTGAACTTGTGTTTTTATTTTTCTAACCCTCACATAAAGGTCAAGATCTATATCAAAACTTGGTGTCGTAATGTCTAGCCTTGCAAAGTCGACAATCTATTTTTCTCAGTGACAAGCAGTAGTTATCCGAGAGCACTATCAAAGACCGACTTCTAGTTATCCGAGAGCACTATCAAAGACCGACTTGACTGCTATTCATAAATTGAGACGAGATAAGCGAAGAAAAAAGCGTTCAGGGTACCTCAGCAACCGCGACGTATCTCACGCGACCAACGTTTTTGCTTCCACCATGTAAGTAGCGCGGCGTTCAGCAGGGCCCGGGTTTCGCTAGAGATCCTGGCTGTTGCCTAGAAGGGCCAAGACCTACCCAAAAACGATGTGCACGGAGCATTTAGGCACGCGGCCTTGCATAGGTAATGGGGGGTGTCAGACAAGGGCGGTTGCTTGCCCGTTGCAAAAATCTACAAAAGTTGCGGGCCTTCCCCGAAGACCAATTATGCAGTGCTCTCAGTAAGGCCCGCGGCTCCCCGAAGATATTTTCTTGGGTCGCGGTGTTCCGTTAAAACAGTCAGTGCCCGCAGCCTTTCGCTAGCGGACGCGGATGATTAAGCAAATAAACCTAGAGCCACGGATGTTTAGTCCAAAAGTTTAGTGTTCACGCACCGCCATTGAATGAGGGCCGTGGGTGCTTGCAGTAATTATCTGAGGAAGAAAAAGACCACAGCTGACCCTGTTATCTGCAAGTAGGGAAGAGATTTTCTCTTGAACAACCGATTATCGAATAATATTCAAAAACTGAAAACTCGAATATTCGACTATATAATAACCAGCCGCTCACTGCCGCTACGCGGCAGGTGAGGCTTCCACTCGGCAGCTTCGCTGCCTCGTACACTTTTCATAACTGGGTCCTGAAAACTTTTTAGTGCAGTTGCCATTACGCATACATGGTGTTTCCTTATGGATTCTGCAAGGGCGGTGCATAATCATTGTCATAACAATTCCGTGCAGAATTGGGTAGCGGGGTCCGGAATGGTAGCCCTGATGAGGCGACCGACGTCGGCTGCTGTGCGAGGTCTCGAGTCGTTGTCTAAGATGAGAAGGGAATACGTGTGTGTGGCAACCCTCGCTTCTGCCACTCAAAGACCGATAATAACCTACGACGCGGCCTAGGACGTGTTGTGTGAGAAGTAGCTCAATGAGGGCGTGGAACTTGCACTTGTAAACTCTCGCAATCATGTCAGGACAATAGGAGGCAGTCTGTCCTGGCTGAAGGCCCTCTTCAATTTCCCACCATTTGGGGTTACATGTAGACGTTATGAAGACCGGCTTGCCATATTTTGCGACAATGGACATGGTCTTGGTATTCTTGTAACATAGAGCGCGGACTTCCTTTAATCGTGGCTGGCAGAATGATTCGCTTGTTCGGTGGTCCATTGTTATTGTCGTCAGTGGAGATGAAGTCGAGTAGCGACTGGTACGTATCCGCTTGAAGGTCGGCTTGATGAGTGCGGATGTAGTTGAAGCAGTTCTGCTCCGTCTTAACCCAAACGTCAACAATGAACTGCTGCGTAAGTGGGCCTCCGTGATGAATCGAATTCTTGAAGCAAGTAGAAGTAGTATTCCTGTTGAGATATGCGCGAACGTCGACGGGCGTGATCCCTCTTCTTCAAATCCGGACTCCAGCCAACATTTCCCCTTGGAAAAACATCGGGTATGAGAAGGATCGGCAGGATTAGAAATGTCTGGGATCTTCTGAACTGCTTTGACATATGGATGTATGGCATTCGCGATAAGCGGGAACGTCACCGTCTTCGCCGACGTAAACAACGGCCATCTCGTTGGATGTAGGGGCGTTATAGCGACGAGCAACGGTCCATCTCGAAAATCATACAAACTGGCTCAGCACTGCGGTTTTTCCTTGATACAGCAGCTTCTTCTTCCCTAAGCACCTCGTCCATCATCTTGTAGGATCGAGCGAAGGGATTAACACGGTGTATCAGTGCACTTAACGATTTTATCACGTCGGGATCACATTCCGAGTTCGCAGGGTGACCGAGGCGCTCCGCGACTGCTTGTACCATGTCCAGAATGTACAGCTGGCCGTACGATAGCGACGCCCAGGGGCGAGATAAAGAGGACCGGAGTAGTGGTAGGTTTGACCGTGGATTTTGAAGACTTAAGGACCCTGACCAGAAGGCAAGTTGATTTTGGCACTCATTGATGCCTCGCAAGCGCAGAATTGAATTGACGTGCTTTGCGGCGGAAATTTCGGGAAGGTCGTCGTTGCCGATGAAGAGCTGTTGCAACTCTGTAGGGAAATTGGTGAATTTGTCTTCGATTAGCGATTTTGCCAAAGTTGCAGCACACATTAATCTTATCACAATCATCGGGGGCTTTAGCACGAAAAAATGCGGCGTTACAGTGGAGGCAAATAACATCCACATGTAAGTGTTGTTCATGATATCGTTCACGCATAAAAGTAAGACGACGATCTCTGCAGCCGGTATCTCATGGTTGCGGCCAAGACGGCTACGCAAGGCTTGAGAAATGCGTCTTGCAGCAGTACGGACTCGGGTTCTCTGTGCGATGTGCATCTGCGACTGGGAGTGGAAATGGTCTTCTCGGACTGTCCTTGGCGTGTGCCATTCGTCTCCTGAACGCAATTTTGAAAAGTGGTTGTGCTGGCGACAATGAAGATAACTTATGTGCATCGGGATAAGTTCTTCTTGGCCTCCGATGCTTCCTGGCTATTGTGAAGACGGTTATGTGCAGCTGCGGAGCTCCGCCTTGCGCCACGTGCTCGAGTTCTCTGCGCAATGTGCATCTGCGTGATGGGAGTCGAGGTGGGTGCTAGTTCAAACATTACTTGTTGCCGCGAGTAAAGCGTAGAAATCGTTTGTGCTGTGTTTTCGTCGACTGGTTCGTATCGTCGCTGACCAACCTCACATAATCGCCGGGGGCAGGCGGTCCGCAAACTCGAGCTTTTCTGCAGGCGGTCAGCAGAATTTTGGGGCGGTGGCCAAACCTTCAACGGGTGGCACTTCCTTTACTGTCGCATATTCTGCCAGCGGGCAGCAATACAGCATTTTTTGCAAGCGCTCAACAAATAATTTCTTTCAGCAAGCGCTGGCCAAACTTTCAGCAAGCGCTCGGACTTTTTTTACGCATTTTCGGGGGTACGTCGAACACAGGTAAGGCTCTGTGTGGCAGAGGTGTCGCCGTTGGTTTAATTACTCAAGTTTGAGGTACTTTCTCTAAGCGGAAAGTACCTGCGGGCTGCGCGGTCCTCCACAAAGGATCGTGCGGCCCTCGAAATTTTTGCATATTCTCGCGGAAAGTCCGCGAGAATGCGGCCACTGCGCCGCAGTTAATATATTAGGAAACCGCGATTGTTCTCCAAGCATTCGTCTAAAATTTCGCTAAAATTATTCCAGATTTCTGCAAGCGGACCGCAAGAAATCAGCGAACTATTTTTCCGGTGCGCGCTTGCTCAAAATTCGCATGGCCGCCTGCCCCCGGCGATTATCTGAGCTGTTTTGGGCTCGCACCATGCTTGGATGATCTTGATCCAATGTCTCCTAAAGGCGTTCGTTAAGCTGTGGTTCCCTGTTGCCGTTGACGAAGACGACGTTCACGCATTGAGGCAAGACGCCGTTCTCGTGCCTCTAGTGTTTCTCGGGCACGACGAAGGCGGCTACGCATGGCTTCAGAACTGCGCCTTGCAGCGGTACGGGCTCGGATTCTCTGGGCGATATGCATCTGCGACTAAGGTGTGGAGGTGGACGGTCCATTGCTGTAGGAGGTCGGCGCCATGGTCTCGGGAGTAAAAGTAGTCGAAGGAAGTACAATCGATGAAGGCATGTTATGAATGAACCGTAAGGCCGGGATAGGGTATTTTGATTTGGTGGTCATATGTGATCTCGTGAATGAATCATTTTGATTTGGATGATGAGCTAAGCAGTCGACAAACCCGTTGCGAAAGGTCAATGCATAGTTTAATATCAGCTAGCCTCCAGAATGTGGCATACAAAAAATCAAAAAAGGTAAAATATTTAGTGGTTAAAGCTGTAGATGTTTTATTCAAATTAACCATGCTTAGCTATCCCTTCCTGCCAGTTTTCAGCTCAACAGAGATTAAACAAAAAATCGATAAATCGACAATGCTTGATGATGGAAAAACTCAATAACACCCGCTCCGCTTAGAAGTTCATGTGTGGGAAGTTTCATTTGAATTTGATGAAGTTTTCTAACATTTTAAACCGGTCATAACGAAATTGTTATGCGAAAAACGCAAAAAATCGCTAAATCGATAGCGCCACTGAGTGGTGTTTGGTAAAAAAGCTTAGTGACACCGGCCCCACCCGGAAGTTCGTGTGAGCAGTTTCTGAAAAACAAAGCACAATGCCTGTAGTAAACGCTGCAAAATCTTTAGAATTTCAAGTTTCCGAAATTCGACTATCACCACTACTGATTATGCTAGAATGAGCGATCATCGCTCCAAAGGTGTTAGAGATTTAGAATACAACAACGAGTACTTGTCTGACATTCGCATGTTGTAAAAAAAGGATTTCATTGATAGAAATTGAACACAAGATTGCATCTGGTTGATAGCTAGATTATAACTTTACTTAGAATAGCGACCATGCGGGTCGCTATAAGTGGATCGAAGCAGATGCTGAAAACGTTCCTGCATCTCGATGACATCTTCCTGCGTACTCTAATTTTATTTAAAAAATTTTCATCATTGAACCTGCTCCAGGGTAAATTCCTCATCGAGTGGAGGCTTCCGAAAGAGTTCTCTGTACTGTTGCTCTACTTTGACCTTTGAGCTTTTTCCTTCTGCGCGGCTCGACTCATAATCGCATTTCTGTGATCACTAAAAAATAAAGCAGCTTGTTTTTTGTCAAATTTTGAGATTTTTTGTTTCGATCAACAACAAGCAGGCTGCAACGTGAACATCGCTTATATAAGCGACCTTCGCCCATTATTCCGGCAAAACGTCAACGCTCCTCTCCCACAACCCTACGCGTGGCGCCCTGAAGAACTCGAACAGGGTTTTTTGAACCTCGCTCATTCTTGCGCTGCCATACGCAAAGTTATAGAGCAATTGATATATCATTCGAAAGAGCTGCTCATGCTCTTTCAAACAATATATTAAACATACAAGATTTTTATCTATTTTTGGGTAAAAAAAACGAAACACCTGAAAAATCGCGATTTTTGGCTCAACAAAAACCAATAAATAAAGTTTCAATCTGTATTTTTCGAAGATTGAAGAAATATGAGGTAAGCTGCATAGGGATGGATAGAGCGTAAAAAGCTCTTTCACATGGTACCTATAGAACATGCGTTCACCTGCAAAGAATTGAATAACGCGTATCTTTGGTCTCGAATCTACTAATGGCTATATCTCCTGACTTTGAAAGTTGAGGCCATCAAGCCGTCGTGGGTTTAGTGACTGTCCCACCACTCACTCCAGCAGTGGTACTTTGGGTAGTCTCACATGTTTCACTGCGCAGATACTGCCTAAAGTTTATAGTTTGTCAAAGTGACTAACTTTGCATTTCCACTATAAAAATTATTAGTTACTAGCTGGCAAATCCGGCTCCGTCCAGCCCTGTCATTATTATATTCGTAATCAGCATGCTCGATTACCCCCCTGTGCCAACTCCCAGCCCCGTAGCTCAAATTTTGCAAAAAATCGATAAAATCGATATCGATCGATAACGAAAAGTAGCCTATGACACGCTCCCTGCCCCGAAGTATATGTGTGCCAAGTTTGGTCCAAATCGGTTCAGAAATAAAAATTTCTATTCCGCACATACGTACAGACATACAGACAGACATACAGACATTCAGCATTATATATTGTAAATGACCTTATATAAGTATTTTCTGAAAGAGAATAATCTATTCTAACATCTATCAAAATAGGGAAGTTTGATCATTTTTTTGAGAAATCTACATTTATTCTCTAGGTGTCCCATTTTTTAGTGATTACCCTAATATAAGCATAGGTAAGGTTTCCTCACGTAAAAGCTTACAAAGTTTGATAAGATTACGGAAGGTCTGTGAAACGAAAACAATTTCGAAAAGTTCCTCTCTCTGGATGGCCTCCATCAATGAGACCAACTCACTCAGACGCTTCACTTTCAACAAGAAAAACAGATTCTCCCCAAGTAAGCGCTCTCAGAATAAATTTTCTCCTCTGATATTGCGAATATTCGGAGACCAATGCGTCACCTCTGCTTCGCAGAAGCTCGCACTGGTTTCACTATCTGTAAGCCTTACTTATTCCCGCCTGATAACGACATTGGAACTCGCCGCGCTATGTATGCTATCACGAATAATTCGTAAACAACTACTCATTCAAGGTTTTCCATGTGAGATCGGTATTTCCGCGTGGATAAAATCTTTCCCAGAAGAACAGATGCAGATTCTAATAGGTTTTTGGAATTTTTACGGCTTGTTAGTCGCCGTAAGGACAACAAACATAGTGGGCTACATCTCTGTGCAAAAATAATCTCAAATGATCAGGTAAAATCTAAAAAATTGACCGTTTACACAGCGAATGCTTTTTGGCGCTGTTTTCGTAGAGTAGTAGACTTTTCATTACTTTTTTAGGCTAACGTCCATGGCTTGCAAATTAGCTTGTCAAATATATCCCTAACTCTGCAAAAAGTAGTACTACGGACCCAAATTTGCTGGCCAGAATTAAGTGGATCCGTTTGACGCGCAACTTCCAATGGATCCACTCAACGGATCCGCTCATGCTTTTGTATAGTGAGCTTTCATGCTGATAGCGTGCGCTATGCCAAATTTGGGGCTCAGAACGTTGGCTGGAACACGCTCTACGAATTTCGTGACAGACAGATATTCACACACACACACACACACACACACACACACACACACACACACACACACACACACACACACACACACACACACACACACACACACACACACACACACACACACACACACACACACACACACACACACACACACACACACACACACACACACACACACACACACACACACACACACACACACACACACACACACACACACACACACACACACACACACACACACACACACACACACACACACACACACACACACACACACACACACACACACACACACACACACACACACACACACACACACACACACACACACACACACACACACACACACACACACACACACACACACACACACACACACGCGCGCGCACACACACACACACACACACACACACACACACACACACACACACACACACACACACACACACACACACACACACACACACACACACACACACACACACACACACACACACACACACACACACACACACACACACACACACACACACACACACACACACACACACACACACGCACACACACACACTCACACACACACACACACACACACACACACACACACACACACACACACACACACACAAACGTAAACAACCCTTAGCCCGTTATTATAAGCTATGATACCTCACTCCCCAGTAGTGAAATCTCCGAAAAGTAGGGTCTGCCACAAAAACAACGAGACCCTGTTGCTCTTATGATTTCCTTTTACACAAAATTTTATTTCCGATAAATGCTTTCAAATAAGTAATCAAAGCCGCAAATTAATCGCGAAACGAAGTGTTACCCACAATACTATATCGATATCGTAGATGAATCTAATTTTGGCTACAAAGCACCAATATCTAAATAGGTGCCCTAACTTCACGCGTACAGCCCGCCTTTTTCGATTTTTCGACTAAGCCTGTCAGCCGCTTTAAATTATTTCGGAAAAGGACCCTTATGCCGCATGATTCTCTTAAAGGCAGTGTCCGGGCAAGAACTCGATTTTGAGATTTTGTGCTACCCGGGCCTATTCGCTATGCTGAATCCGAAAATCCACATTGGAAAGCGCGAAAACGACGAAAAAGGGCTCTAACACTGGAGGGAAATAAGCAAGTGGGCGGGGTCCTCCCCACCGTGAATTCATGCTTCCAACTTCCAGAGCAATTTTCTCGAATCCGTTAGCCGCCCTGACATTACTACTGATCAAGTGCAAACGAATGACTTGAAAACGAAATCAAAAAGATCGCCCCCGAAGCTGGGAGCGTGAATTCGCAGTGGGGAAGACCCCGCCCACTTGCTGATTTCCCTCCAGTGTTAGAGCCCTTTTTCGTCGTTTTCGCGCTTTCTAATGTGTATTTTCGGATTCAGCATAGCGATTAGGCCCGGGTAAGCACAAAATCTCAAAATCGAGTTTTTGCCCGGACACTGCCTTTAAGCAATATACAGCAAGGCATAGGGTCCTTTGGTTGCGAAGTTCTTTGGCGTATTTGGGCTGGTCAATTTTGGAAAAAAATCCTGCGCGCCTCATACGCGTGAAATTAGGGTAGCTAAAACTCACTCCTGTTTTACTACTATTTACATTCCACCGTAGGATCCTTGAACTGAAGAAAGTTCAGTTTAGCTGGCAATCAGCGTGTTGTGCAACCACCAATAGCGGAACCTTGGTAAAATATGCGATCGTTATATTTCTAGCAATTTTCACAGGGATATAAATTTGTAAGCTCCTAACATTGCGATCGTTACATACAAGGTGTCACAGAAGTAAGTACACACTTTTCAATCGTTCATCTCTCTTCCGATCGTGTCTTTTTCTGCCGCTTAAGTACCATTCTGTAGAGTAGGCTTCAACTTAGATTTACTGTACAGTGCGAATCACCAATGGGTCTTCATTACTGCAGGATTACTGTAGGAACTTCGATAAAGATTTTGGGCCATTGAAAGCCATATTCTTTCTGCCTCGGACAAAACCAAAAAAGCCAAAAACTCTTACACTATGGTAATGTAAGTCGTTGATTTCAAATATGAAATTTTCCACTTTACTATGATGCTTCTTTCCAAAGTTATCTTAAGTAAACCTATTGACCGAATTCCCAGTATTTGTCAGAGATGTGATTACACCGTTAACAAAGTTGAAAACACTCGTAAAAACTTGTTTAGTGGATTCAGCTTGCGCGAAAACCCTAGTACACGATCTTTCAGGTTTTTTTCAAAAAAAATTTGTCAGATGGCAAATTTCACAATGGTTGCACATGCTGGAAGTTCTTACCGACAGCAATGAAGAGCGATCGGTGATTCGCTTAATACTGTCATTGGGAAGAGAGATATTGACGATTGAAAAGTGTGCACTTATTTTTGGGACATCCACTTTTCGATAGCGCGATCCCCATTCCCAACATGTACGCGAAAAGCGCAGACGGATTCACGATACGTTGTGATTCAACTACAGCCCCTCACTATATCTCTATTTAAACACCCTGTGTTCCCAATGATTTTTGTAGACAAAACCCCCAAAACCTCTTTGAGCAAAGCTTGCTCTCGCCCAGAAGTTGGCGAACTTCAGAGCGTAAAGCGTGTGAAAAAAGGGATGCGTGTATTTTCAAAACATTGTCTCTGGAGGTTATCTGACTTGTTAGTTAAAAATTCACTACCTAGCAAGATAGGTAAATAGTGTAAGATCACGATAAGCAGAACTTGGGAGCACATGATTTCTTCAGATTCACGAGCCCTTCTATTTCTTTCAGAAAGTAGTCTCCTTATGCTTTATTGCGCACGATAATCTAAGAAAACCTTCTATCGAAAAGTGCTTACTATCATTTCTATGTGTGATGTACTTTGTGTCACACCCATGAACAGACGTCTTTAGAAAAATGCGAAAATTGAAAATAGAATATCACTGACACGCAGTACATAAAAAATTGGCTTGATCAACTGAGATGCTTCTTCTGAACTCAGAATATAGCTGAAGAAATTTATGACTGTGATAGTTTGCATTTCGGGTGATTTTGAGAAATTCACAGAATTCACAGAATGTGGCGCGATCACCCAAATGCCTCGGAATGATGCAACAGTTTTGGAGATCTTGCATGTTCTGTGAGCGATTTTTGTTTGTTTGGGACACTACGGATAGCAAACCAAATCAGCAACATCAGCATTTGCTGTGACTGGATAAAACATTACCGACTATAACTTTTCCCCCTACCTGCTTAGCTTTTTTTTCACGATATATCGTATAGTGAACTTATTAGCAATTTTGACTTACAAACTTCTGTTTCAACGGATCTTCACCAGTGCTGCTTCCTCGAATTCGAATTCTACGAAACCAGATTTCTTGTTTTCTTGTAATTTTTCCTATAATAAGTGAATTTGAAGAGATTTCCGTCGAATTGGAATCATTTTCTTAACATTTAAGTAGTACATATGCACAAAACCCTCTCTAAGTTGCAATGACTTTATGCACAAAACGTTTTGCCAGAATATGCTATGCTATAATTACGGACAGCATTCGATCAAATTATTTGCAGTTTCGCTCTTGTGAAAATATCGGCGCAATTTGAATCGAGCTTTCTCGTGTATTTTGCTATTGGAAAAATCGGTTCTACACTGTCTGTTGTGTGCCTAGCATTTTCGCTGTTTGCGCTCACGTTCTTCAGGTACGTTCCAGCTTACTCTGTCATCGCAGAATTTTTCATTCTCAACACATTTTAGATCTCTTCACAATGTACGGAATACAGTTCATTGCAATCTGTGCTTCAGCCTGCTTGTTGATTATCTTGTAAATTTGATACGTGAGTGGTACGATGATCTTATCAAACTGTTGCGCATACGTGTTACCACTTTTGCAGAAACACTCTACTTTCACCAATTCAATGTATTAGGTCTTTTCATAGTACAGCAATTTTCGTAAACTAACGAAGTGGAATTTTAAAATAAGTCATTAATGTTTTGTGTTGCGCATAATTTTTTGCTACCTTGCCGTCGTATTTTTGGTAAGAACGCAAAAGCTCATAGAATCTGGTCTCAAAAACTCGTCTGATCAGCGCTTGAAATCGCTTTCAGAATCAAAGCAAACGTCGCTCTCGTAATATGCGGTTGTCCAAAGCAGATTGTAATTTTTAGAGTGAGATCTCAGCAGTTTTTTAGATGCTAATTTACTTCTGGTCAAATATCGTTCCAGACGGTTTTGACGATGTTTGCAGTAAAAAGCCATAATTTGTCGCGCAGAAAACTTTGAACCGAACCTGTCTATTGGGTTTTTTTCTGCAGTATGTCTTCCTTCAGAGATGCAGTTGAGTTGCGCAGGGTATGTTTCATATGCAATAAGTTCGCTCACCTCTTATGAAGAATATGCGCATCTTGCCGCCCCGCTCCCTCAAGAAATAAGGATGAGGAGAGCTCAGCAAAATCATGAAACGACCT
>CATQJL010000316.1:86922556-87140958 GCA_958299035.1 Cylicocyclus nassatus | reverse complement strand
AAGTAAGGTTATAAAGCCGTATTTTGTTTGTACGGAAGTTTTTGAAGCGAAGATACAATTTATGAAAAAAAGTATGAAGAATTGTTTGAGTGAAGAGTTGAGTGCCAGGGCCCGGCACGAGTCCGTTTCTAGGGTTTTTGAAAACGAAGTCCCCCCTGACTTTCGAAAATTTTACGAAGTCCCCTTTGATCCTTGCCCTACCCCCCCCCCCCCACACCCTCCAACTGTGATTGGATCAACAATCTTCCGGGTCAAGCCGAGAAGCAAACAAAAGCATGTTGTAAAGGGTGTTCAAAAATTGTGACGATGACGCGACCGCGCGCGCACGCACGCCACTCATGGAAATGGCATTTTCTTGGTTTTCTCTAGTTGAATTGTTTTTTGCTCAAGTATGATAACGTTCAGATAAGTGGAAGTGACTGAGCTGAACGTTGAGGTGATGCCCTCTTTTATGAGCATTTTATGCTTCTGCGAGCGCAAAGTCCGCAGTAAAAACCGTCGTCACGATTTTATAAATGAACTTTATCAAACGTGAACAACTTTATCAAATCAACTTCATAATTCAATTTCGAAAAAACTCCAAGAAAGATTGCTTCGAAGGAAAAAAACATCATTAAAGATGGGATTATTTCCGGAGATGGAACCGACCGCCCAACACAGTGTGTTCATGATAGTACGCAAATTTGATCGGTGCTCTCTTAAACAAACAGTTTTATTTTTGAAAAAAGGATAACCTAACAGAAATACTCCCTTGCAAAACTTACTTGTACAGCTTCCTCCTCGGATGTTCTTTTGCACAGACGTGTCTCGACAAGAAAATGATATTATAGGTGGAGATGGGACGGTGAATGGATTCAGCCGATACAACTCGGATGTTAAGGCACACCAGTAATCCGAGCACACCTGAAACGAAAAATAAGATACTCAAACCATGCATTGAGATTCTATCAAATGCTACTGCCTTCCATCATATTCGCAAATGCCCACACGACAACCCAAAATTTTACATTCTCAGTCGGTTCAAAGTTTTATAGGAGACAAGAGCCAAAATTTGCCCCATCCCCAAAAGCACCCGAAATTTGCACAGTCCCTCTGATAAGTGTGGGGAAGACGCCGACGCTATGATCAGACTATGTAAAAAGATGGAAATGACATGGCGCACATGACAGACAAAGAGAAAAGATGACTAACCTTGAAGATTTCCACTCTTCGACTTGACGGCTGGAAGAAGTGTTCTATGGCGTACTTGTGATATTCCGTAACTTGAGGACAAGCTGGATCACAGTTCTGCAAGATAGTGCGATCTGAACAAGGCGCGAGAAATAAACTTGTGATGAAAGAAACTTGTGACCAAAGCAGCATCATCGTAAGCACGCCAACCACCGTGATTAATACAAGTATAACAGCACGACCAAGATAGGAGAAGTATAAATAAACAAAAAACAAAAGGCAGACGTGGGTTTGGTGAAATCCGTGTTACTGTGACTAAGCCACACAATGTTTTCCGCCAGACTTAGGTGTACAAGCAAAAGAGCAAAGGAATGTGAAAGGGACTGGTCTGCAGATTTCTGTCCAACTTTATAAAGATAAGTTGTTTTAAATCAAGTTAGTTTTATAAGTTGTTTTTGTGAGCCACTAAAGGAAAAAGAAACTCTTTTGAAAACCACATACCTCAGAAAGCGCAAAATGATCCCTCAAAAATGCCACGAGAATCGCGCCAGGCATGAAATAAATTTCTGATCTTGATCAATCCCTTTTTGGTAAGCTGCGCAAGGTCTGCCTTCTCAGCAAGCATACTTCCAATCTAAATAAAACGCCTTTATCGGCTGCTCACTCCAAAATGAAATTTCACCTACTTGGAGGTAGCACAGAACATGATACCAAACATTGCCATTTTGAATCCTACTTTAGAGAGCGAAACGTCAATATGGATTTTTCGACAAGAGTGAGCCAATCCTAGCGACCCGGCATCTCACAGCATAAGAACTGAAACTGATATGGTCACTTGCGGTTGATGACCTTGTATATCGTAGTTTGAGCTTTCAACTAACCATCGGTTTCGATTGTCTTGAGAAATCATTTAATTGCCAGCCAAAAACTGTGTTATTTCGTGTTTTCAGCTGCAGAAATTGAACCAGGTGGATTTCGATGACAGTACTGATAAGGAAAGCTACCTAACTTAGTTCGGCCTGCCGGCAAGGGACATACATATTCCGAATCAGCTTTGAACGCTGATTCCAAATATGTGCGAAGCGAGTTATGGGCTCTTTAATGTGCGGAATTGGCATACTACTGAAATGGAAAGACTGCATGTAGGTAAAAATCTGCACGAGAAAGGTTCTGAGATATCGAAATAACATCCAAATCAATCTTTACTCACTGAAGAGAAGCTTAACGCAAGAATATTAACACTAGCTGATACTGCCGTAATAAATCTTTCTTAAAGATCGAACTAAGCTAAGTATCTTCCCTTCTAAGTTCCAAAAGCGACAATTCAGCATGTAGGGAAAACAAGCTGGCAGGGGTATATGAATAGTGTGAGCAAAATGTGTCAGAAACATAAAAGAATAGCGAGATTACCCTAGCATGTTCTTGGCTTACAACAACACCAATAATTATCGCAAAACAAGAATAATAATAAATGTAAAACAACTGCAGTGAAACTCACTTCCGTGGGCAAATTAGGACGGAGGGCACTTTGGTTGATGAGTTGACTCTTATAAACTGACTCTTTCGTAGCGTCCACATACCATCTTTTACATTTGTATCTGAAGAAGTACATGTAAGAACCAATGGTTGGATCTTTTGCATATTCTTCTTCGCGAAGCTTCGCTGAGTTGTAGTCCATCATATCTCCTGCAAAAGCTCGACTAAAGAGTAGGTCTCGGAGACGACAATACATGCAGCGAAATGAAGCTAAAATTACAAACCTTTGTACTCAATAACAAAGTCATTTTCACAAATGATTTGGCAGCTCAAGTGCCACCTCCTTTCCTTTCGTTATTAGACTTCAAGGAGCGGCTCATTGGTCAAATTGTGATGGCATCGCGCAAAGCATACTTCTTTTCTTCCTAAATGTTTTACCTGAGCAAACCATAATGTTGATGATTTTAGATAACTAATGAGGAAATTATCCTTCGCCAACCTCCAACTGTTTGCCTGTTTTTCGGGAACTTTGGAGAACAAGGAAGAAGTCCGTGATCTTGTGATTCGAGACATCTTGCACAGCTTTCCTTCTAAACGTGATAGAGATTAGTATTTAGCAAGTTGTTGAGCGTTTCGATAAAGATGCTATACATGCTAGAATTTTAGCAAACATCACAGATCCCCGCCAAACTTCTTAGAAACTTTGTGCAAATTCAACACCCTAACACCTGCATTATTGTATCATACCCGCCGAATTTGCATCGCTGTCTACAGTATAGGCCAAGGAATAAGGTACAAGTCGAAAAAGGTGTACGTTTTGAGTAGGAAGACACCATACAAATTGCGGGCAACTATGGACGTAATCTAGTTGTAAACGGCCAAAAATACACATAGCCAAAAGCAAGTCGATCAACTGTTCTTTTGCTGCATGAGGTCAAAGAGGACCGCTCTACCACAATTACCCTTTTAATCTATTTTGTTAGCCTTATTCTGCACTTCAACAAGCACTCCTACCCAACGCCTTACAGAATAACCAGGATATATAGTAAAAATGTGCTAAATAAAGGAATACAGCAGAGGTATAAACAGAACAAAATGTAACCAACGGGCTATTCCTCCGAGTCTGTACAACAGCTGTTCTTGCATCGATGACATTCTGCGACTGTATTTCTTTCGCCATGGGTTTTTTACTCTCATGCGTTTCCGTCAGAGAAACAAGCGAACTCCTCTTCTTTCGACGACATCTTGAGCAATAACCTTCCCGAGCATCCCTTCCTAGAAACATAACCACTTGTCGAACATGAAACTGTCTGAATTCAAACTAATCGAGAATATTTATGAAGGCAAATCAAAGCGCTATAGGTATTTAAACAACAAAAAGCTTGAACTAGCAGGAAGAACAAGAACAGAGAACGATTAGAACAGAGGAAATACTCAATGTTTGTGGCAAAGCGACCAAGCGATCGAAATTTCGCTCAGAGCAACGCGGATACGGCGTTGGAGCGCGATATCTAACATAACGATTTTCGGAAAAAAGGTGATAAAAAACGACGGACAGGGGGTAATATGAAAATATTTTTATGCTCAGGGATAGATTTTTGACCGGGGCATCCGTCCATGCTGAAATGATCCAAAACTTATGTGAAGTGACGAAAATATATGCTCCAGACGATCTCAGATCGTCTGGTGGCCGTCTGGAGACGATCTAATTTTGGAAAAAGTATTACTTCACATAAGTTTTCAAATATTTTTACATATTTCTTCCGCAAATAATTTTCTATATGTACGGTGCAATTTTGGTGTCATATGATTCTGTGTGCGCTGTAAACAAGCGATTTGTTTATTTTGGCCTTGCTTTCAAATCGCGCGCACTTTCCGCCATACACGATAGAGCATGTCAATCGTGTGATAACCTGTCCGAAAACCTTGTGTTCGTCTAGATGGTCTATCTTCGTTTATCTTTGAAATACAGGAGGAAGTGAAGGAATTATCATAACTTATAATAGCTGGGTCCTTACGTTTTTTGTGTTGTGTCTGTCTGTCTGTCTGAAACAAATTTGCAAGTTGCAATTTGAGTACTTGAGACTATGGTCTATCCTGGATTCCAGCCTTAGAGTAGATCTCTTGGAGTACTCCTTAAGGCTTTCAAATAAGGACTTTTAGGTGTTGAAGTTGGTTAGTGGAGAGTTAGCGATGATCACTGCTTGGAAGCACATCTACAAAAGTGCCTTAGAGATCGAATATCCTTAGAGATAGGAGACTATGGGTCTAGACTCTAACTTAGAGGTAATTTCTTGGTCATTTTCATTGCTTCTGCTTGTTGCATGCACTTTTTGGTGCTTTTGTCACTACTCACGTTCTTCGTCGAGTTTTCCTTGTGTAATGTGTGCTCGAGTCTGTTTAGGTTTCAAAGCCAATTGTACCATTCTTGGAAAAGGTTGTGTCGATCCTCAATTGACAAGCATCCAGATCCAGGAGAAAATTACCGTAAAACCTACTAATTTTCCTAAAAACTGAGTTGATCTCTCGATCACTTGTGCACCATAATCATGTTTCTCTCAAATTCTTGTTTACGCCATCTCAGGAACGACTCTCTCTATGTTCCTTTGAAGGCTGCTCCGCTACCACATGAGAAGTCTATAAGAGGAGGGCATGTAGATGATACGACTTTGACAGAATTTAAGTGCTACGTTTCAGCATCGTATCTTTGTGTACTGCTCACTCATACCTTTTGCAGAGCAAAGCTGTTGGCTGTTTACGAAGAGAGTCTGCCCTCTCATCGAGGATCTTAGTGGTACAGAAAGAGCACGGAAAATATCACTGAACTTGTTGAGAGGGTCAGTGGTAAAAAAAACCCTAAAAATCTTGAAAAAGATTTTGAAATTTTGTGGGCTTGGTCTTTTGGTCCAGGTAGAGCCAAAGCTAAAATTGTCATTCCTAACTGTTATAGAAAACCTATATGGCAGCAGTGAGTGACTTGCAAATCAGTTTCTACCCTCCTCAAGCTTTACGAATCCGGGCAGATTTGCACCACAATATCTCGCTAGTGAAGCATGTACAAAAAATTTTTTTTCCGGGGCTCCGCCCCGGACCCCGCAAAAACGAAGTCCCCTTTGCTTTTTGCTCCAAAAACGAAGTCCAGCCTGCTTCCAGACGATCTGTGCCGGGCCCTGTTGAGTGCAGCTCAGTTGGCACTCAGTTTGAATGATTCCAATTAATCTGGAAAAAAGTTGGGCACGGCTTTCATTCTCATAGATCTTTGGACCATAGTTCCAGCTTTCTCAGGCTCATATGCACTAAATTTTTTCTGTCGCATTTTAAGATTTTCCGGTATATAATGAAATGAAGTTCCGTGATGTCTTAGAGTATGCGCCGTTCTAACACAGCGCGGAACTTTTTTTTTATTATATACTAAAAGGTCAGTACATATTTCTGCAATCTTTTTATGGCTTCGTCCTAGACCGCATTCTATAACCCTTTCATCAAGAAAATTTCAAAGCCCCATGCGTTTCTTCGCAAAAAAAGCTACGGTACGGAATTCTGGGAACGCGAAGTCTAACTTAATTATGGTGTTTTTTCACCTCATGAAGTGCAAGTAAACTGTTTTTACATAGAAGAAAAAATAAATGAGGCAATTATTAGAATTTTCATTGAGTTAGCTTTGATTTTCTTATTTTTGAAAATATTTTGTTTTTAATATTGTCCTAAAAGTTTTCTCGGTTTTTCCAAATGAGTATAAAACTTCATGCAGTAATGTCTGCATTCTCAAGCATGCTTCGCTGCAGCTTTTGCGTTTCTTTTTGGTGGTTACATTTTCAAATCATATTTTTTCGAATGTTTCAAGATAACTGCTAAAATTCTTCTGCCTTCATTTTTACCTGCTCAATATTCGACTAATTTGTGAAAATTTTGTCCCAGAGTTTCGGAAAGGAACAGGTATGAAACAAACACAGCAAATTTTGGAACAGTTGCTTTCAGATTTTGATCTGCTGTTTTGGCTCCTCAAAGATTGTTTCTTTCAAAATCATTTTTGGTACACTCATAAAATATGTAATTGCAGCAAAAATATGAAAGCTTTTAATGCTTTCAAATCAAAGCCTAGTTGTTAATAAACATCAATCATGCAAAATCATCAAGTTTGATTTGCTTTGGAGAATCACGTGAAGTTCCGTTTTTCCTCACCCCTACCAACTGCTCATAAAATATCAGGGTTTTTCACAAATAAGTAATTATCATATGCATCTTATACCAGATATTCAATCGAAAACGAGTGTAATGTGGGAAAAGATTTACTTTACTTTACTATTACCACCTTTTCTAAAATTAGTAGAATAAAAGTACTTTGATTTCACGCGTATAAGACGCACCTTTTTCGGTTTTTCAAGCGAGTCGCTCAGCCGCCTCGTTGTGTTTCGGAAAACGAGACTTATTGCCGCACGATACTATCAAGCAATATGCGGCATTGTAAATTGTTTTTTAATCGCGAAGTCCTTCGGCGTGTCTGTGCTGTTCGATTTTGGAAAAAAAAATTCCCCGCATCCTATACGCGTGAAATCAGGGTAATTTGTAATTCTAGGTTCTATGGGTCTCAAGTGATTTTTTCAAGCGGAAAACTGTTCAACTGTTAGTCACGCGTTCGAACATGACAATACGAACGTCTCTTGCTTTAGGCACTGCCATGGCTGAGACTCAATTTGAGCCAATTTATCCAGTTCGCGTACAATTGCCGTCACTGCTTTGTCATCTAAGCGACACCAAATGACAGATTACTCATAACGCGTTTTACGCGAAGATCAAGCAGATCAAATGTATCAAGTAGCGACTGACCAGCTATGGCGTGTGGTTCTCGACTTCCAGTTTTCGGCGTTTCTGGCCCTTTCGACGTCCCTGATTCCAAATCCGAACTAAAATCTGCGTAAAATCCCCAAAAACCCCGTTTAAGAAACTCGTGACAAGCGTGAACGAGTATCCCAACGTTAATTTGTTGCGTGCAACGTCCAAATAACTATGTGTCAAGACAGTGATACGATACCTTGCAGGTGCAACGTGAAAGTGACGCGCATAATCTGTAAGCTCGTCCGTACAGGTGCTAAGGGAGCGAAAAGTCAAAGGGAAAACGCCTAGCCTTCTCCCCTGCTTCTAAAATTCATTTTCGGAGCGAACGCCATTTTGACTTAGTTGAGGGGGCCTCTATTGAACTGTCTCAACATTTGGGGCAGTAGTAAACCCCCCCCCCCCTTGAGTCGTGACGACTCGCTCGGAGCGGGCAAATGCCCGGCAAATCCCTTTTTGCTGTCGTCTTATAATAAGGGATAGGCGACGTGACCGAGGCATATGGCTGGCTTAACGCCACGGGAATGCCGCCGGCACGACAGGGCAGCACCTGCATGCCCGTTATACAGATAATCGGGAAATATTGGGTCTTGGTTGGAGAAGCAAAAAAGTCGTGGTGCCGACAAATGAGTAGAGGCCGAGTAAGTACGGGGTGGTAGTGCCGCCAGCTGCGCGTAGAAGCACGCATAGAATCAAAATTCACGTCAAATATCAATATGAACAGCTGATAGCGCACAGTCGCGAGGCGCACAGCTAATCTTATTCCATTTTCTGCTATTATTTCTTCTGTTTTTTGCTTCGGAACCTAGGCAAGGTAAATCAGTTTTGATCAGCATGCATCTTCATGCCCTCTTCAGCCAAATTTGCTGCTCTCAAGCGTTTTTAGTTTTGATAGTCGTTTTTCAACCAGTTTGGTTAGTTGTTTTCATATGTCCTAATTTTACAAATTCTTACAATTTATACAATTTTTTACCGGAATTTTTGTTTGTTTTTTGCTTTCACTAGCTGTGAACCAGTTGCTTTCCTTTCATTTGAGTAAGGAAACAATTTGATGCCGTGGCTAATGAAGTAGCATAAACTAGTACAGATCGAATCAGTAAAAGTCTTATAATTTTGTATTTCAACGTCTCAAATATCTTCTTTGCACGCCAATTTATGTCCAAAAGCTAAGTTCTTATAATCACTAAAAAAACAGCATTTTTCATATCGCTTTGTAAACGATTTGTCGTACTTGTGACTTGTGCTGCATACGTCCAGCTCAGTTGCGCGCAATACAGCCACTGCGCTATCCGTAGTGATATACATAGCACCCAGATATCGCCCACCTTGTGTTTATAATTGTCAAGTAATAGCTGTATGTATACTCGCGGCAAGACTCGGCTATAATGAGGCTGCTTATAAATTTCAACATATTAGCTTGAAGGCCTATCCATCTACCTCATGCACCTTTCTCTTGCTCAGAGTTTTGACAGAAACTTTGTTTATAGCACAGCGACTGCGCGTGCCGTTGGTCATTGCGAGTTCGGCGAGGGTGATCGCGGAGCTTTTTGCGGCGGACGGCCAAGGCCGTCGTTCCCAAGTTGTGACTGGTTTTGGGCGGTCATGGCCGCATCTTCTTTGAGTTGTGACGACTTTTGGGGGATTACTACTGGCCCTAAGGTAGGTCAGTTTTGCCCTGACGCTGCCTTTGGTAGATGAACGGGTTCAGAAAGGATCCTGTTTTGTCCAGTTTGTTCTATCGGTCTGTTAAATGAGTGAACAAGTTATTTAAATTTGAATTACAACGCCAAAGAGTGCGCGCGACCTGGAGGTCTTCTGACGCTTTTCGGCGCTTCTGACGCTGGAACGTTTTCGGCGAAGTTTGACGACTGCTCTTTCAAAAACAGTTTCATTCGACAAGTCCTCGTATGCCGTTCAGCCATAGGATGACAGGGGAATGAACCCTACTGCAATGCAAGCATGCACATTTTGTGCATGCAAATACAATATTATCGTGTTTATCAGTTTTTTTCGCAAGGTTTAGGAGCATGACGTAGTTGCAGTGATTGCTTTCTGTATTAGCACGATATTTCTACAAGGGAAATCTTTCCCTCAAATTTAAATATGTTACAGAGTGATTCCGAAAGTATATTCACTACATAATTCTGAAAGTATATCAACTACATAATCAGCTAGTCCAGGCTTTGAAGCCTTGAGTAGCTGACTATGTGGTTAATATACTTTCAGAATCACTCTGTACTTTCTAAATGACTCTGAGTTTAATTAACTATTTGTTGCTTTGAGCTAAATCAGTTCAAGATACTTTTTACAAAAGTGGGACCTGCCTGTTTAAAAAAAAGTTTTTTTTATCTTGCACAGTCATCAATTGAATAACAAGAGCGTTCAATTTGACAAATTATCTTGATTACACACCATTTTAGATTTGAAAATCTGCTTGATTTTTTTTTGATAATGTTATCGATAGGGTTGCTCTTAGCAGTTTGCGAATTTAGAGTGTGCCCAAGAACTGTTGGGTCACTCGCGCCTTGTTTTTTTTTTTCAGCCAAACAGGTTCGATTTCTTTGAAAAGTTGTAAGTTTTGTGAAGTTCACGACGCTTAGCATCATAAGCATAAACCGGGAACCGCGGTTTAGGAAATATCTTCCTTCTTTCAAGAAAGTTTCTAGAATTTTTACACTCACATGTGTGAGTGGTGAAACAATCCATAAACGAAGAGTTGAGTGATCAATTTGCTGAGTCAGCAACATTTTCAATCTATTATTTTAGCATGTAAATTCTGTTGATTTTTATTTTTATTCCTTAAAAATCTCATAAACTCAAAAAATTCTTGTGTTCAAGAAGTGTTGACGGGGTGCGAAGGTCTACCTACTGGTGCTGTCACATCCGTGGTCCCTGCGCTGAATAACTCTATTTGTGGGAGGTCGTTTGATGGACATTTTCGTCAACGGGACATTCTTCCAGGTGATCGGTGAGAGAGCGGGCGATGAGGTATTTAGGCAGTGTATGGTCCATAGTTAGCGAATATAAAAAAATGACACAATCATGTCCATACACGTTTACATGAGTTACATGGTGCGCCGTGTCAGCGCACTTTCGCATTTCAACAAAAAGAACATTTTTTGATTTACAAACAATATAACCCTCCGTATCAAATCTTACACGCACACAAAAAGAAACATTTTCAACTAATTTTTGTTTTTTTGGTTTATTCTCACCCCTCATTATTGACATGCTAGCGAAATCGAGTGCAGCTATAAAAGAGACAAGGCGAGAATATGTTTTTGAAAAATTATAGGAGAAAAACACAGCCAGACACGGAGAAAAAATCAAAGAAAAAATGAAAATTTTGAGTGTGCTTAAAAAATTGACGTAAATTGCTAGCTATTTGTGCATTTGCGGCGTCAGTCATCCTGTTGTGTACATGCTGTCGTGCCCCACAAATGGAGCCTATTTAAAAATTCTAGAGAGCTTCCGAGAATTTTCAGAATTTTACAAAAAAAAGAGTAACAGCTCTTCTTTTGGTGCGTACTCAAACGTGTCGTTCATTCTCTGATTAGGAGACGCGGGCACGCTTTGCGTACATTTCATTAACAAGTTCGTGAATGAGTTATACGCGTTGGTTTCATTAATAGATCGTGGAAGAGCATGTTTGAGCTCGCACGCTGGTTTGAACACGTTAATTCACAAATTTCTGATAGTAATCAACCAAAATGCATTAGAATCATTCATGAACTTGTTGCTCAAACGCAAAGCGTGCTCGCGTCTTAGTCAGAGAATATGATACTTGAAAGTACATTGACCAGTGAAATCCAAAATGGCCAGTCAGAAAAACTATAATCGAGGAACTACATCACAGTAAACGTCATCATTCAATTTTTCCGTAGATTTAAGATCGGAGACGAAGTGATTCTGTTAAGCAACTTCGACTTTGTCGTTACAATAAAGTTCTGTGTCCAAGATACTGCGGGATATACTTTGTTTTAACTATTTCTACCCTAACAATATCTGATTTTCAGGCGTTTCTTAACATCTATAAAATTCTCAAGACAGACAGAAATGCTACGCTAAGTTTGTTAAACTCCTATAACTTTCAATGACCTCACCAAAGTTTCGTAAAATTGCTAAGGTGACCTAAGCTACGTCACTGCATTATACATGTAAAAAATCAGCTTTTGAACGTTCATGGGCCTCTAAAGTTATTCTTTTAGCCTTGCCATTGGATATGGATAGAAATAGTACTGAAAATATACCTCAAAGCAAATGCAGTTCGTTTAATGAAGACGGTTTATCAATGATATATTGAGGTTTTCAGGGTACTTTCCATTCAACACAAAAACCTTCTCAAGAATAACCTTAAGAAATACGTGGAGGTACCTTCGTGATTCAGGGTATTTGCTGATAATGAGTGATAAAACTACCAGGAGGTAGGATTTACCTCAAGGTATCGATGTTGAATAGAACTACCAGGAGGTAGAATTTACCTCAAGGTATCAATGTTGAATATCAGCATCCCTTCCTTTTCTCAACAGTTATGCCTCAGAAGTAGTTCTAGTCGCTACTAATAATGATTGCTGAAGCTTGGTACCACTTTCAATATGTTCAGCTTTAGCAATTCCTTACAAATCTCCTTTCTGCCCGAAAAGTGCTTTAGCAGCAAGTGGATAGAGTAGCTAAGGCGCAACGCATTGCATTGTACAATCTGCCGTAATCCCAACCAGGCCAAAATCGGCATGGCGGAAAACCGTGTGGCGAGGGTATTGCATCACGTTTACGACTAGCTAGTCTGCTCCCTCCTCAACCTCTTGGCTCTCTGCGACAGCGCGCGTATGCAGCGCAAACCTCTAGCGCTGCGAGCGTGAAAATTCAGCCGTCGGTTCGGCTGATCCCGAATGTGGCAGACTATACATGATGTTCACATCTTCACTGACGAATTAGTATAATGACGAGCGCATCACTGACTATTCGAAATTTGGAATCAGAAGTCGATTATGATACAACACTAGGTTAAAATCAACTGAGCATTTGGATCAGAATATAACTTTATTTTTAATTTTTGTGCTTTATATGTACACTCACGGTGCGCCAAAACACTTAAAACATATACTCAGTCATGAAAGAAATGTCCCTGTCTCACTTCCACTCTCCCAAGCTGAGTGCACAGCTACAGTCTTAAATTAACAGGCAAACTTAGTTAATATAGATGATTAGCATTGGGGAACGCTACCGCCTTGAGAATATGTTAAGCTTCGAAGGCGTCCAAAGAATAGCTTTGCAACTTTGCCGGGTTGGGGCACGCCGAAAACAAGAATCATGTTGACTCAACCGCCCAAGACTTACGTATGGGAAGAGGAAATATCCATGAGGAAGACCATCGAATAAACCCAAATCTTCCCCGACTAATGCTCTATGGTTGTGCACCAAACGAACTTTTGGTAGCAACAAAAAACTAATTGCAAAAATTTAGATAATCAATTTACAGATGCCAGAAAATGCATAGCAAGGCAATGTGTCCGTATTCTTCCATCCATTACTGAAGCAAAAGTGCAGAATAGAAACTGTGAATTTTTAAAGTTGGGTAGGTGCACGTGTTTTGCTAAAGACTAGAGAAATTCTAGAAACATGAACTGCTGAAATGTGGAAAGAAGATGAGTCTATGGTACTTATGCTGCTTTTGATTTCTTCGTTTCACATGTTTATATAAAAGGGCACGAACTTTTTGTCCGATTTAATGATATTTACAAGTAAAAACAGGTTTATCGTTGAGAATGTTGAGAATAGATCATTAAATAACAACAGAGCATCTCTGCAAAGAAATTAAGCCGATCAAATCACATTTTTGAAAATTTATGTTAGGTTGAACCAAAAGCACTGTCGCATTGATTTCGTAAAATTCGTACTGATCCCTATGTGAACGTATTTGCTTACAAAAACATCGTCAGGAGAACTTTGACCGCACTAAGCCACGCAAATCTTGTATCTATAGAGATGTCAAAAAATCGTTTGGTGGAGCTAATTAAGCTCTACAACTTGGTTTTCTTGCTTCTGCTCCAGCTTTTATCCTCTTTGAGTTTGAAGCCAAAAGTTGGAATGATTCAAATGCCCGAATGATTGAGAGAAATCGTAACCTCGTCCTAAATAATCCTAGAAGATCCCTAATCTGCTTACGCATCACTTTCCATATCATACGTTTATACAACCATCGCCGTATTTTTTCTGGTCAGAATCAGAAATTCGAAAATGTTTGTGTTTTTGCCAAAGTGATCCCCTGCTGTTCCTACGTAAGCCGCTGCATACTACAAACTCGAACTTAAATTTTCAGCTTCCACATGCTTTACTCTACGAGTTATTCCAAAATTAATTTCCCATACTTGGGTGTCTCACATTGAATTTCACGTTTCTCGCGAACTAGAGTTTGTAGGAAGTCGATAATTTGAGTTCATACTTCTAAAGGTTTATAGTATACAGATACTTGTGCGGAGTCAGCTAAGGATCACTTAGGCAAATGCATAAATTTTTTCGTTTCCTGATTTCTAACCGAGAAGAAAAATGCAGCGAAGGTGTATGTAAATGTGTGATATGGAAAGTGAATTCGTGGGCAGTCAAAAATTTTTTTCTTTTTCTCTTGATTTTTCGCGCATTTGAATCATTCAGTTTTTGGCTCCAAACTCAACGTGGATCAGACTGGTGCAAAAGCAAGAAAGCCATTTTGTAGAGCCTGCTTAGCCTTTTCGAACAGTAGCTTAAAACCTATCTAGATATAAGATATACATGATTTGTTGCCATTAACATTCAAAACGGACGGAGCTTATGGGACAATTAGTACTTACAAAATAAAAATAGGCATTTTTTACAGAGCTTTTCATATTTTGTTGAATTCAATATGATATAAAAATTTCCATGTTACCCATTCATTATTATTTACGAGTCGACAAATTAACTTTGAATTCTGAAGATCAAAGTTTGATTGGTCTTCTTTGGTATTGACGCTTTACGCAGCACCAATGCGATCACTCTTCCGATTCTCGAGACGGCAAATTTTGATTAATCTTCTTCCACCAATTCTCTTCCGATGAGCTTAGAAGTCGGACTTTGCCAGCACTTTGCTCGCGATTGATTCCACGTGATTGAGCTGCGGCTTCATTTTGCTCCAAAATCGTAATATCTCGATTTTGCAATTTTGAAAAATACATAAAGTCCTTTTATTAGGTTCAATTACAAATAGTTTGTGCATAGTTGTCGCCTGCATCACATTTACATAGCCTCGAAACTAAAGCGCCACATCAAGGAAAATGTTATGAAAAATGCTACAAAATTTAGGTGTCTTAGTTGGGACTGGAGACTCACTGCTAGAAAAGATTACTGCCTTAGTTTGCAAAGCCAGTGCAGTTTCCTTGTACTTCACACTCATTAATCTTCTTTTGCAGCCCACACTGCTAGAGAAGAGTACTGATTAGTGGACAGCCAGTGCGAATTTTCTTGCAATAAAGCTTTCCTCCACAATGTCAATTCCAAATCCGATAACAGTGTTAATTAGATACAGCTAGACTGAACTTCTTAGTCGATTTGCAAAATTACGATGTTACAGGGTGTCTTCATCTTCATCCTGCTTGTAGTTCTCAACAAAAAAGTACGATCAACGGTAATACAGTGGTTACGAAGCAATGTTCACCGCCTGCGCCGTATTAGTGCAGGTAATAGCAGGTATGCTTATTTCTCTCTGCAGCCTGAGCAGAGAGCGCGTTTGTAACGACTGCATTGACATAGGACCCAGCACGAGGATGGTAAATGTCAGTTGGAAGGGGTTTTGGTGGTGACGAAGCAAATCGATATTGCAAATATGTATACGTTCACCAGCTGCTCTCTGCCGTTACGCGGCATATTCGGCTGGTCTCGGCAGCTTCGTTGCCTCGTAAATATTTCGTTTCACTCTATAATGCGGAGATGTGGGACTTTGCCGTTCCGCACGAATTACGTTGATTTATAACTGCGCAGAAGGAAAAACTGAGGACATAATTTCGGCTTTGTCAATCTGAAACAACACTCAGCAACGGATACACGCAAACTGCAAAAAAAATACCTACAGATCGATAGGAGTAACCGTGTGTCTCGAATAAAATAGCTATTACTGGCCATTAATCCTTCTGTTCTTTTTGTGGGAACATGAAGAATTTTCCAAGATCCCGAACAAAATGGCTTTTAACACATGCCCCACTCCGTGCATTATGTGTGCCAAATTTGGCTCAGAGATTCTATTACTCCTTCTATCCTTTTGGGCGAAGATACGAAAAGTGGCTTAGCCAAATCAATATATATATATATACATATATATAGGGTGTCCCAAAAAAATGTTAACACTGTTTGATCGTTAATAACTCCCTTGCTTTCAAGTCTTTCGCCGAGCTTTAGGTACCATTTTGTAGAGCGAGGATAAACTTAGATTCACAGTATCGAGCGAATCATCTAACGCTCCTCGTTACTGTAGAATTATTACGGTAGGAAATTCCAGCATGTGGAACCGTCGTGAAATATGCCTTCTGACAAAATTTTTTTCAAAAAATCTGAAAAAACGTGTACTAGGGTTTTCGCGCACGCTGATTTTACTACACAACTTTTTACAAGTGTTTTCAGCTTTTTTGACGGTGTAATCACATTTCTGACACATGCTGGGAAGTCAGTTATTACACTTTACCTAGGATGACTTTGAAAAGAAGTACCATAATGAAGTAAAAAATTCATATCCGAAATCAGCGGCCTTCATTACCATAGTACAAGAGATTTTGGCTTGTTTGGCTCTGTTTCGAAGCAGAAAATGGGCTTTAATGGCCTAAAATCTATCAAATTTCCTATCGTAATTCTACAGTAACGAGGAGAGTTAGATGATTCGCTCGATACTATAAATCTAAGTTTATCCTTGCTCTACAAAATGGTACCTAAAGCTCGGCGAAAGACTTGAAAGCAAGGGAGTTATTAACAATCAAACAGTGTTAACATTTTTTGGGACACCCTGTATATATAGGGTGTCCCAAAAAGATGTGCACACTGTTTGATTCTTGATAACTTTCTTGCTTTCATGTCTTTTGCAGAGCTTGAGGTACCATTCTGTAGAGCGAGGGTAAACTTAGATTTACAGTATGGAGGGACTTACCAGCCTCTTTTCATTACTGTAGAATTACGGTAGGAATTTCGAGGAGGATTTTCAGCAATGGAAAGCTGTATTTTGCCTTAGAAAAAAGCCAAATAAGCCAGAAACTCTTGAACTGGGTTAATCATAGTCGCTGATTCTAAATATGAAAACTGCACATCAGTACAATGTTTCTTTCATGAGTTAATTCAAATTTAGGGTAACAACTGAATTTCCAGTGTTCAGCAGAAATGTGAATACGCCATCAAGAATGCTTGAAAAAGGGATGAAATGTTATGTAGTGAAATCAGCACGCCTGAAAACCTCGCTACATAATTTTTTAGATTTTTTTGAGATTATTTCATCAAAAGGCTTATCCCACAGTGATGCTGTATGCTGAAAGTTCATACCGTAATCCTACAGTAGCAAAAAGAGATTGGAGCTTCGCTTATCACTGTAGATCTAAGTTTATCCTCGCTCTACAAAATGATACTTCAAGCTCGGCAAAAGACACGAAAGCAAAAGAGTTATTAACGATCAAACAATGTGCACATCTTTTTGGGACACTCTATATCTTATACTAGCTGGCTTACCCGGCTCCGCCGTATCCGGACCAAACTTGGCACACATACACTTCGGGCTCCGGCGGGTGTCACAGTCCACTTTTCGTTATCGATCGATGTCGATTTTACCGATTTTTATCGATTTTTTCGCAGAGTTCACCTACAGGGCTAGGAGTTGGCACAGGGGGGAAGTGAGCATGGGGATTCCGAATACAATATTAGTTTTCAGAATTATCGGTTACTTTTGTTGATTTTCTCGATTTTTTGTAAATTTTGACATGCGAGGCTGGGATTTTGCACAGGGGGGTAATCGAGCATGCTGATTACGAACACAATATTAGTTTTCAGGATCGTCCATTACTTTTATCGATTTTATCGATTTTTTTTTGTAAAGTTTGACCTGCGGGGCTGGGAGTTTGCACAGGGGGTAATCGAGCATGCAGATTACGAATACAATATTAGTTTTCAAGATCGTCCATTACTTTTATCGATTTTATCGATTTTTTGAAAATTTGAGCTAGGGGGCTGGAATTTGGCACAGGGGTGTAATCGAGCATGCTGATCACCCCCCTTGGGGATGATCAGCATGCTCGATTACCCCCCTGTGCCAACTCCCAGCCCCCTAGCTCAAACTTTGCAAAAAATCGATAAAATCGATAAAAGTAGTCGATAATCCCGAAAACCAATATTGTATTCGGAATCCCCATGCTCGATTACCCCCCTGTGCGAACTCCCAGCCCCGTAGCTCAAACTTTGCAAAAAATCGATAAAATCAATAAAAGTAATCGATAATCCTGAAAACCAATATTGTATTCGGAATCCCCATGCTCGATTACCCCCCTGTGCCAACTCCCAGCCCCGTAGCTCAAACTTTGCAAAAAAATCGATAAAATCGATAAAAGTAATTGATAATCCTGAAAACCAATATTGTATTCGGAATCCCCATGCTCGATTACCCCCCTGTGCCAACTCCCAGCCCCGTAGGTGAACTCAGCAAAAAAATCGATAAAAATCGATAAAATCGATATCGATCGATGACGAAAAGTAGCCTATGACACCCGCCGGGGCCCGTAGTGTATGTGTGCCAAGTTTGGTCCGGATCGGTTCAGAAATGGAATTTTCTATTCGGAACATACGTACACACATACATACAGACATACATACATACAAACAGACATTCAGCTTTATATATAAGATATAAAGCTGAATATCTGTCTGTACGTATGTGCAGAATAGAAATTTTTATTTCTGAACCGATCGGGACCAAACTTGGCACACATATACTTCGGGGCAGGGAGCGTGTCATAGGCTACTTTTCGTTATCGATCGATATCGATTTTATCGATTTTTTGCAAAATTTGAGCTAAGGGGCTGGGATTTTGCACAGGGGGGTAATCGAGCATGCTGATCACCCCGGAGGGGTTGATGGATGACTTATCTGAGAGGCGGACTTAATGTAGGGATTTTAGGGTATATATATATATATATATGTTGTGTCCTCCACGTCGGACACGTCGATTCTTCGTCCTGAGGAGCACACGGAAAATACCAGAATATTTATTAGAAAATAATAGAGCAGCCAAAAATAAAAGATGCAGATGAGTGAACAGACGAACTGACAATGGCTAACAGCGAGCGCCTTTTATAGCGCTCATTTTCCCGCGCAATGAGGCTGCAGGCGCCTCAGCGAGGGCAGATCATACGAGGAAACAACTGATCAGACGCTAACACAACACCTCCCCCAGTAGGGTAGTTACAACAGAACTAGCCTACGACAAAAGCATGAACTATAAATATGAACAACAAGAAATCGGTCATATAGAGATAGCATATCATTTGAACAACTACAAACTAATGAAACAAACATACAATAACATACTATGAACTAGATTGGAACCGTTGTACCGGTCTTCTCGTTCTGCTCGACCTGCGAAGCGTTGTCGGTGGCGTGGAGGGCTCGTGGCTTGATGTCGACGTCGATGTCGTTGAATCCACGGGTGCTGGCACATCGCTCGCGATCGCTTGCTCGGAATTCTCATCGGCTGCACTGCTATTCCTCCGTAGAGTGTCATCTTCTGTCAAAACATCTAGGAGTATCTTCAAGGCTTCGGACTGTTGATGAAGTTGTTGTCGCACGGCGAGCTGTTCGCTATCGCTTCGATGCCGTAGCTGATTTGCATGCTTCTTGCACATCTCGTCGCCAACCATAACTTCATAATTGACACGTCCAATACGCCTCATCCCGGTTCCTTTCATCCAATGGAAGTGGGGTGGTTTCCACTGTTTAGCGTAAACCAAGTCACCAACTTCGAATTCCTTTCGAACGACTCCATGCTTCTGGTCGAACTGATCCTTCATGCGCTCCCGTCTCCTTCGTGCGAGTGGGTCTTCTGCATCTTCTGTCATTGGAAGTAACAGACTTAATTTTGTGCGCAAGTTTCTGCCTAGAAACAACTCTGCTGGCGTCTTGTCGTTTAGGGTCGTATTTGGTGTTGTCCTATACGCTTGTAACACCACGTTCAGAGTCTCTTCTGTTGGCCTCTCCTCCCCCTCTAGTTTCTTGATTCCGCGTTTCAGCGTATCAACGAAACGCTCTGCTTGTCCATTCGATTGAGGGTGATACGGAGCAGTCCTTATGTGGGTGATTCCACCTTCGTCACACATCTTCTTGAACAAGTCCGACGTGAACTGAGTACCGTTGTCGCTCACTATTGTTTGCGGTAATCCATATCTCGCAAACAAATTCTTCAGAGCCTTCACCGTCCTCGCAGCCGAGATATTGCTCATCTCGATCATTTCCGGCCATTTGCTATACGCATCTACCACGATCAAGTAGAAAACTCCTTGCATAGGTCCAGCGAAGTCGATGTGTATTCTCTGCCACACTCGAGTCGCGGACGGCCATGCTTCTAATGGTACTTTCGTCGGATTCTTGGCTAATTCCTGACATTTCGTACATCTTCGTACCAAGTTTTCGCAATCTTTGTCGATATTCGGCCAATAGACGTAACTTCGACCAAGTTTCTTCATCCTTACAATCCCTGGATGACCAATATGTAGTTCCTTCAGAACATTTCTTCGAAGCTCCTTGGGTATCACAACCCTTTCGGCTGACATCAGACATTGCTCCACGATTGACAATGTCTCTCTTCGATTTCGAAAATGTGCCAATTCTCCATTTACTTCCGGCCAAATTCCTTTCTGCACGTAAGTGAGTACTCTTCTAAGTACTGGATCCTTCTTCGTCCAAGTTTGTACATCTGATGCCGTCACTGGCAATTTCCTTATACAGTTCTTCAACATATAGTTTACGTCGTTTTCAACGGCAGCTATTACGACGTCTTCTTCGGGATTCTGATTCTTCTTCATCAACCGTGACAAACCATCTACTTGCCCGAACTTCGTAGTCTTGACATACTCTATATCGAAGTCATATCCTAGCAAGATTGTAGCCCATCTCATGAGTCGGTTAGCGGAGTAGACTGGAACTCCCTTTTTATCACCGAAGATGGCTAACAGTGGTTGATGATCCGTCAGTAGCAGGAACTTTCGTCCGAATATGTACTTGTGGAATTTCTTGACAGCAAAGACAATTCCCAATGCTTCCTTTTCGATCTGCGAATAGTTCTTCTCCGCTTTCGTAAGAGACCGCGATGCATGTGCAATTGGCTTTTCGGATCCATCGGCATATCTATGCGATATCACGCATCCGATCCCATAGTCGCTAGCGTCCGCTGCCACGACAATCTTCTGCCTTGGATCATAGTGAGCAAGGTTCAGCTCACTTGACAAACTCTTCTTGAGCTTTTCGAATGCTTCTTGGTGTAATCGAGTCCATTCCCACTTCGCATCTTTCTTGAGCATCGCGTCTAACGGTCCACGCAGATCCTTGATCTTTGGCATGAATGCCGCATAGTACGTTATCATGCCAAGAAAAGCCCTTAGTTGACTAACATTCTTCGGCTCATCCATATTCTTGATCGCTTCGATCTTCGCTAAGTTCGGTCTTCGGCCATTTCGATCCACTATGAAGCCAAGATATCGTATCTCTGGCTTACCGAAAGAACACTTCTCTAACCGAATCCTGAATCCATATTCGGCTATCCTTGCAAAAACAGCTAGCAAGTTCTCCATATGTTCTTCTTCGGTTCTTCCACAAACCAAGATGTCGTCTAGGTAGGTTGCTACCCCTCGCAGACCACTCACCATCTTGTTCGTGATTTGCTGGAAGATCCCTGGTGCTGTCTTGATTCCAAAAGGCAGTCTGTTGTACTGGTAGAGCCCTCTATGCGTATTTATTACAACCATTTTCTTCGCTTCTTCTGACAGCTCGATTTGCAGATAGGCGTCCGACAGATCTATCTGCGAAAACACCGTGCCTCCATTGAGGGATGCGAATATATCCTCCGGCAATGGCAACGGGTAATCATGCGACTCCAGCGCTTTGTTGAGTCCAGTTGAGAAGTCAGCACACACTCTCAACTTTCCATTTGCCTTCCTGACACATACGATGGGAGCTGCCCAATCGCTGTGTGTCACTGGACTTATGACCTTCAGCTCCAATAACCTGTCCAGTTCCTTTTCGACAGCTTCGAGCGCGGCATGGGGGACAGGCCTGCAAGCTTTGAACACTGGGCGAACATTTTCGTCAACTCTCATGTGAGCTTTCTCCTTTGTGCAGCGTCCTAACCCTTCTTTGCAGACTTCTGGGTAGGTTTCTTTCAGCTTCTGAGCGATGTCATTGTTCTGCTTCAATTTCACTTCGGCAGCCATCCTGCTCAAGTGATAGGACATTTCTTCGTTCTTCTGAATCCACTCCAGTCCTAGCAATGAGTTGTGAGGTGTCACGTATGCGTAGCCTTCGCTCCTAGATCCTTTGATCTCATACCTACACCATAGCTTTCCATGGACTTTCATGGAGCCTCCACTAGCATTCTTGACGATCACGCTTGTTTTTTCCAACTGTGGAGTGCCCATGCTTCTCCAAATCGCTTCGTTTAGCAAGGTGATATCTGATCCTGTATCCAGTAAGAAGCTAACTGGATGACTATTAACTTTCGCTTCCACATATACGCGAGTTGAATTCGCTTCCATCATCGCGTTCGCAATCTTCGCTACGCTGTGCACATGACGTTTTGGTTTCGTCCAACTTCTGTCCTTACTGGTGTCGCTGCTTCTGTGGATTCTTCGTTTCGAATCTTGCTGAACGACTGCTTTTCTCTCAGCCACTTGTTCGCAAAACTTCTCCTTGTGACCTGTCTTCTTGCACTTCTTGCAATACCACAGCTTCGCTTTGCATTCCCTGGCAAAGTGAGCTTTACCACAGTTCCAGCATTCCAGCTTCATGGGTTCTTCCTTGCTTGTTGCTTCGACAATCTTCGTGCAACCAGCTACAGTCTCGCTATCCTTCTTGAGACTGAGGAAGTTTTCGCATTCCAGGTACAATTCGTGTAGCGACATCTTTCGTCCAGCCTTGTACTCCTTGTCCAGTACGGCTATGAGTCGCTGCCTGATTTCTGCTTCTTTTTGGCTTTTCAGGCCAAAAATCCATAGAAGACATTTGATTCCATCGCTATCCAATTCGTGGATCTTCGCCTTCTCGCATAATTCGTTCACTCGGCCCGTATACAGGAGGTAATCTTCGGAATCTGCCTTCTCCAGTTTCAGACACTGGTACCGCATAGTGAATTCCGAAATCTTCACGTCGAACAGCTGCTTCAATGTTTCGACGGTTTCTTCGAACTTAATCGCGGTTACCTCCTTCGGTAACACATGCCTCTGGTATTTTTCGAAGCTGTCCTTGTCCAGTTTCTCGCAAAGTAGCCTCACCCTGGCACTCTCTGTGAGCTGCTTCGCATCTTCGACGAAGACTTCCTTGTAGCGGGCGTACCATTTGCTGAAGCACATGTCCGCTTCGGGGTCGAAGTAGAATTTTTCGATCCGATTGCTCAGTGCGGACATCATATTCGGAATCTCCGTCGAACTGCTCTGCTTCGTGCCTCCGATGTGTTTCAGGAACATCTCCATCATCTCCTTCCTTTCTTCTTTGATCATCTCCTTGAAGAGCATCATCATCTCCTGGACGTCCACTTTCGCCATGTCGATCGATCACTTCTGCTTAAGAATCTTCGATCTTCGACTCAATCCAAAGCTTCGTTCTTCGGCTTCTCTTCGATAGTAGCCGCACGTCCTGATCGCCACTGTTGTGTCCTCCACGTCGGACACGTCGATTCTTCGTCCTGAGGAGCACACGGAAAATACCAGAATATTTATTAGAAAATAATAGAGCAGCCAAAAATAAAAGATGCAGATGAGTGAACAGACGAACTGACAATGGCTAACAGCGAGCGCCTTTTATAGCGCTCATTTTCCCGCGCAATGAGGCTGCAGGCGCCTCAGCGAGGGCAGATCATACGAGGAAACAACTGATCAGACGCTAACACAACAATATATATATATATTAGGTTGGTTCATAATTAATGCACGTTTTGAATTTCAACCGCAATAAGTCATACATTTTTCTTTCTTATATAGGCTTCAAAGTACCATTGGATAGAGCAAAGCAAGCTCTACAAGATGGCACTCATGTCTTTGCGCTATGCTCGATCCACGGAGAGAACTCAAAATCTAAAGATTTCCAAATGCCCAAAAAATCGAAAAAAATCAGATCTTCGTCCAAATAATTTCTACGCGCCTCCCACTCGCTCACTTCAATACTATCGATATCTGAAATCCATAGTGCGATTGCCGTATTTTTCCCTTGACTAGAAATTGAGATAACGAAAATTTCCCTGATTTTCTTAAAGCATTGCTGAGCTGTTTTTGCATATGTAGCTCTATACTACAAGCCTAGATAAGTAAAACTGTAGATTTTCAGCCCATTCCAAGCGGTAGTTTTCGAAAAATAACGAATTCGGATTTTTTCGTTGCAGTTTCAGTGCTAAAATCGACATTTCTCGAAAAGTACCGTTCGAAATAGGCTGAAAATTTACAGTTATGCTTACCTAGGCTAGTAGTATAGAACTACATATGCAATAACGGCTCAGCATTGCTTTGAGAAAATCAGGGAAATTTTCGTTTTCTCAATTTCTAGTCAAGGAAAAAATACGGCAATCGCACATATGGATATCAGATATCGATAGTATTGATGTGAGCGAGTGGGAGGTCCGTAGAAATTATTTGGACGAAGATCTGATTTTTTTCGATTTTTGGGCACTTGAAAATCTTTAGATTTTGAGTTCGAACTCTCCGTGGATCGAGCATGGCGCAAAGACAGAGTGCCATCTTGCAGAGCTTGCTTTGCTCTATCCAACGGTACTTTGAAGCCTATATAAGAATGAAAAGTGTACGACTTATTGCGGTTGAAATTCAAAACGTGCATTAATTATGAGCCAACCCAATATATACATATTAGGTCGTTCCGAAAGTAATGTCGCTTTTTTCAAATGAACACCACATTTCGTGGAACTAAGATTTTCAAGAGCTCTAGGGATCAGGCAATGCAAAATTTTGTCCTCTTTCTAATGGTTGTAATCTCATTGCGTAATATTCAATGAGCTCTCAAAGAATTACTAAAACCTGCGACTTATGCTTTTTGTCATGGTCAAGTTCGGCTATTTTTCTATATTTTTGTACTGATTTCCCGAAGATATACAAGTAACACATAAATAGAGCAAAAACTATAGGACACAAAACAATTTTTTCCTTTTCCCTAGTTTGCTTCTTAGAGTTCGTAGAACCAATTTTTCAATGGTGTCAAATTCCATACTTGGTCAACTCAGACCTCACAGAACAACAACCGGCAAGCAACTCGGGTGTCATTCAACGCTTTTTCTCCTCTTTTTACCTGTTGTTTTTGGTTTCCGATCCATAAAGTTTTCCGGGGAAAAATCATCATAATTCAGGTTTTCCAAGGCGCCCCAGACTGCACCCAAAATTTCCGAAAGTTGCTAATCTGCAGCGGTAAATGCTCATATGCTTTGTAAAATTAGTGTTAAACCATAATCTACCTTTGTAAGTTTCAGAATCCGAAAGTTTATTGGTGTTTGATGCATATGTGTTTGAGACAAGCCTGCAAAAATTCGGTGACTTCATTGAAAAATCTCTACAAAAATTATGACGAGATACAGGGAGCAGAAAAAAATAGCACCGTTTCCTATAGGGTTTGCTCTATCCATCCATTACTTGGACTCCTTCCGGAATTTATTGAAAAAAATTAGAAAAATTGTGAAACTTGACCTTCCCAATAAGCATGGGTTGGAGATTTTAGTAATTTTTCAAAAGCTCATCAAGTATTCTGCAGTGGAATTATTACCATTGGAGAGAGCATGAAATGCTGCATCGAATGCTTCCAAGATCTCCTAGAAAGCTTGCTTCCACGGAATGTAGCGTTCAATTGAAAAAAGCGACATTACTTTCGGAATGACCTAATATATATATTAGGTGGGTGCAAAAGTTCGTTCGCCAGTTTTTCAAAAAATCGTAACTTCATTCCAACGTAATGAATCTCTTTGATCTTATACTCATTTAGAAGAGAAAACCTTTCTCTTTACAGCAGTGCCTTTGCCATGAATTGGCATGAGAAAGTTCGAAATTTAAAAGCAATTGAAGAAAAGTATTCAAGATTGACATTTTTCAAGTAGGGTCTCAAAAAATTCTGGAAATATTTTT
The DNA here is from genome assembly GCA_958299035.1 of Cylicocyclus nassatus. Classification (NCBI taxonomy): domain Eukaryota; kingdom Metazoa; phylum Nematoda; class Chromadorea; order Rhabditida; family Strongylidae; genus Cylicocyclus; species Cylicocyclus nassatus. The sequence goes on along the minus strand of CATQJL010000316.1, from coordinate 87,115,125 downwards.
GTATGATAGAGAAAATTATGCTCTTTACAAAAGTGCTTTTCCCATGAATTAGAACGAAAAAGATCGAGAGTTAGAAGCAAATAAAGGAAATTACTTCAGTTTTGCAGTTTTTGAGCATGCTCAAAAAAGCCTAAAAACATCACAGAAAGGGCGGAAAAGTCATAAACGTGGGTTTTGTAACCTTCCCTTTCTAGCTGAGCGAGTTTCGAGCTGATCGAGAGCGATTTTTATTTTCGTAGTTTTTTCGGATTTTCGGGTGTGCGTTTTTCACGAAAAACAAAATTGCTCGCGATTAGCACGAAACTCACTCAGCTAGAAAGAGAAGGTTACAAAACCCATGTTTGTGACTTTTCCGCCCTTTCTGTGATGTTTTTAGGCTTTTTTGAGCATGCTCAAAAATTGCAAAACTGAAGTAATTTCCTTTATTTGCTTCTAACTCTCGATCTTTTACGTTTAAAGTCATGCGAAAGGCACTATTCTAAAGAGCATAATTTTCTCTATCATACAAAAATACTTGCAGAATTTTTCGAGACCCTGCTTGAAAAATCCCAACCTTGAGTACTTTTCTTCAATTGCTTTTAACTTTCGAACTTTCTCATGCCAATTCATGGCAAAGGTACTGCTGTAAAGAGAAAGGTTTTCTCTTCTAAACGAGTATAAGATCAAAGAGATTCATTGAGTTGGAAGGAAGTTACGATTTTTTGAAAAACTGGCGAACGAACTTTTGCACCCACCTAATATATATATATACCAGTGGCGTACCGAGGGGGGGGGGGGGCGCCCCCCCCCCGAGAATGGGTCGAGAAATTTTTGAAAGTTACTTAAATGTGTTATAAAAATGTGTAAAGGACTTGTCTTTACTTGTGAATAATTAAAATAATTTTTAAAAATTTTTAAAAATACAATTTAGCCTTGTAAAAAAATTTTTTTCGGGGGCGTGGGAACCCGCAAAAATTTTGAGAAGCACCCTAAAAATTTTTTCGGAATGCGTGGCTAACGCCACGCACCTTCATCAGAAAAAAATTTTTGTCGCGCCCCCCCCCCCCTCCCGAACCGAAATCCTGGGTACGCCACTGATATATACATATATATATATATATATATATATATATATATATATATATATATATATAACTCAAAAATTGTCAGTTTGAAGGGTATGGCGTTATGGAAACGCGCGCCACTCAGTCGATTTAGCTAAAACTTTGCAACATATGTTTTCGACCCCTGCGCAGACGATAGGCTACTTTTTGCGGTGATTCGTTGGGTCCTTCTATCGGTTTATTGGTTTGCTTACGTTTTCCTAAGGAATTGCAGGCGTATCATGTTTAGTCAAGCATTTTCCCATAGTCATGTGAAGGAGGGCGGTGAAGCTCATTTTCACCTTAGGATCACGAGGGTGCGGTTTTGAAGCGGTCCCAGGGTAAGTCATCCATAATATATAAGGGGGAGGGGGGAGGGCTCGCAGTGCAGTTGAACAATGGCCCGGGCTGGATCGGGAAAGCCAACTAGTATTATATAAGTATTGATATTGCACTACGTAAACTTCAACATCCCCAGCCCCGTGACGAAAGCTTTCTACGGCTAGCATATTAAAACACGATAAGTTCAAGGTGCAAGATGCACTGTCCCGCAACTGACACGTTTACATCGCACAAATGATGATATGAAATCAAATTTGATACGTGAATGGACAAGGATGGAAACTAAAGCATGCCGTCAGCTATTTTGTTAATTTAGTCACATTGAGAGGTAAAAGATATTTGGAACGCCACAACCTTTTCAAAATAAGGTTGAAAAGTAAGTGCAAATCTAACTCACAAATACTTCAGAGAGTTAGAATCTTTGTAAGATGTCTGCGTGGCAAAATGAGTGCAGCTCTTGACAGCGAGAAAGGAGTTAGAGCTTCATACCGGTACTATCGAATCGATCGCACCTCTTTTGCTGGATCGCTGCCAGTGGAGAGCTATATTAAGCTGCGTCTAGACGGCAGAGTTTGTTTTATCTTTCATATATCGTCGAATCCATGGTCGCACGGACTGCCCAAACACTGCGCACCACGGGCGGCACTGTTGAATTGTCGCGAAAGCACGACTTGTACCATGGCGAATTTGTACTGGGGCAAGCGTTTTGCCTCCGCAGTGATGTCCAGTCCGTACGTTTATTTACGGTCGAAAAGACTTGCATAAAAAGCGCAGAGCTTTTTGCATCTCTTTTCACACATATTATAGTCGACAGTTATGTCAGGGTTAAAATACTCGGACAAAGAACAGAATAAAGGAAATGCAAGTTTTGTAGTACAAAAGACATTGATTGATGTCATTTATCGGAACATAAGAGTACCCGAAAGCGTGTCAAGCGTGGTGGCGCTTTTAGTTTAGCGCGATTCATGTGCGTGTTGAGAGATGAGAAAAATAGCACACCGACTAGAGAGGCATGATGGTGACGTCAGTCGTAGGTTGGCGAACACAGCGGGGCCATTGTGAATACCGATCTTGCCCTGTGGGTTTGCGAACCCACGGAACCCACTGGGTGCGCGAACCCAATGGGTTTCAGAACCCACTGGATTCGTTGATCGATACGGCCACAGCATTGCATGCTAGCTGGCGGAGCTGCCAAAAGAAGGCGGGGCCAACATGAAATATTCTCCGTCTAAATTAATTATATGAACACGGGTTATGATTAGGCACATCGAAATTGAAGTTCAGGGGCGCCGCGAACTATTGTGCGGAGCCATCCAAAGGAACAGACCTCCACTTGCGCACCATTGCGCTGCACTGTCGACGAATAAATGCTTGTGTAGTAGATAGTGATAGATAGTTGTTACATTTTTTCTTATAACAACAAAAAAACAACTTTTGAAGTGCATGAAGACGTATTTTAGCTCAGTAGCCACAACGGTTCACTCAGCAAGGCAAGAAATAAGATCGTCATCGTCACCGCAGTCTTTGGATATTTTGGAACCAAGCGTTGAAGACCGAGATTGCAGCAACTCATGCGCGAGGTAAGTACTTCTCAAAACAGCTGCAGCTGTCCCTTTGAATTGAAACATTTTTCAGAGAATCACAATTGGATAATTCTGCAGGTCCTGTAAAGAAGTAGCCTCCGTGAAGCAGAGAAAATTTCCATTTGGTGTATCCACCAGCGAGAATGAAGCCTTTGTTTATAGAATCCTGCTTGGTTTCCGCTTTTATTTGCTGGGGAGCAAGACGCAGACAGCAACAGGGTGGCGGTTTCTAATCTTTCTTCTTATATATAGAGCTAAATGTCTGTCTGTTTGCCTGTCTGTTCGTACCTATGTGTGCTCGTATGTTCTGAATAAAGTGCCCATTTTACCCGATCCGGACCAAACTCTGCGCACATATAAGCGAGCAAGCTGATTACATGCAGTGATGACTTTTTTAATTCTCAATTAGCTTTATCGATTATCACCTTTCTGCAAACTCTGAGCTACGAGGCTGAGTTGGGGCAGAAGGTGAGTTGTGAGCATGGCCATAACAAAAACATTGCATGGCAGGTAATACTCATAGAAGGGAGGCAGGAGCAGGGGAATGCAGTACAGAAAAAAGTGGGTATCTTCATCGTGGTATATTGACAGAGTCAAACGAAATCGGATATGCCAACTAGTAGCTCACATAGATGGCAGGAATTCGTTCGTATAATAAAAAGGTTCTGCTATGTTATACAGAAACATAACATTGTTTACTCGTTGAGTGCTTTGACATGAAAAATGATTTATCAGCGGTTGAGTTTAGCAAACGCAGAAATAGGAAACGGAAACGCGCAGTGAGTTCTTTTTTATACTCGTGGGTTGACTATATTACGAGATGCTTACCATAATTTTCCTTGAAGATCCCATACGGTAGTTTCCACAACCCTCGGCACTTCGCGGTACAGTTCTTCGTATTAGCACCAATGCTAAACTGGTCTAATTATATGTTAGTTGAAAGAAACAGCAAAACAAACATTCAGAAATCTCTCGAGTGAAGTTTTGCATATTATATCTCAGACAATTGACGGCATACTTCCGGAGGACAAAATAGGGAACCGCCGGGTTGACGAATGGCCAACCCCACAGAGGTTGGGGAATCCTTCCCGTATTTGTGCTCCGGAAGTCCCCCAAAAGTCTACTGCGCTTTGGAAACCTCGCATTTTCGCACCCTGGCATACTGTAGTTAGTCATGCACTCATGCACTTAGCATACCCTGCATTTTCACACCTGGCATACTGTAATTGGCCCTAAATCGAGCTGGGCATACTGTAACCACCCCTGATTAGGCTACAAAGCTATTTCAGCCCCTTAACCCACCCAAACTACCTCTAGATACCCAATCCCCACTCTAAACTGCTTTTTATCTAAAAAAAAGCTAACACTGCTAAAAATAGAACTACTTATTTGTAAAAGTAAAATAGCAGACACAAGTTCTGGTAATAAATGAGAATGAGATGAAAAAAAACACGATGATAACAGAAATAGCACTCGCCTCCGTCTTCACTTAATATGTTCACCCTTGCAGGGGGAACAAAAAATCTACATATAAGAAATCGGTCGGTGTCATAACGGCAAATACAACATGGGTATAATTAGGAGAGACACAGTAAATGTGAGACAGAAATGAACATACAAAAAATTAGAAGGGGGTGAAAATATTAAGTGAATTTGGAGGCCGGGGAACTGAAAAGGAATCATTTTCCTCGGAGTGCAGAGCCATTCCTTGTGAAACAGTTGAGAAGTAAAGATCGTTAAGAGCCTAGACACATAATGGCATAAAAATTTAAGTGTACATATAGATCGATAACTCACCTTTTGTAGATGGATTTTCAACTCCCTTGAGAGGCACGTGCATGGTCAAACTATTGCAACCTAGCTCACTTCACAGAGCAAATCCGCTCTGCAACAAGCCACCAAGCGGACCAGCAGATAGAGTTACACAAATACCTATAATCAAATGCAAAACAAGATGGTACCAACCAAACCATGATAATGCTGCGATGGAAAAGTTTGGAGGGAGAAAACTTGTTTTTGGACGCCTAAAAGGCTCTAATGCCGCAGTCACAATTTCAATAGTAAGTTTGCAAATGAGCGCATGTACAGATAGAGGACTGCAGCAAGACATGGAAATTGACAGATCACAAACTTAGAAGGAATTCGAGGTGGTTATCTACTTGAAAGGGAAGTGAAGTAAGGAGGAAAGGAGAAATTCCAAAAAGGGCGGCAATCAAAAGCGACTCCTATGAGATATGAGAAAATTAATCAGAAGTTGAAAAGACTTATAAACAAATTGTATGGAATTCGTCCGGCTATACATCGATCCTTGAGATGCCAACGTTCAACTCCCTGATATGGAATGTCCGGTTGAGGCATCGTATGCTCGCTTGTCCTTCAACTTCTTGGACGCACATAGCAGTCCTTTGAAGCAGTGCTCCTCTAAGCTTGCAGTGTTCCTCGAAGCTGGTGCTGGTTCGAAGATTGCATCCGGATGTTCTACCAGGAAAAGAATAAGGAGGCTAAATGGAAAGCGACGTAAAGGACAGAACGCGGAAGAAACACGGAAACGGAAGAAGAGCGGGTAAGAAGCGCTTAGAAAGGCCATAAAAACAAAAAGAGCCTATTTTTGAAATTAGCGGGAGCTGCGCGTTAGCGAACGGCAGATTGGCTGCGTACCTATCAGCGCTCCGGAGGTGCTGTGCGCCTAGAGCTCCCCGCTGGTCTCGCAAATCTGGAGCACTTCCTAGCACAGATTCGCAAATTCTTCGGAAGTGTCCTCGGCTTTTCGTGACGTCACCGAAAGTGGGCCGCTCCTTGCTCCGCCCCTTCAATGGTTAAAGGCAACAGGTCGCAAAACCGAACATCCCGAAATTTTGACATGGAAAGTTGCTTGCACCCCAAACATGAGAACAGAGCAGGTCCGAGCGCATAGCATGCTGCCCTTGCCTAAAAAATCCTGTTACGCGCAAGTAATTTTAGTACGCGCGGACGAGCTTGCAATTCTCCCTGACTCTTCAGAAAAGGCATGCCGCAATATTATAACAGCGAGGGTTTCGCAACGATTCTGCTTCTCTAAACTTGGCGGGACGTGCTACACTCGTCCAAATTCAAGATTGGAGGCCTTGGGAAATGGTGGCTTTTGCCATTTTCGCGCTCTTCAAGGTGGATCTCCGGAACCAGCGCCTCCAATTACTCCAGGTAAGCAAAAAAACTCAAAGTCGAGAGCCTGCCGAGACGCTGCCTTTAAGAGCGCCCTCCGGAAGTGTGCCAGATCTTTACTGTCCTCCGGAAGTATTTTGCGATTTTCTGAGATTGATTAATCGCGTTGGAAAGTTGAAAATATCCTACCGACGCAGCTTAGATATGAAAAATGTGTTACGTTAGATAGATACATAAATTGTGATCTACATAAAATTTAAAGGTAAAACCCATAATTTTTTCATCACTCTAAAAATCGAATCTCGCTTGAATTTAAGCAAGTCTCACTATTAACAAGGGAAGTAGTGTTAGTCGAAGTGGTCATTTGAAATGAGAAATATACCATTTCCGAAGGCAAAACGATACTTCCGAGTCTGTCTTTCTTAACTGCGCGTTCCTGCGCAGTTAAGAAAGACAGACTCGGAAGTTATGAGCGTCTATTGGAGCAAAAAATTGAATGTGCGAGCAAACTGTAAATAGTCAAACATTGGCCTGTCCCATAATTCGTTTTATATTTGAATTTTCGCTGTGATAAGTCATACACGTCTTATTCCAAAAAACTTCAGGGTACCATTCGACAGAGCAAAACAAGCTCTATAAGAAGGCATTTTTGCTTGTGCACAAGCTTGATCCACCTCATGTTCGAAACAAACTCTAAAAAGTTTCTTATGCTTAGAGAATTGGAAATTTTTATATTTTCGTTCAAAAAAGTCCTATAGATTTCTCACTGGCTCACGCATATACACTCCACACTAAACACTCATATGTGCTGTTGCTGCATTCTTTATTGGGCAGAAATCAAGAAAACGAAAATATCCATGTTTCTAACAGAGCGATGCTGTGCTGTTCTCACATTAACAGTTGCATACTACAAGCCCTTGTAAGTAATTTACGGATGTACTTCTTAGGGCTTGTAGTATACAACTGTTAGTGTGGGCACAGCACAGCATCACTCTGTTGAAAACATAGGGATTTTCGTTTTTTTGATTTCTAGCTAGTAAAAGAATGCAGCAATAGCACATATGAGTGTTTGATGTGGAGTGTATATATGTGAGCGAGTGAGAGATCTGTGGGACGTTTCTGAATGAAGATATAAAAAATCTTCAATTTTCTGGGCATCCAAAACTTTTTAGATTTTGATTTTGCATTTGAGGTGAATCGAATCTGGTGCAAAAGCATGAAAGCCTTCTTATAAAGCTTGATTCTCTCTATCGAATGATATCCTAATGTCCATTTAGGATAAGAAGTGTATGGAAAAGACTTATGGGACAACCTAATAAATAGTTACACTTTTTTTCTGGCACTCAAATAGAGTAGTGATAATTATCAAAACACTTTAGTGAATACCCTCAAAAAGGCATATCCGCAATCCGCTGTCTCATATTGAGCACTAGAAAATTTTAGCATTCGATTTTATCCTAGACGACCATCTAATTTTGCGGTCGCTTGATACTCACAATGATTGTCTGAGAGATGAGGCAGAAGTTCGTTGACGTCTACTGCAATTTTCGCGGGAGCGGAGTGAAAAGTCCGCGCATTTCCTGCCCCCGGGGGTGATTGTCTTAGTGTGACTCATTATGAGACACATACTTGAGTTATCTGAAAGTGAAAAGATTTGAAAATTTTTGAGAGCATTGCATCAGATGTTGTTCAGGGATGGCAGAATTTCAAAGAATTTCACGGGGCTCGTGAGTATCTGTTAATTAGCCGTTTTTCTATCTCAAGTCTCTAAAAAGTCTACCCGTAAAGTTCTCTGGACTTGTCAGTTTTCTGTGTAATTATCATAACCATCATGGCAAGCATTTTCGTATGGTGTCATCATGTTGCTACATGTCGCTACATGTAGAACAACGCCTTATTACTGACTTAAACTTATGGTTATATAAAAAAAAGGGAATAAGAATTTTTCCTCAAGCATTTGGTTCAACGAATGTTCTGCGGTAGAAATCGACATATCTTCAACATTCTTCTACATAAACAAACAGAAAATAACTGTCTAAATGCTAACTCAGCCTATTAGCCACAACGTCTTACGGAGAGGAAAAAAATAAGACCGTTATTGTTACTGCAGTTTTCACGGAATTTGAAACCAAACGCTGAAGAACGCAACTACCTATGCACGAGGTATGTGTTTCTGAACGCTGCAGTGCCTTATTGCATCTAAAACTTTCCAGAGATTCACAGCTGGGTTCAGAAGATTTCTCCTCTTTAGCATGTTCGAGTGGTAAAGAACGCGACGCAAATGGCAGCAATATTCCCTGTGCAGCTTTTCATTCCTGGCTCATTTGCTAGACTCAAACTGGTATGGTTTCTCTACTATCTTGTGCTGTGCCAAAATGATGGAAGACGATTTTTCAACATCAATATGGTAAAAAATAATGTTGGCGTACGAGAAAGAGGATTGTTACACGGAAACTGGTTTCGTTGATTTTTGTGATAATAAAGAACGACATCTTCTGGCTGAACACAGCGGTGTAAAAATGTGCAATGAGCGTTTTTATACTTGTAGAACTTCCACTAATACAATCATATAATAAATACATAGTCCCGAGAATAAATTTTTTAGACTTGCACCTTCATCATGAAGTGGTGCACATGGCTTGTTTTTATTCGAAGATACATAAAATACTCAAAATCTTCTAGAAATCTGTAAAGATTTGTAAAGAAAATTTTCTGCAAGCTGCCCGCCGTCACTCCTCTTTGAAATTTCGAAATGATAGGTTCGAGAGAGGCTTTACCGAGAAGGTACAAACGCCGTTCAGAACAAAAAATAATCTTTGATGAGCAATTCAATCTTAAGTAGCATCGCGTTACATCTGTTAGTTAGCATCTTCTTCTCAAAAATAGTATTATATAACCTTCGAAAAGGACTCGAAAACACCAATATGCTTCTCTGATTATGATGAATTATTATTTCAGAATCATTCCTGCTATCAGTCATAGGATATGACTAGAGATCATCATTTTAGCAACAGTGCGTATCAGTCTGAGAAATTTGTAAATTGTATAAGAAGCTCCCTTGCCGAGTTGAGATGCGCACTGGCAAGAGTTAGAAACACTTACTCACCCAGAATTTTATAATCATGATCAGAGAAGTTTTTTCACATTAATTTGATATACTAACTTCTTGAACCTTCCTAGAGCTACTCAGAATATCGAGAATTTCTTCGAGGCAGCGGTTCCGCTGCATATTTCGATTATAGTTGAGGCGCAGTTCTGATGAACTCACTTGCAGTTACTTCTCTCGTCTGGGAATGTAGAACGCAATCTTCATTTGCAATGTGTTCGTGCACATAATTCTTTTTTGAGCTTGCTCATCACAGTAGGCCAATTCGAAGGGTGGGGATAAACGAAACACCATGTTTGCATTATGAACCAAACCATGTTTACCTTACTATGACGCTTTTTGTTCTTTGCTAAACTTACAATGCTAAACTTGGAGTGGACTTGATCTCAACTGTTAGAATATCGAAAATCAATCGAATTCTAGCCCTAGACATTAGTGTGCATTCTTATAGGCTGCTATTTACATTTGGTTTGCTACTTGTGCCGCTCTCGTTTGATTGATTTATTTCTCTTACAACCAAATTTCACTTTTCTCTACAAAATCTGGAAATAAGTCGCCGATGCCGTTCTTAGTTCTGACAAGTTTACTCTCATTGCGGTTGGATTTATTGAAGGACCAAAGCTGCTTATATAGCCATCATTCTTTGATTCAAATCGTATTCTACTGTTAACATCTGGAAGCAGTTGCGGTCTAAATCTCGTTACTTGATTGCTTTTCAATGCCGTTAAAGGAAGAGGAAGTCAGCCAGCTAGGATAATTTACTTTTTGTGGTGAACATCTGGTTAAAATAATTTTTTCAAGTTGACCAATAGATCTTCTTGATTTGGTCGAGCTGAAGCAGAGAGTTTTCACCCATCGATATTCGCCAAATACAACTTCATTCCATGCAATTAATCAAGCAGTATTTATCAGTCACTAGCTTCAGTATCCACCTAGAACACTGCTCATCTGCAAAAAGACGCGAAGGCATCTGAGTAAGGTGACATCACCGTAGTGTGACCATATCTCGCTTCGGGGTGGGCTAAAACTGAACATAATGGCATCATTTGATTCAGCTCGACGAGGAGCATCTCGTGTCATGGAGACGCTTGTTTCAGTACGGTAGTCATAAATAAATACAATTTTCGCTTGACGATAGATTAGTCAGGTGCATACGTCCGATAGCCTAGAGAAAGGGCGTCAAAAATGAAGGTTGTTTGAATATCTGCCCTACATAAAAAGTGAAGGTTGTATATAAGAATTCAGAGAAGAAAAAAGATGCAAATAGCAATGCAAAAACAGATAAACGGATAAGAACAGGAAGACAGTTAGTAAAAGCAGAAGAAACTCCTGAAAACCAGACAAAAGCGCTGCAATGAGTTTGAAATCCTTCATTTGGCGGCATTTCGGTGAAGCTTTTCGCTCCAGGTCCAGGCAATCCACAACACGTTGAAGACGAAGAAAAGCTAATTTCTTCTTTGTGATTGCTTCAATGATAACCATCTTCCGAACGTGGTGATTTATCAAAAGGAGACAAACAAGAAAGTAATCTTATATATAAAGCTGAATGTCTGCTTGTATGTCTGTATGTCTGTCTGTATGTCTGTCTGTATGTACGTATGTTCCGAATAGAAAATTCCATTTCCGAACCGATCCGGACCAAACTTGGCACACATACACCTCGAGCCCCGGCGGGTGTCATTGGCTACTTTTCGTCATCGAACGATATCGATTTTATCGATTTCTATCGGTTTTTTGCGGAGTTCACCTACGGGGCTGGGATTTGGCATAGAGGGGTAGTCGAGCATGCTGATTACGAATACAATATTAGTTTTCAGGATTATCAATTACTTCTATCGGTTTTATCGATTATTTGTAAAGTTTGACCTACAGGGCTGGGAGTTTGCACACTGGGGTAATCGAGCATGCTGATTACGATTACAATATTTAGCTTTTAAAATCGTCTATTATTTTTATCGATTTTATCGATTTTTTTGCAAAGTTCGAGCTAATTGAGCATGCTGATTACGAGTTCGATATTAGTTTGGCTCTATTCGGCTATCCGGGCCCCTAATTTTTTTGTGGGAGAGCTTGCTCAAACTTCGTGTATAAGGGTTACCTTAAGGGCCGGGCATACTTCAAGCGATTTTGATTGCGACGCGATTTGGCTATATTCCAGGTGTTCATAACTCATTGTAAGCACATTATAAATGTACAGAAGATAGGGCATTTCATCAGTTTACGTAAGTTATACACAATATGCATGTGCAGTTTGCTAATGCTGGATCCGAAGACTTCTGGCGAATTGCCAAATCGCGTCGCGACTGAAATCGCGCGAAGTATGCCCGGCCCTTTACATCTTGATTACAGATATCTACATCTTGATTACAGATATCACTCATTCAGAACGTCTTTCCGTGTGGTTACGATAGGTGTACGGTAGGAAGTCAAAATTATGAATTCGGCTGGAGTTCGGTCCATATGGCTCATTCGACATGCTAATTATTAGGGTGATCAGTGAAAAATGGGGCAGCTTGATTTTTATTAGATTTTGAGATTTTTTGTTTCGATCAACAACAAGCAGGCTGCGTAAACGTCGCTTATACCTTCGCCTGTTATTCCGGCAAAGCGTCAACGTTCCTCTCCCACAACCACAGCGTGGCACCCTGAAGAACACGAACAGGTTTTTTTTACATCGCTCATTCTTGCGTTGTTAAACCGTAATACCGTTCGAAACAGCTCTTCATGCTCTTTCGAACGATTTGTTAAATGCGTGAGATTTCCCTTCAATTCCAGAAAAAAATCAAAAAAAACCTAAAAAATAGCTATTTTGGCGCAATAAAAAACCAATAAATCAAGTTTCAATCTGTATTTTCCAAAGATAGGTAAAATGTGAGGTAAGCTGCATATGGATGGATAGAGCGTAAAAAGCGCTTTCAGATGGTACCTATAAAATATGCGTTCACCTGCAAAGCATTGAATAGCACGCATCTTTGTTCTCAAAGCTGCTAATGGCCATATCCCCTGAATTTGAAAGTTTAGACCAGCAACCAACGTGGGTCTGGTGACTGTACCTTCACGCATTGCAGCAGTAGTGCTCTGGATGGTTTATTCTAACAACCTTCAAAATTGTGAAGTTTAATCACTTTTCTTTTTTTGAAAAATCTACATTTATTCTCTAGGTGCCCTATTCTTTACCGATCACCCTAATACGAATATCATCTCTCTCTGCATATTGGGGCCTTTTCATAGAGTTGTGGTGGTTATATGGCATGGGGTCAAAAACATAGATTTGCTTTAATCTTTGTCTAGGGTGGTCATTCAGCGCGCTGAACATGAATATCATGCTAATTTCGCAGGATAGTGCATTTTCTTAGGTTACCGTGGGTGTAGATGGGTCGAAGTTCCAAATTTGCTCAAAACCTTACCTGTAACGGTTCACAAGTATATCGCTTATGAAAATGATGCTTGCTCGCTGTCATAACGCAATAGTGAAGTTATGGTGAGTTGCAGGGTTTGAATGGACATTTTTTCGCTTTCGGGCAATTTAGATCCCAGATATTCAAGGTGAGTAAACGGTCGTTTTGCATGGCGGTCTCCAGCGCCATCCTGATAATCTATCCCAACGCGTATTCACGCGGCAAATCTCCGTCCACCTGTTTTTGCTTAGGCAAAAGCCGCCGAAGGGTGTGTCGCGCGTGGCAGTGGTCCTATAAGGAAACTGATAACCTGTCCCAACGCGTAATGCACGCGGCAAATCTCCCTCCCCCTGTTTTTGCTTAGGCAAAATCCGCCGAAGGGTGCATCGGCGTGGTCCTATAAGGGAAAGCATTACGGTTATGGGAAACTTTTATACCACACGAATTGCCTTTATCATGGGAATTGAGCACGATATTCTTGAAAAAGCACTTTAGGTAGTTTCCTGCCAAGGTTTGGCAAGTTCATGATTTTTTCCAGCTGCTATGTACATACCGTAACTCTGCGAAAAGGTCTCAAAACGCAACGAGAGTGTTTTGAACGTGATTAGAAGGTCGAATCTCTCTAGACCGAGTTTCAGCCAAAACTGAGATTGCATCCCCTCTGCGAGGGTGTTGAGGAAGAATCAGCAACGCGAAGCTGTAACTGTTCGAAGAGTTGACGAAATAGTTTTCTTCTGAATATCTATTTTTGATTTTGAGTGAACAGAGTACTGTAGTGTTGTAAGAAATTAGCATCGCCTAACAGGAGAAAACCGAACATTGTCTGATGAGTTTGGTGAGCATTTTGAGCACAGCAGTTACACTCCAGTTCAGTTCGAGAATGGTGAGCACTCAAGCTTGCATGCTCACCATGCCATGACCTTCGCATACACACTCGACGATTTGATTTCCTCATCTTTACACTTTCGTACAGAAAACAAATGCATCTTCATCAACGTTTATCAGCTGATGAACTGAACTTTCGTACAGATGAATAGTAACCACGCTTCGAACAACAATCCGACAGTCGGAGGCAAAGGCACTGACCGTAGCGGTCACCATTTCATGCAAGTAGCATAATCACGCGTTCTTGCACGCTATGGCATCGGTGGGAAATTTTGAATCACTGAACACAAGAAAGCACTTCTGTGTTTTTGCGTCCCTGAAACCAAAACAATGTCATAGATTCTACACTTGTCTTAAAAACCCCTGCACGTATGCCAAAAGACGATCAATCATAACTAGCTAACCTGTAAAGCTGAATGGGAATTGAGGTAAACTCGTTGATGTCGGACAAAATAACTAACTGTGTCAATAATAGTTTCGAATATTTTGTTCTGCAACACTCCAGTGATATTCTAAACAGGTAATTTCATGAAAGTTTACAAATGACAATCCCAGATACATACCGCTTTGTGAATGCGCTCGTTGTGATCTATGGACACCGTCAACGCCATGAGAGCAGGTTTATAGTCATCGAAGATAGTTTATGAAAGAACGCATACATCAGACTGATACTGCTCGATGCTGATGTAGGCCTTAAGATAGTGCTGGCTGTTCTTCGCATAAATCGCTCCCATACTAGCGTGTTTGTACAAAATTTAACATCAAGCAACCGAACCACACCATAATATAATGAAGAAATATGGACAGCTAAGAAAAATTCTTGAACTCTGGCTAAAGCGTTTGATGACCACAACTTACCCATCCAGTAAATCAACGTTTCACCACAATCTTCGACTTCTCTACTAAAGTATATTTGGTTCATCTTTTTGTCCAGTGAAACAATGAGCACTTCAGCCTGATTGGTTTTGAAGTCGCTTGTGAACCAGCACAGCTCAAAGCATAACTGCCACACTTTGAAAACCAACATCAATTACCGATGGTCCTGATACTATTTTACTTTCCGCCTTTGAACAATCCAAAAGTACTCTAAATCGAAAACTAACGAGAGCTATGAGGCTTCCACTGCTAATGTTGCTCTTCTCAAGGCTACCGATGACATCCCCTCATCCTCAGTCGCACAGTGAACCTATAACATGCTTGATGAGAAATTGTAAAGCAGGAGGAAGTTCGCGCCTTCGTGAATGATTACACGGAATTGACACAGTAAACGTCCCCAGCAGCATAACTCCTAAACACCACAAGTCAAAAAGGTAAAAACACGTTAGTAGACGATATTACAGTACTTTTGATATTCCGTAACTTGTGGACAAGCTGGATTGTAATTCTGTAAAACAGTGCGGTCTTTATTTTGCAAAACAACGGCTGACAAAGGAACTTGTGACCGATACAGCATCATCGTAAGCACGCCAACCACCGTGATTGATACAAGGATTATGACAGCACAACTGAGATACGAAAAGTTTGCACAAATGGAAAAAAACGTGAGGCAGACATGGTTCAATGAAAAAGTCATGCTGTGACTACGCCATATAGTGTTTTTCTCCAGACTTGAAAGGTAGAAGCAAAAGAACAAAGAAATGAAAAAAGGGAGTGGTTTACAGAATTCTGTCCAACTTTATGACTTGTTTTTATATGGGCCATCAGAGAAAAAAAGAATTTTTCTGAAAATCACAAACCTCAACAAGCGCACAATGATCCTTCAGAAATGCCACGAAGAAGGATCAAAAATTCATCTCCGCCAGGCATGAGATGAATTTTTGATCTTGATCGGTCCGTTTCTGATAAGCTGTAGCAAGGTCTGCCCTTTCACCAAGCAGACTTCCATCTAAATAAAACGTTTTTTACCGGCTGCTCACTTCATCTAGACTAAAAATCACCTCCTTAATGGTAGCATAGAACATTGCGCAAAGCTTCCCTTTATAAGCATTATCCTCAGCTTCGATTTGTATCATGGAAATTGCGTCAAACACTGAAGCGTAATCACCAAATAAATTTCCAGTGACAGGAACTGGATCAAAAAGTTAAATGACAAAAAGACGGCACTGTTGACGCTTACGTTTTCACTGAGTAGTTGCGTAATGTTCGTCTCAAACACGTATCTCACAGAAATCCATGAGAAAACGGTGCAACGTCTTCAACGTTGCTTCGTAATCGAATTTGCAGGACATTTCTCCTAAACACGTTTCAGTAGAAGCTATGAAGATAATTACTTTGCGAGAAATTAAATTAGACTCACAGAATTGCTATGCAAAGAGTGAAAATTGGAATTGACCATAGAACTGTTGTTGTAAGTGTTGCTCCTTAGCCTGAGTTAGGTTTTTGCTGCCGGAAATCGAACACTCCTTCGCTTAAAGCGGAATGATAGTGTCTTTGCACCACACCAAGCATTACAAAAAGCAACGAACCTTAGCAAACTCAAGATATTCATATTATTTACACAAATGTTATCATTCGTCTTCGATGACTCAACGATATCCGTGGTAAACGTAGGCCAGTTCTTTGACCAGTCTTGCTTTGCAATCTTAAAGAGAAAAAATTGTGTGAAAATCGCAAAGATAACAAAATCTGCCACCATCACGCAATCAAAATTTCGCTCAGAGCTGGAGTATGGCAAAATGGCGGTGGAGCGCGATATCTGATATGGCGATTTTCGGAAAAAAGCGGATAAAAAACGACGGACAGAGGGTGATATGAAAATGTTTCTGTGCTCAGGGATAGATTTTTCACCGGGGCATCCGTTTATGCTAAAATGATCCGAAACTTATGTGAAATGACGAAAATATATGCTCCAGACGATCTCAGATCGTCTGGTGGCCGTCTGGAGACGATCTAATTTTGGAAAAGGTATTACTTCACATAAGTTTTCAAATCTTTTTACATAATCCTTCCGCAAATAATTTTGTATACATACATTCCAATTTTGGTATCGTATGATTCTGTGTGCGTTGTAAACAAGCAAATGGTTCATTTTAGCCTTGCTTTCAAATCGCGCGCACTTTTCGCCATACACGATAGAGCATGTCAATCGTGTGATAACCTGTCCGAAAAGCTTGTGTTCGTCTGGATGGCCGTTTATCCTTGACATAGAGGAGAAAGTGAAGGAATTATGAAGGAATTATCAGAACTTATAATAACTGGCTAAGGGTGCTTACGTTTTTTGTGTGGTGTCTGTTTGTCTGAAACAAATTTGCAAATTGCAATTTGAATACTTGAGACTATGGTCTATCCTGGTTCCTTAATGCTTTCAAATGAGGACTTTTAGGTTTTGGAGTTGGATAGTGGAGAGTTAGCGATGATTGCTGCTGTTGAAGTACATCTACAGAGTTGCCTTAAGGATCTGGAAGACCTGGGGTTTAGTGACTCAGAGATAATTTCTTGGTCATTTTCATTGCTCCTGCTTGTTGCATGAATTTTTTTTGGTGCTTTCGTCACTACTCACGTTTGTCATCGAGATTTCCTTGTGTAATGTGTATTCGAGTCTGTTTAGGTTTCAAAGCCAATTGCACCATTCTTGGAAACGACTGTATCAGATCTTCAATTGACAAGCATCCAGATCCAGGAGCAAACTACCGTGAGATCTACTAATTTTCCTAAAAATTGAGTTGATCTCTCTATCACTTACTACACCATAATCATGTTTCTCTCAAATTGTTGTTTAGGAATGCCATCTCAGGAGCGACTCCCTCTATATTCGTTTGAGGGTTGCTCCGCTACCAGATGAAGTGGTAGCTTTACTCGAAGAGTCGGCAGAGATTCTGAAGTCTATAAGAGGAGGGCATGTAGATGATACGACTTTGACAGAATTTAAGTGAGACGTTTCAGTACCGTATTCTTTGTGTACTGCTAAAGCCGATGGGGCATCTGGCTCTGGTCATAAAATCTCTGCGGGGTCTTAACGAAACCCTGCAACATTATATATCATTCTGATCGCCATGACACGACGAGGAGTAGATAACGTTCTAAGCGTTGAAAATCCCTCATTAACGAGAGAGACCAGCATTTCGTGCGCGGCTCTGTGCGCAAAATTTGAGCGCGCAATTTTTCGTTTTTATTTAATTCAAATAGCTTTCCTAAACTTCTGAAACTAGTTTTAGCCAAATGAGTTCTCAATTTATTGAGAAATGTTGTCCTGGATCCTGGGGAATTTTTACAGACACCTTTATTTTAGCGTAAAAGCCATGAAAGGAAATTCGTTACGCTGGGATGATTCAAGGATATTACTATATTTACTCCATTCACATTCATTCACTTATAATCATGACTTATAATAAGCCGCTAATTTGTCGGTCTGTAAATCTGTCTGTTACGAAATTACAGTGAGGAATGATTCACATTGCTTAAATGCATGTGAGAGTTGCAAAGCAAGTAAGGTTCATTTTTGTAATTATTTTGCGGTTTCCTCCATCAAAGAATGATAAAGGCCAAGATGATTACGTAAGTTTACCTATACTTTTCGTGATGGCCAGTGCGAACCTCTGCGAAGCAGAGGTGAAGCACTGGTCAGGATTATAACATCAACATTCGCCCCGGATAACTTCTGTTTTTTTTTCAGGTGAAAATTGTGCTCTTTTATGTTGCTCAACGTGAAATTCACCAGATCACATGTCTCTATGCTTTCTAGCTGTCAAAAACTGCCACGCGCATACGTTGGCAAACGTCGGCAAAGCTCCGCCCACTATATTGTAGGGGGACAATACCTTCTGGGTCCTTGTTGACTTGCATATGCTACGTCATCGTTAACTGGTCCAGTGATAAGCTCGAACACGTTGACTTGTGTAGTCAAATTAAAGGCAGTGTCCACGCAGATTTGGAGCTCCTCAGTTCCAACATTTTATTGAAGCGGACTCCTCATACAGACCATAGTCCAGTTTCGAGTGCAAAATATTGCTTGTGAAGCGAGTGAACCGCTTCAGAAGTCTGAACAGAGACACCCCCTTGTCCGTACCGAAGCAAGTAATCGTGCCGGGACGCGTGGTTGCAGCCAATGACAGCGTCGCAACGGCGGCGTCCCAGTCGGATTCCCTGCTTCGGTACAAATAAAGGGGCGTATCTGTTCAGACTTGTGAAGTGGTTTACTCGCTTCACAAGCAATATTTTGCACTCGAAACCGGGCTATGGTCTGCATGAAAAGCCCGCTTCAGTATACTGTTGGAACTGAGCAGCTCCAAATCTGCGTGGACACTGCCTTTAAGGATAAAGAACTGATGAACAGGATGTTCGCAATAACTTGTACTTAACTGTTGGCCCACCACTTCCGCTGCGGGGTACCATTCTCTAGATGTTTGTCAACAGATATCAACATTAAAAACGCAACAACAATTAACATGAGATCACACTTCTCTTCAATGCATGGAGGTCGCCTCTTCAATGCATGGAGGTCGCCTTTAGCGACACTGCGCATTCGCAATCATAACTGTACAGCTCTGTCAAACTCGTTCTCAAATTTTCCTCCACAAGCTTTTCTACTTTATGAGAAAGGGTGCGGTGCGGATCTAATAACTAAAAAAATCTTTAGATGATTATATATACATAGTTTTTGGAGCATTTCTACTTCGGCTTTGAATAAAAAAAATTTTACTTTAACAGCAAACCAAGAGCAATGCAGCGACTAGCGTGATTAGTGCTAATGCGAAGCTCGAACTAAGGCTCAAAAAAATCTGTAAAATCATTCCTTCACACTATTGGGGACATCCAAAGAAAACGGCAGTTAAATTGTCCAAGATTCGGATACGTTCAATAAAAGGTACAGCAGACAGCAGTAGGCATGTTGCACCAAATTTCACCGATTCTATTGATTTATTAATTTTTGTTTTTTTCGGAAGCTGTAAAAGGGTGTTGTTTGGTATCTAATCAAAACTGTGGTTGTTTCAGAAACGTTCGCCTTGTTTTATATTGTTTCCGTGAGAGTACGTTATCACGGTACTCCATCATGAGATTTCAGCAAGCATTCGGGTCTGCACTACTATGAAGGGGCATCGAATCGCAATTTTGTTTCCATAATTCTAAATCTCATACCATCGATTCAGTAAACATATATTAACGAGAGAAAAAACTTTTTGTCTGAAAACGAAAGAATTATGGATGAGCTAAATGACTCTTGAACTTTAGGCCGGCTGCTTTTCTAATCTTGAATACTATTATATTTCCACTCTCCCACTCAACAAATTAGCTAGATTAAAAATCTCACTTGCCCAGGATCCAGGCTTGTAACCAATATGATCTTGGCCTTTTCGGAGTGGAGATTCAAGTACGTAATCGTTTTTCATTTCCCTTGCGCAAAGCTCAATATATTAGGTCGTTCCAAAAGTAATGTCGCTTTTTTCAAATGAACGCCACATTTTATGGAATCAAGATTTTTAAGAGATCTTAAGAGCATTCGATGCAGCATATCATCCACTTTCTAATGGTTGTAATATCGTTGCATAATATTCAATGAGCTCTGGAAAAATTACCAAAATCTGCGACCCATGCTTTTTGCCATGGTCAAGTTCGGCTATTTTTCTATGTTTTTGTACCTATTCTCCGAAGAAGTACAAGTGACTAATAGATAGAGCAAACCCTATAGGACATAGAGTAATTGTTTCTTTTCCTTAGCTTGCTTCTTAGAGTTTCTGGAATCAATCTTTCAATGCTATCAAATCCCATATTTGGTTAACTTAAAAATCACGGAACAACAACCGGCAAGCAACTCGGGTGTCATTCGACGCAGCTTTTTCTCCTCTTTCTAACAGTTGTTTTTTATTTCTGATTCATCAAATTTTCCGGGATAAAATCATCATAATTCAGGTTTTCCAGGGCGCCCCAGGCTGTACACAGAAATTTCGAAGGTTGCTAATCTGAAGCGGTGAATGCCCATTTGGTTTGTAAAATTAGCGTCAAACAATAATCCATCTTTGTAAGTTTTAAAATCCGAAGATTTATTGGTGTTTGATGCATTTGTGTCTGAGACGAGTCTGCTGAAGTTCGGTGGTTCTATCAAAAAATCCATACAAAAATTATAAAGAGCTCTGGAAAGTAGAAAAAAGTTGTGCTGTTTCCCGTAGGGTCTGCTCCATCCATCCACTACTTAAGCTCCTTCCGAGGATTGTTATAAGAATTTAGAAAAATTGTGAAAATTGGCCTTCTTGAAAAGCATGGGTCGCAGATTTTGATAATTTTTCGAGAGGTTACAAAATCTCTTGCGATGATTATATAACCGTTAGATAGAGAATGAAATGCTGTCTCAAATGCTACCAGAGTCTTTCACATATCTTTGTTCCACGCGATGTGGCGTACGTTTGAAAAAAACGACATTACTTTCGGAACGACCTAATAGCTACATCAATTTTCCAAGGGCATGCAATTTTCTATGCCTAGCCAGTTAGTGCTCTGCAATTTGAGCTGCACTTAATACTGATAGTAGCTTCATGTTTACTTCCCGTTTTCATCTTCTACAAAAAAAAACCGATTCACCTCTCATCGCTTGATGTTTTAGAAGGGCGCTGCAATCGAACAATCTAGCAGCTGGCGGGAAAAGTGGAAAATTAGAGAACAAGTGGCAAAGGCAAATTTTTCTCACACTTGTCCATTTGCCACCTTCGTGCCGGGCCCTTTGCAGGAGCCGCATAGCTAAGATGAAGAAAAGAGCGGCAAAGCAAAGAATCCAGCATATTCAACGAGCGTTGGAAGGAGTGCAGACAGCCCAGAATATCATGGCTGAATCAACTTCTAAACCACACAGTAGAATCCAAAAACAGTCAAGCGATTGTTTCCGAAACACGAAGATACCTCTATGAAAGAAGAAAAGCACAGCTGACCGCAATACACCGAATCACCAGTCTCACGAGACATATGAAATCAAAAAATGTTGCAGACATGAATATCTAAGTTTAGTAGAAAAGGCAACCAAGTAACGTGGATTCATGCGGCATTGCTCATTCTAGAAGTGTTTGATAAAGTGTCACAAAATGATATGGAGGTGGACACGGCGGAAGCGCGTCGTACCAGAGGAATACGTCTGATGAATCAGAATGATACACAATCCACCAGCTACCAATGAACAGCAGCAGTTCCTTAAGACAACTTTATGATAAGAGCTGGCGTGCATCAGATATTTGCCCTCTCTCCCCTCCTTTTCGATCTTTACGCCACTTACGTGAAACATCATATTGCGGCATTTGTCGTATACCTCCACTTCCACATGAAAGCAGATAATCAAATTTTTTGCAGAGATCTTGTTGGTAGGAAAACGTGGACCAAACTGTAACCAAATCTTCTTTTTTTAGAGTGAGGCTATTCATTTCATATTGCTTATGTCCTCATTCATCAACATTGTTCAAGTCCGTTTAATTAAGGAACTGAAGAAGGTTTCGAGTGATGTACACACGGTACAATGGCAGTGAAACTTCTACTTACCATACATCTAATATATAAAAGAACGTAAGCGCAATTTTAAAATCTGCAAACAGCGGAAAACCGCGTGGCGGGCGCGCGCATGCTACTAGCACCTTCATCTACTTCACTAGTGTGAAGGAAAGAATTCAAATTGCGTTGAACAGGACTGAACTACTTCATGCATAAAAAATATATGCACAAGAATATAAAAAAGTCTCAAGCTCGATCGACAACGACAGGCGCAATGGAGATTATAGAAAGAGTAAGTGATAAACTTTGACACTCAGTCTTGATGTTAACTGCGTAACGAAAAAGCGACGCGTTTTGGCAGAGGTTCTTGGCTAAACGTGAAGACGCTCTCAGAAATATCGGGATTGTTGTAGTCTTTGACTTCTTGGGTGACTGGACATAGTGGAATACTCAGTAGTCCATTAGCTGATCGGAATAATAAATGAATTATCAGACGGTCACTCTAACTATATGTACACCCGACTGTGAGAATGTACCACTCGGTTCAGGCACCTGGGAAGGCTTTATAAGAACAGGCGGGAAGCACATGGGAAAGTTTGAAACTAGCAACACAATACCAAGGATTGAAATACAACGAAGACAACGACAGGACGATACAAAACAAATACAACACACAAATACATTACTCCCCAACATCTCTCCCTTTTCTGAATGTATCGTTTTTGCGAGGGATTTAGAGACGACATTGTGATTGGCGGGTCCTCTGCGAACGACAGCGAACACGGCGACGGTGGAGTGGTGAAGTTAGGCGTCCCTGGGCTCGGTATCAAGAGCTGGCGGCGTCTCAATGGTGAAATTAGCTTCCTGGTCTTCGGATGCCGGAACATCAACGGTCACGGCGGAAATCGACGCTCTGGGAAGCTCGAAGTCTAGAAGATCGAATTCTTTTAACAGCGTGCGAGTGGCATTGGGAACAGCACGAGGGCGCAGCTGGTTGATATGGCGCCTCCGTACAAATGCTTCGACTTCGACGTTGTGAAATGAGCGTTTAATCCGTGATCGTACACGTCCTGTAGTCCAAGTAGGTTTCGATGAATTGCGATATTCGCGAACGTAGACAGTCGTAAACTGCGATTTGCTTCTTTTTGGCTTCATGGTGGCGACTGTACTGAGCTTCCATCGCGGGTTTCGGTACGGGAGCAGCTTGGTGTGGCAGTTCTAGCGTCAGTGACCAAGCATGAGAGTAGATTATTCAATCTTCGTCCAAGGAACATCTCTGCCGGCGAGAGATTATCAGGAGAAGACGAGCAGGGCGTACAGCGGTAACACAGCAGTACCTTCGACAACGGTTCCGGAAAGTTTCCTTCTCCTTTTAGCTTAAGAAGTCCTCTCTTGAAAATTTCTAGGAAGCGTTCGGCAAGTGCATTCGACTGAAAGTGGAATGACGGCGTGCGAATGTGCTTGATCCTATACCTCCTGCAGAAATCTTCGCAGAACTAGGAAGAGAATTGCGTGCCTTTGTCCGAAACGAGTGTTTCTGGAAATCCAAACTTGTTGAAAATGTTCACCAGTTCCCGCGTGGTTGCTGGTGACGTAGCCGCCAGCATTCCTACGAATTCAAGCCAGCGAAAATACGCATCCACGATGAAGGATACATGTGTCAATAGATCGGTCCATGCGGGCGTTCCATTGGGCGAATTGCAGTTGGACATGGAGTTAGTCCAGCTTTCACGGGATTCTTGGCGTCAAGTTGACAATTCTGACAGTGCACAGTCTTCCTGACGTTCCTTCGGGCCCAGACCAATAGATTTAGTTGCGGGTGAGCAGATTCATCCGAGTTTGTCCACGGTGCCCATCGTGTAGCGTACGCAAAATCTTCTTCCTCAATGGGGCTGGTACGACGATCCTGGATGCAAAGAGTGTGCGTCCGTTGTAAGTGGAGAGTCTTTTTTGCTGGCTCCTATATTTGAACAAGGGCATTGCGGAGAGCGCTCTTGGCCAGTGTCCTGTCTAGAGGCAGTTGAGCAACTTTAATAACACAACGTCCTTTTTCATGCAGAGCGTACGTCTTCCACCGTAACTGGCAGCTGGTCAAGTGTTTCCTCGCAAGTGGCGGTGACATTAGCTTCTACTGTAGCGATATTGACGTCATCGTCCGACGCACTCCGGCAGGAAGGCAGTCGGGAGAGAGCACAGACTGTTAAACGATGTCGTAGAGCAGTTTTAATGTTGAAATCAAAGGCAATTAGCGGTCTCGACCATCGTTGCAAACGATTAGCAGTGTAGGCTGGCACTCCTTTCTTACTCCCGAAGATAGTGAGCAGAGGGCGGTGGTCCGTCAGCAGGGTAATCTTCGTCCAAAGATGCACCGGTGAAATTTCTTGACGGCAAAAACTAGGGTTAGTCCCTTTTTTTCAACTTGCGAGTAGTTCTTTTCTGTGGCCGTCAGGGCTCCGAATGGTCTCCGTCCATCCGGGTAGCGGCTGAGATATTACGGCTACGTTCCATAGTGGCTTGCGTCAGCGGCAGCGATTGTCGGTGTTTTCGGGCCGTCCTAGTGAAACAACAGAACTGAGGTCAGGACTTCGCGAAGGGGTCGAAGGCTGTGGCACTCCTTACTCCAAACAAACGACGTGTTTTTCCTTTAAGGCGTCCAATGGTCCGTGAAGAGACCATTGAACACATTCTTGGTACAAAAGACAAGTAGAACAGAACCATCCCAAAATAAGATTAGTGTTGCTTCACATTTTGGGGTGGCGGCATATGGGCGGTGGTAGAATTCTTCCAGGATCAGGGCGTCTTCCTTCCGCGTCGACAATGAATCCTAGAAATATAATGCTGGGCTTCAATTCACCATAACTCTTTTTGATAACGTTACTGCTAATGCAGCAAATTGTGTCATGATCTATAAATCTTTGGCAGTTTTGTGCTCAAAATTACTGCAGACGAGAAAGATTTTTAGGGCAATACGCTAGCTTTTCTTGGGAACCTCTAGATCAAGGAACCTCGTCTCGCCGTAAAATTGCACAAGAACTGCTGGTTGTGTAGCCAACAGTCGGCTGAGAAGTACTAACCTTGGATTCCACCGATTCATCCCAATTTTTTGCAAAAAAAATTCGAAAGCACCCACCCTTTTTTGGACTGTTAAGAAATGCCTTTTCGGATTTTTTGGCATATTTCGCTTTCACATTTAAGCATTTCTTTTCGACTTTCAATCATAGAATGTTCCAGACCACTCTCACAACATGGAGCAAAAGGTCCGTGACTGCAGTGCGCTTATCACTTTTACGCGACTTAGTGGGACCACAAAGACAGGTCGTGTTTGTGCTGAAGTCATGAGTTCAGAAATTTCCCTAAAATTAATCTGTTGAGCTTTTTAACCGGGGTAGGCGAAACATTCGAAAGGCAGCGCGTCCGCACCGCCACTGCTCAGCGAGATAGATTAGAAAGAAGAAACGCCGACTGCAAAGCGGCGCGAATCGTTGCGAAGCGGACTCAGGGCCCGGCACAGATCGTCTGGAAGCAGGCTGGACTTCGTTTTTGGAGCAAAAAGCAAAGGGGACTTCGTTTTTGCGGGGTCCGGGGCGGAGCCCCGGAAAAAAAATTTTTTGTACATGCTTCACTAGCGAGATATTGTGGTGCAAATCTGCCCGGATTCGTAAAGCTTGAGGAGGGTAGAAACTGATTTGCAAGTCACTCACTGCTGCCATATAGGTTTTCTATAACAGTTAGGAATGACAATTTTAGCTTTGGCTCTACCTGGACCAAAAGACCAAGCCCACAAAATTTCAAAATCTTTTTCAAGATTTTTAGGGTTTTTTTTACCACTGACCCTCTCAACAAGTTCAGTGATATTTTCCGTGCTCTTTCTGTACCACTAAGATCCTCGATGAGAGGGCAGACTCTCTTCGTAAACAGCCAACAGCTTTGCTCTGCAAAAGGTATGAGTGAGCAGTACACAAAGATACGATGCTGAAACGTAGCACTTAAATTCTGTCAAAGTCGTATCATCTACATGCCCTCCTCTTATAGACTTCTCATGTGGTAGCGGAGCAGCCTTCAAAGGAACATAGAGAGAGTCGTTCCTGAGATGGCGTAAACAAGAATTTGAGAGAAACATGATTATGGTGCACAAGTGATCGAGAGATCAACTCAGTTTTTAGGAAAATTAGTAGGTTTTACGGTAATTTTCTCCTGGATCTGGATGCTTGTCAATTGAGGATCGACACAACCTTTTCCAAGAATGGTACAATTGGCTTTGAAACCTAAACAGACTCGAGCACACATTACACAAGGAAAACTCGACGAAGAACGTGAGTAGTGACAAAAGCACCAAAAAGTGCATGCAACAAGCAGAAGCAATGAAAATGACCAAGAAATTACCTCTAAGTTAGAGTCTAGACCCATAGTCTCCTATCTCTAAGGATATTCGATCTCTAAGGCACTTTTGTAGATGTGCTTCCAAGCAGTGATCATCGCTAACTCTCCACTAACCAACTTCAACACCTAAAAGTCCTTATTTGAAAGCCTTAAGGAGTACTCCAAGAGATCTACTCTAAGGCTGGAATCCAGGATAGACCATAGTCTCAAGTACTCAAATTGCAACTTGCAAATTTGTTTCAGACAGACAGACAGACACAACACAAAAAACGTAAGGACCCAGCTATTATAAGTTATGATAATTCCTTCACTTCCTCCTGTATTTCAAAGATAAACGAAGATAGACCATCTAGACGAACACAAGGTTTTCGGACAGGTTATCACACGATTGACATGCTCTATCGTGTATGGCGGAAAGTGCGCGCGATTTGAAAGCAAGGCCAAAATAAACAAATCGCTTGTTTACAGCGCACACAGAATCATATGACACCAAAATTGCACCGTACATATAGAAAATTATTTGCGGAAGAAATATGTAAAAATATTTGAAAACTTATGTGAAGTAATACTTTTTCCAAAATTAGATCGTCTCCAGACGGCCACCAGACGATCTGAGATCGTCTGGAGCATATATTTTCGTCACTTCACATAAGTTTTGGATCATTTCAGCATGGACGGATGCCCCGGTCAAAAATCTATCCCTGAGCATAAAAATATTTTCATATTACCCCCTGTCCGTCGTTTTTTATCACCTTTTTTCCGAAAATCGTTATGTTAGATATCGCGCTCCAACGCCGTATCCGCGTTGCTCTGAGCGAAATTTCGATCGCTTGGTCGCTTTGCCACAAACATTGAGTATTTCCTCTGTTCTAATCGTTCTCTGTTCTTGTTCTTCCTGCTAGTTCAAGCTTTTTGTTGTTTAAATACCTATAGCGCTTTGATTTGCCTTCATAAATATTCTCGATTAGTTTGAATTCAGACAGTTTCATGTTCGACAAGTGGTTATGTTTCTAGGAAGGGATGCTCGGGAAGGTTATTGCTCAAGATGTCGTCGAAAGAAGAGGAGTTCGCTTGTTTCTCTGACGGAAACGCATGAGAGTAAAAAACCCATGGCGAAAGAAATACAGTCGCAGAATGTCATCGATGCAAGAACAGCTGTTGTACAGACTCGGAGGAATAGCCCGTTGGTTACATTTTGTTCTGTTTATACCTCTGCTGTATTCCTTTATTTAGCACATTTTTACTATATATCCTGGTTATTCTGTAAGGCGTTGGGTAGGAGTGCTTGTTGAAGTGCAGAATAAGGCTAACAAAATAGATTAAAAGGGTAATTGTGGTAGAGCGGTCCTCTTTGACCTCATGCAGCAAAAGAACAGTTGATCGACTTGCTTTTGGCTATGTGTATTTTTGGCCGTTTACAACTAGATTACGTCCATAGTTGCCCGCAATTTGTATGGTGTCTTCCTACTCAAAACGTACACCTTTTTCGACTTGTACCTTATTCCTTGGCCTATACTGTAGACAGCGATGCAAATTCGGCGGGTATGATACAATAATGCAGGTGTTAGGGTGTTGAATTTGCACAAAGTTTCTAAGAAGTTTGGCGGGGATCTGTGATGTTTGCTAAAATTCTAGCATGTATAGCATCTTTATCGAAACGCTCAACAACTTGCTAAATACTAATCTCTATCACGTTTAGAAGGAAAGCTGTGCAAGATGTCTCGAATCACAAGATCACGGACTTCTTCCTTGTTCTCCAAAGTTCCCGAAAAACAGGCAAACAGTTGGAGGTTGGCGAAGGATAATTTCCTCATTAGTTATCTAAAATCATCAACATTATGGTTTGCTCAGGTAAAACATTTAGGAAGAAAAGAAGTATGCTTTGCGCGATGCCATCACAATTTGACCAATGAGCCGCTCCTTGAAGTCTAATAACGAAAGGAAAGGAGGTGGCACTTGAGCTGCCAAATCATTTGTGAAAATGACTTTGTTATTGAGTACAAAGGTTTGTAATTTTAGCTTCATTTCGCTGCATGTATTGTCGTCTCCGAGACCTACTCTTTAGTCGAGCTTTTGCAGGAGATATGATGGACTACAACTCAGCGAAGCTTCGCGAAGAAGAATATGCAAAAGATCCAACCATTGGTTCTTACATGTACTTCTTCAGATACAAATGTAAAAGATGGTATGTGGACGCTACGAAAGAGTCAGTTTATAAGAGTCAACTCATCAACCAAAGTGCCCTCCGTCCTAATTTGCCCACGGAAGTGAGTTTCACTGCAGTTGTTTTACATTTATTATTATTCTTGTTTTGCGATAATTATTGGTGTTGTTGTAAGCCAAGAACATGCTAGGGTAATCTCGCTATTCTTTTATGTTTCTGACACATTTTGCTCACACTATTCATATACCCCTGCCAGCTTGTTTTCCCTACATGCTGAATTGTCGCTTTTGGAACTTAGAAGGGAAGATACTTAGCTTAGTTCGATCTTTAAGAAAGATTTATTACGGCAGTATCAGCTAGTGTTAATATTCTTGCGTTAAGCTTCTCTTCAGTGAGTAAAGATTGATTTGGATGTTATTTCGATATCTCAGAACCTTTCTCGTGCAGATTTTTACCTACATGCAGTCTTTCCATTTCAGTAGTATGCCAATTCCGCACATTAAAGAGCCCATAACTCGCTTCGCACATATTTGGAATCAGCGTTCAAAGCTGATTCGGAATATGTATGTCCCTTGCCGGCAGGCCGAACTAAGTTAGGTAGCTTTCCTTATCAGTACTGTCATCGAAATCCACCTGGTTCAATTTCTGCAGCTGAAAACACGAAATAACACAGTTTTTGGCTGGCAATTAAATGATTTCTCAAGACAATCGAAACCGATGGTTAGTTGAAAGCTCAAACTACGATATACAAGGTCATCAACCGCAAGTGACCATATCAGTTTCAGTTCTTATGCTGTGAGATGCCGGGTCGCTAGGATTGGCTCACTCTTGTCGAAAAATCCATATTGACGTTTCGCTCTCTAAAGTAGGATTCAAAATGGCAATGTTTGGTATCATGTTCTGTGCTACCTCCAAGTAGGTGAAATTTCATTTTGGAGTGAGCAGCCGATAAAGGCGTTTTATTTAGATTGGAAGTATGCTTGCTGAGAAGGCAGACCTTGCGCAGCTTACCAAAAAGGGATTGATCAAGATCAGAAATTTATTTCATGCCTGGCGCGATTCTCGTGGCATTTTTGAGGGATCATTTTGCGCTTTCTGAGGTATGTGGTTTTCAAAAGAGTTTCTTTTTCCTTTAGTGGCTCACAAAAACAACTTATAAAACTAACTTGATTTAAAACAACTTATCTTTATAAAGTTGGACAGAAATCTGCAGACCAGTCCCTTTCACATTCCTTTGCTCTTTTGCTTGTACACCTAAGTCTGGCGGAAAACATTGTGTGGCTTAGTCACAGTAACACGGATTTCACCAAACCCACGTCTGCCTTTTGTTTTTTGTTTATTTATACTTCTCCTATCTTGGTCGTGCTGTTATACTTGTATTAATCACGGTGGTTGGCGTGCTTACGATGATGCTGCTTTGGTCACAAGTTTCTTTCATCACAAGTTTATTTCTCGCGCCTTGTTCAGATCGCACTATCTTGCAGAACTGTGATCCAGCTTGTCCTCAAGTTACGGAATATCACAAGTACGCCATAGAACACTTCTTCCAGCCGTCAAGTCGAAGAGTGGAAATCTTCAAGGTTAGTCATCTTTTCTCTTTGTCTGTCATGTGCGCCATGTCATTTCCATCTTTTTACATAGTCTGATCATAGCGTCGGCGTCTTCCCCACACTTATCAGAGGGACTGTGCAAATTTCGGGTGCTTTTGGGGATGGGGCAAATTTTGGCTCTTGTCTCCTATAAAACTTTGAACCGACTGAGAATGTAAAATTTTGGGTTGTCGTGTGGGCATTTGCGAATATGATGGAAGGCAGTAGCATTTGATAGAATCTCAATGCATGGTTTGAGTATCTTATTTTTCGTTTCAGGTGTGCTCGGATTACTGGTGTGCCTTAACATCCGAGTTGTATCGGCTGAATCCATTCACCGTCCCATCTCCACCTATAATATCATTTTCTTGTCGAGACACGTCTGTGCAAAAGAACATCCGAGGAGGAAGCTGTACAAGTAAGTTTTGCAAGGGAGTATTTCTGTTAGGTTATCCTTTTTTCAAAAATAAAACTGTTTGTTTAAGAGAGCACCGATCAAATTTGCGTACTATCATGAACACACTGTGTTGGGCGGTCGGTTCCATCTCCGGAAATAATCCCATCTTTAATGATGTTTTTTTCCTTCGAAGCAATCTTTCTTGGAGTTTTTTCGAAATTGAATTATGAAGTTGATTTGATAAAGTTGTTCACGTTTGATAAAGTTCATTTATAAAATCGTGACGACGGTTTTTACTGCGGACTTTGCGCTCGCAGAAGCATAAAATGCTCATAAAAGAGGGCATCACCTCAACGTTCAGCTCAGTCACTTCCACTTATCTGAACGTTATCATACTTGAGCAAAAAACAATTCAACTAGAGAAAACCAAGAAAATGCCATTTCCATGAGTGGCGTGCGTGCGCGCGCGGTCGCGTCATCGTCACAATTTTTGAACACCCTTTACAACATGCTTTTGTTTGCTTCTCGGCTTGACCCGGAAGATTGTTGATCCAATCACAGTTGGAGGGTGTGGGGGGGGGGGGGGGTAGGGCAAGGATCAAAGGGGACTTCGTAAAATTTTCGAAAGTCAGGGGGGACTTCGTTTTCAAAAACCCTAGAAACGGACTCGTGCCGGGCCCTGAGCGGACTCCGCCAGTTCAATTTCCAGTCAAACGGAGTTGAAAATTACTACTCCAAAAATGAAGGCGAATGCAAAGAATGGCCTGGGATACATCTTTGTGTGCGATGGCCCCCAACTACCAAAACCGCTCCTAAACACAAAAGTAACGGTAAACAGGGCCCGGCACAGACCGTCTAGAAGCAGGCTGGACTTCGTTTTTGGAGCAAAAAGCAAAGGAGATATCGTTTTTGACGAATCAGGATCAAGCACCAAGATTAAGCGCCAATTAGTCAAACACAAGCTTTGCGAACAGGTCATCACA
Organism: Cylicocyclus nassatus; assembly: GCA_958299035.1. Taxonomy (NCBI): domain Eukaryota; kingdom Metazoa; phylum Nematoda; class Chromadorea; order Rhabditida; family Strongylidae; genus Cylicocyclus; species Cylicocyclus nassatus. Next base: position 87,083,672 of record CATQJL010000316.1, on the reverse strand, counting down.
CGATTAACATGCTCTATCGTGTATGGCGAAAAGTGCACGCGATTTGAAAGCAAGGCCAAAATAAACAAATTGCTTGTTTACAGCGCACACAGAATCGTATGACACCAAAATTGAACTGTACACATGGAAAATTATTTGCAAAAGAATTATGCAAAAAGATTTGAAAACTTATGTGAAGTACTACCTTTTTTTCAAAATTAGTCCGTCTCCAGACGGTCACCAGACGATCTGAGATCCTCTGGAGCGTATACTTCTGTCACTTCACATAAGTTTTGGATTGTTTTATTATGCACGGATTCCCCGGTCAAAAATGTGTCCCTGAGCATGAAGATCTTATCATATCATTGCTTTTCCTTTGTTTTTTGCCTTAATTTCTTCATAAATCGCTCTGTTAAATATCGCGCTACAATGCCAAACTCATGTGCATGCGTAGAATTTAGCTCCAGTCTGGATTTTCACTCCTTCCTCACGTTTTCTCTTTCATACTAGTAAATCTTTCTTGCTTTCATCTTATCCTAAGTAAGTAGATCAAAAGGGACTCCGTACTAGCTTCCGAAGTCAGGGGAGGCTTCGTTTTCAGAAACCCTAGAAACCGACTCGTGCCGCCCTGACGGTGAACTAGGAATTAATACCTAAAAGATGAGAAAAACCCGTTGCGCATCTGCGAGAAGGCACATTTTTCAGATTATAGGCGCGCGAACTTGCAGAAACTTGATTCAGAAATCCGTTTTGTAGTCTTCGTACTGGACAGATGAAGCAATGTCGGACTATTACTGGCTCTTATCCAAGGCTTTTTTTCAGGCAAGAAGTAGCTTTTTGATTATTTGGTTCAAAAACCGAATTCTTCACCTGTTTCGAAACGCAGCCAGCGCGCTCCTTGGATAAGAGCATCCATAATGTACCTAATCCGTAGTTTAACACAGTGACGACAGTTTGACACACATGGTGTGTCAAGCAATGACTACCGCGTGGGACCACCATGTGTGTTAAGGCTTAAATTTTATTAAAATAACTATTATCCTGAGATAAACTCAAACCACGAGCTTTTTTCACTTGCACTGAGCTAGGGATGCCCTCTATCTTTCACCATTCCAGATCTACCTGTAGGTGTACTGCAGATGGCAGTATGCGTAATTATAGTTGGAAAATGTGGGCTGGTCCGTAAAAGGCCTTGGTCTCAGAGAGCAGACAACTGAAAATTTGCATGGTTGCAAAGGTGTTAAGGTTGTCAATACACATGACTTAGTATCCTCGGCTGACAGCCACTCATGATAAAGAATAAAACAATTCAACTCGAGCTATCGGCAGAACCTTTACAACGTAATATAATGGGTCTTTTGTAACAGTCTACTACAATGTCAAATGTAGGTAAACTCTTCACATGGATGCACCAAGTTCATAATAAGCACTCCCTCACTTTACGAACTAAGCCAAAATTATCGAGGATCGCCTCGAAGCAACGACTCGGCTGCATATTTTAATTGAGTCTGACGCAGTTCTGATGAGCTCATTTGCAGTGTCATTAAGATTTTCCTCGTCTGAGTAACTCGAGCCCAATCTTCATTGGCAATCGTTTTCGGTAAATATGGTCCATCTTCGATAGTTTGGCTCCTCAAAAACAATTTGAGTCGGGAAAGGAGTTGTGAGTGCTTGTTGGCCGTAACAAATGGCTGCGAAAACTTAAGTCACGATACATAATTATTATCATAGCAAATTTTCTCTTGGCTAATAAATTTGGAGATCAAAGTATTTAATGTGCCTGCAGTAAATCTCTGCCTTATTAATTGCTATTTTCCAGGTCCCAACTTCTACTGTTTAATTTTTTAAATCTTATTCTATCAGATTTCCTCTACAATTTGCAGAAGCTCATTTCACTTACCAGCATATTTTCTTTTGTTCCCTTTTCTCCAGCTTTTTTTATCGATTCCCAACATTGTTATTGCTACAATCACTTTGTCTCAACCTGGAAACTGGAAACTTCGGCAATATTTCATACTTTTCCTATAAAACAAAGGTGCAAGTTCCTTTTGACTAACATTATTCTTACTATCACGGACATGAGTTACAAATATAAGAGTGGTTTTGTAACGGCACCTCCTCCATTTTTTCCTTATCTTCTGGACTCTCTCATGTTTTTCTTCTTTAGATTATTTATGGGTTTTCGGGAACATCAGAGTAATACGAAGGGCTCCGGAATTCTATGCTCTATAATGGAACTTTGCCGAAATTATTTGGAAAATTTTTGAAAATTAAAAATTGGTTTTTCTAAGTCGAAGAGTATTCATCGAAAAGCTTCAGTTTCCTAAGAAGTTCGAGAATGAGCACATGTTTTTGAGAAAGAAGTTTTTTTTCCCCTTTAGAAAACAAAACTTATAACTTAGGATAGACCCAAGTCCTTACTTTCATTAGCTTCCCCTCTTCACTTCGTGCGTGTTGGGTTTGTGAAATTCGCAATTTGCTTAGATATTGTAAATGTAAAAGTAGTATGTCTGGAGGAATGCTGAAGAACGAACGATGAGCTAATTAAGTTTGAAGATGACTTGAACAATAGAGAATTTTTCGTCAATAAAGGTGGGCAGCGAATACAAAGCTAGGGCATTGCTATTTCACAAATATTGTTAAGAGACGGTAAGGAAAAAAATTTGATCATCTAATAAAACTTTATAAAAGTAGCGAAATTGCTACTGTAGAGGAATTTTCTAGGCTTCATAGCCAACTTGTGCAATTAACTAAGCAGTAATCATCGGTTACAAGCTTTGATACCCGTCTCTTTCTCTCTTGAACTGACCATGACAATGGCTGAGGTTGTCGAACACGACCAACATTCCTTTCTTCAGCGTCACCACAAGGAGTTAGGGTACAAAATAAGCTCCCTTTAGTGCATTTTGAAACAACAAACCTGAAAAATTGTATTTACCAAGTCAAAAGTATGTTTTCACACTTCGACATAGTAAGATCTTTTCCAAGAAAAGCCGTAGTGCTTCGTAAACACAAAGAAGCAGATCGAGATCTAGTAAACACATTCTGTTAAAGCATAATCAATGATTTATATTCCCAATTACCAAATTTCCTTCAGGAATTTCTCCTGTAGTTGCTAGACTGCTGGAAATTTAACGAATCAATTTTTCCTCTGTTTTACAGGAGTTTTATCTTTCTATGATGGCTAAAGCAAAGATCACCTCACAAGAATTTCCTGCTTGTGAGTGCTCCTGATGGCTAGGAGGAAATTAATCTCCCATGCGACGATCTTATTATCTCCTATTGCTCGCCGTCACGTTGATGTTTCTACAGATCTTCAGTCTTTCCAACCATCGCCGTTCCTCAAGTTCCCCTCAAAGTGTTTCGCCCGATTGTTGATAGCGGCTTCTACCTTGACTGGGCACAGCATCTGGTTGTCTCCGTTTAGTGCCAGATGTGGTCGCATTCGCAGCACTTTTACAGTTTGGGCAATGAAATCGCATTCGGTTCGTACAATTTTCGGAAATTTGTGTGGTAATATGAGGAAATGAATTTCGTATCTTCTAGAATTTTTCAGAAAGTCATGATGCAGTTAGGGAAGGCAAGTGAGAATTTGAAGAAGTGTCGCGAAATTTTCAAGATGCCAAACTATTGTGAAGACCACATTTTACCACTCGATACCACTACCAAAAAAAATCATTGGAGCTCATCTTAAATTTTCCAATGGAGCCCTTGGGTTCGAAACATATTGTCATCAAATAGCAGTAATATTTTATTTTCATTTAATAAGAAATCATTTCAATATTGCTATTTTTTGACTAGACTTCCCTTGAGTGTACATTTCAAAGTTGATGCTTTTGGTACAAAACGAGAACGAAGATGCGGGGTTTTGGGGGGAAAATTGTAAGGTAAAGTTAATAATCGGATAATTAAGTAAGCATAAAGTAGCTGATATAGAAAGCAGTTGGGTATAAAAACAAGAGAAGATTATTCTATAATTACCATCGGTTATATCCTCCAGAGAAATTGCAGCTTACTAAAAATAAATGGAAAAGGTGGAAATTCTGATCTACCATAATTTTATCACATCTTCAAGAGGTTGTCACTACAGCTTTTGGATATCTAAGAATACTTAATGCGATGCTGTACTTATGCAAGCTTTTCCGTGTTTCCATGTCCATGTGAATCCCAAAAAATTAGTACTAGGCTAAAAATTGGTTGCTTCCCGAATTAAAAATTGCCTGTCAGCTGAAGCCTACTTCTTCAGCTTTGTAGGTTTGTACGAAATTAATCATTATCCCACAGAAAAAATTCTTTCAATTTTGCTGTGCAAGAAATGCAGTTGTATAGCTATACTATACAGCAACCATTATGGGCATAGACTAAGGTTGTTAGGAACCTTTGCATTAAACAAAAAATTTTTTGGTAAGTGTTACCTAGAAAGGTATATGAAATATAAAAGTCCAGATTTGTCTCTTTGCTCGGATTCAAAGCTGATCTAAATGTCCTAGACATTTTTTGAGCACGCCAAGTCTTCCTGAAGGTCTTCGAAATATTTATATCTCCAAATAATGCAAAGTTTATTGTAAACATGGTCTCACTCACCACAAGAAATTATATGTCATTCTCTCCCCCCTCCCCCTCTTTCCCCTTAAACTGCTTATTTTTTGCACTTCTCTGATGTCTCTTCGACAAGTTTGGTTATCTTGTGCAACTGCAGAATATCTTCGCGTTCTGTTGACTCACCGCACCTCAAAGACGATCCTGAGTGATCTACACTTACCTTTTCAAGCGTGACCTCAGCGAAACATGCGCATCGCTTGACATATCCGGCCTATTGTGTAAAAATGACTAGGCAAATAGGGCTCGGGTTTAAGTGGGGTGAGCAGTGCCGCCCTCATCCAGGTAACCCGCTGACGCACCTGTCGCTAATTTTTGGCTCTGTTTCGAAGATTGACTCATTTCGTAGAATGTTACGATAACCTATTTTCGCCAATTTCAATCTCCAAAAACATTTTACTTCAAAGTAGTTTAGGCTTTCCAGTTTTTTCTCCAAAGCTGACGTACTTTAGGGGTATGTGAAAAGTGTTCGTAGCGATTAAAGGATAAAGAACTCAAAAATTAGACAACCATTTGTTCCTTGATAATCTTCTGATTCATTTATGCGCTTATCACAACACACGTAACTTATTTTATTGTTTTCTATCCATTTTTTGAGGGTCTGCCTGGTTTGTATTTTTGCTACAAAAAAAAATCACAGATTTGGCTTTCCTTGACCCTCTCGATAGAAGAGCATGAACAAAATCAGTACCGTATGCAGAAGTTCTTAAAGACAACGGTTTGATCTCCACTCTCTTGTATCTGTTTTTGGTGAAGCCTAAGATACCAAAATGATGAACTGACTTCTTACAGATTCACAACATAGACGTGTGGCTGATTAGATCAACTTTTTTTCACTTAAAATATCTGTCATTTCAGGTAATTAGGAAACTTGAAAAGCGTACCGGAGCTTTTAGACAAGCTTTTTTTTCAAAAAAAATTGCGCTGCTTCACCAGGCCGTTTTAGAAGTAACAAATGTCTGGCTATCCTGGAAAAAACAGCTTTTATGGCATACCTGATATGACTACTTTTGAGGTCGTTAGCCAAAAATGTGAAACGCAGAGTTTCTCAATTAGTAGCTTTGATTCATAAATTAATAGAATTTACAACACCGGAGTTTTTCTTGCAGATAGATTCGTTTCTTGGTAGAGTGAAAGCTTTTCTGAAAAGCTTCTAAATAGTCTCACATAATGTATAGCATTATATTAGTAGCAGCTCGTGCTCATCTTAAGAAAGAAAAAGAACATGAATTTAGTTGGTGCTAGTCTTCTCAAAGAAAAGCATTTAACTACTGAATAATACATACAAAACATTTTATTTCTAATGTTATTTGCCACCACGCAAGTTGAATGAGAATGTGCCTCAAATTACTGTAATTTGACTAGGCAATAGAAACTTTGCTATGGTATCCTCACTACATAAACTATAAACCGTAGCAGATTTGCTTGTAACTCCAGAAAATTGTTAAGTCAGTTGTGAAAGCTTGACCAGCAGCTGAAATCACTCCCCGATGGTTCGTCCCTAATGCTCCCATCTCCCTAATTTGTTCACGACGTTGACGCTAATTCTAATTGCGTTTGCTACTAGCTGGATCAGCTTGCTCCGTGTCAAAGAACGCCGATCACTTCGGGATTCTCGGGGCGTTTCCGGTGGCGCTTCCTCGGATTTAATGACTCTTCGCCTTGTTTATTTCCGAGTACGCTAGGAAGGAGGGGGGGGGGGGTGGATTTGCAAGGCTTTTAGTGGTGAGTTGTTTATCAAGAGTCATCCGAAACACCATGGACGTAACCAATGTTCTGAGTGTATTTTTCTTCGCATAGTTTGGAGCAAGTTTAGTGCTGGAGAGATGTAATTTCGTAAAAAAAACGCTTTAAAGACCCATAATCAATATTTCCATGTTTCCATTTCTTTTTTTAGAGTTCAAAGGACAAGAAAAACTCTACGAAATCATCTATGTGATTACGAAACCGAATACTTCATTATGTGTGATGCGTCATTGCTTGCAAAGAGTTCATTCTAAATTTAGCCCGACTTGTCCAAGATTATGCTGGAAATGAGAATTTTCCTTTCAAAATTATGAATGCACCAAAAAAGATTGCTAGAGCCAGAACTGATAACTGCGTTTACACATCATAATTTCTTTTACTCCACCCCTCCCCCCCCCCCCCCCCAGCTAGGATACCTATTTCATAAAATTCCGAGATAATTTGTTGAAGCTTTAAAACCTTGCGCTTTTCTCAGTTTTGTTATTCTTATAAAAGCGTTTTCTGCACAGTTCTCGTTCATCATTCAATTCCGATTCATACGTTTCGAATTATAGCTTGAGAAATCATGTTGAATAATCTTTTGACCATTCCTTTTCCAAAACGTCTGATTCCAAATGTTCTATTCCCACTCACCTGATTTCACCTTCCTAGTACTGAAACGTTCTTGTACGGGTTTCCCGTAGTCATTTCTTTCTTGTACGTCTTTCCCGTACTCAATTCTATGTGAAGGGTTTTTTTCGTAGTGACTAAAAAAGTGGGCGAAAACAGTTTGTAGTGGCTCCAGATGAAATTATAGCATTCCAACAAATGCTCAGTTTGCCCAAAATTCAGAATGTCACATCTTTCTTCAATTACTTTCTTTCGAAATTCACGAGCAGTAACCAAAAACTTCTTAGTTACCCCACATTTTAGTGTAAATTTTGTTGAAAAGGTTTCTTGCTGCTGGTGCATATCTCTTAAAATCCGCTTATCCATTCATATTCAGATAATCATAACCCAAAGAGCTAATGCAGCACATTCTCCATGATTTCATAGACCACCTAAATCAAAAAGATATCATAAACTTAGAAAGTCCCGAAAAGTTTTTTAGGCATAGCGATTTTCTTTTTTGCTGAGATTTCCCAAGGTTAAGGGTTGCAGGTGTTTGGCCATACTCGATGAACTCATTCTAATTACCTTATTTATTGAAGAATATCTGCGTAGATTATTGTATAAGTACACCGGCCTTGAATAACCTTGCTTTGGAGACTAGCAAGTGGTTTGCTCTTGCTCACCACTTATAGTCTTTTCAGGAAAGTGCCATTCGCTTTTTTGTTTGATATTGCGTTCATGGGCCTTGTACCAGAAGCTCTTTCTATCCCTCATCTTTTACTTCTAATTCCTTCTATTTCCTCTCTCTCTCACTCTCTCTCTCCTTCTTAAGTTTCGTTGGTTATATCGTCTATTACAATGATTTGTCTAGGGTAACTTTCGTACTATCGACCCTAAACCATGAGAACTTTTTGCTTTCCATTCCATCCCTTCCGCAAATCGACAAGTACCCAATATGAAAGTAACTTTTCTTTTTCTTTCCAGCAGTCAAGTCATTGGTCTATTTCGCTTCTGATTGCTGAAAAAATTCTCAAAATCTTCAAGTCATCGTTTTTTGGGCAGCTTTAGCTGTCTCTCAAAATATTCATTCCAAAGTTTGCAAAAAAAACCTTGATTACCTGGGGACAAAGCAGGCTTTGCTTAGGTCACTTTTTAGATCTTGCGAAATTGTTCTTCGGGATCTTGAAAATGATTTTCCCAAAGCGCTTAATTTTTAAGAGACTGGGCAAGGCAAAAGCAGTCACATCCTACCATATCTTCAATGCTCGAAAGCTTCATCAGTCGTCATTGCTAGACCTTGATTTTGCTAAGTTATCGTGCGTTCACCCTTTTGGAATATTGTAATTCAAACGAATACATATACCTTAACTATAGAAGCTGAACGAAAGATCTTTTGGGTTCAAAACTTCTGCGGTTAGTCAGCAATCCTGGAAAATTTTGATTCAAAATTGTAGCTTGAGAAAGAGAAAGAAAAGCTGCTTTGGATAATTTTTGAAGCATTTGTTGTCGATACTATCTGATTCGAGGATTGTTCCGAAAAGAGATGTCAAGTTCATTACTTTTGCTTCACATCTAGTATTTGTGTAAAAACTATTTTGAATCGTGCTGAAATTTATTACTGTTCAGAATTTTTTCAATAAAGCTTTTTTTGTTCGTTGGCCTTTTTGAGTGGGATTTTTTGCACGATTTGCTCATGCAGTCGCAGCTTATCAAATGCAAAGTTTATAGCTTTGATAAAGTTGTGACTCGCTTTTTTAGTAGACAACTTGCACATTCAACGGCGTAGAATTTATTGTTTTGGTTTTGCATAAGAAATTCCAGCTCGTTCATAGTTTCGGTGCTTTTTTCTTCTTGGGAACACCCAGTATCCATCGCAAATGCGCTATAAGCACCAGTCAGAATGGAACAATGGTCATAGATTTTTGTGCTTGTTTATGGGCAGTTATGGGTCTGGATATGGTCTTTGCAAGATTGGCACAGCATAAAAAATCTTTTGGAGTAATGCGTCTTGTTGTACAAGAGTGTTTGAATGTAATCTTACTAAATAGAGCTAACATCCGTGGCGGTCCGACGAAGAACCCTTAGAAAATTTCTTGACAAGGTTGATTTTGATCATAAAAAAATCTTTGAGACTCATTCTGGTTATTCAAATCAAAATAAGCCACTTGCTCAATCTTATGATTTTATAGGTAATTTTCAGTATTATTGACAGCTATTTCCCCTGAACTTACAACATCTCATCATCCTAGATTTTTATTTCTGTGTTTTTTTTTAAATCTTTCGAAACCTTTGAACCTACATATTCATCTCCAACTCAGCAGAATGTTAATGAACCAATAAGGTCAGAATACTAATAATAAACTGCAACTGAATACAGAAATGGACTTTGAGTTGATTTTTGGCATCCTACGCGGTAGGGTTACCGTATTCCTGCGCATAATTACTTATCAGATTTTTTTACGTGTTTCACAACTGACAATGTATTATGTTGGGAAGAAAAGAATGTCGCTTTTTTTCGTTTTTTTTACGTAATTGGTATTTCTCAAAGACTAAGGCATATGCGAGGCCAAAATTTTATTGTTGAAGATTCGAAGCTTTGCGGTATACAACGGCATATATGTATGGAAGGAGCTTGGGACCACTGAGGGCGAGTTTGCCATTCTCCTTTTTTCAATTTTTTCTTGATTATTAAGCTTAAAAAATATAGCAAGTGTACCTTTGGATACCTTTGGATGCATGTGTACATGTAGGAACAAGTGAGAGGTTCGAAGGGCCTGGGGCAAAAATCCGATTTCTCGCATCATGGGTTGCTTTTATATTCTGATTCCAGACTTTGGGTAAACCAATGTCCGAAGTTCATCCTGTAGACTTCCTTTGCCCTATCGAATGGCACCCCTCACATATTTCTTGGATCCGGATATGGGTATTTTTGGATTTTTGGATCCGTCTTATTGCTTTACTATGGAAAATGACATTCTTTTCTTTCCAACTTAATATGTAAATGCATGTTTTAACATATGCTTCTAGAATAGTAGACCAAACTCATAAAAAGACTGTTCAGCTCTATACTCCTTCCCTCCCCCCCCCCCACTTTGCAGAGTATATGCAGCATCACCCTATGGACTTAATCAAGCTCTGATTATCGCTTACAAGCTCTGATCCGTCTCTCTCGTAAGCTGATTATGAACTGGCTGAGGTTGTCAAACTCAATCAGCATCTAATTGCTTTCCCCCGTGGGATCAGACACACTGGATTAGCACATGTTTCATATCTCGTTCAGCGCTCCACCACCGAGTTATAATCAAGCTTCACCCTCTACGAGGTATGGTTAGGGCTGCAAACTTTATAGAACATCTAGCAATTCGGGCGCTGTTGGATGCAACATGTCTTCCTCAGGGATGTTTTTAGGTTTTGATTCGTGAATGCTGGGGATGAAATATAAGGGTGTCCCACAATTTTTTACCGTCTTTGCTTTTAACCGCAATAAATCATATTCTTCTCGTTTCTTGAATAGGTTTTACGGTAATATTTTACAGAAGCAAAGCTAACATGGTACCCAGACTTTTGCTCAAAGCTTTTTCTATCTGAAGTTTGAAGCCGAAGTTTAAGAAGATTCAAGAGCTTGAAAAGTCGAGAAAAATTATTCCGTTCAAAAAGTTCCCAAGAACCTCATACTTGCTCAGGCAAATACTACGCACATTTGAATTTATATACGCACTTGCTTACTTTTTCCACGGCTGTAAACGGAGAACAAATGACTTCCATGTTTGCCAAAGCTGCAGGGGGCATTTCCATGTGAATAATTCTATACTATGTACCTTCGCAAGCATGACGATGAATTTTTGGCTTTTTACAGCAAGTAGTTTTTGATCGAATCCGCAAAACCCCCCGAAAAATACGAATTTTTCGTATTTTTCGGGGTGCATGTTTGTTTCTCGAGTTCTAACCATGGAAAGAATAAAAAAATTACAGATAAACAATGAATGTGGAAGGTACCTGCCTGAAGAAATTTCTGAACGAAGATACGATTTTTTCTCGACTTTTCGGACATTTACATTTTCTTGAAGTACGGCTTCGGACTTCTTGTGAAACAAACTTTGAGCAAATATTTAGGTGCTATCTTATATAGCTTGCTTTGCTCTGTCGAATATCACAGAACTAATTCAAGAAATAACTATGAGTTAGTAATTGTTTGAGAAAGTAAAAACGGTTAAATAGACATTTTGATAGAAAGCTAAAGAAGTTACCGAATTTTGGCAAATATGTGAATTTTCTTTTCACTGATGACTCCTGAAAGTTGTTCACGAACTTACTGAGGAATTTCCTTTACCTCATCTTGTTGAACCAAAGATCTGTTCTGCCCAAGAATTTCCTGCTTGTGAGTGCATCCAGGCTAACAGGAAATGAATCTTTTCCTGAGGCGATCTCGTTACCATATTTTCGCATGGCTTCTTCTCCAGGTCCCCCATGCTATACCTAGAAGTTTCCCAAGACGCAAAATTTTCTTCCCCACTTGTTGACAACGGCTTCCACTTTGACTAAGCGCAGCATCTGATTGTTTTCTCGTTCCGGTGCCAGATGTGGCGGCATTTATTGCCTTCTGCAAAGTGAATCTAAAGCTCTTGCTGTGTAATTTTGCGAAATTTGGAGGCAATGCAGATATGGGCCTAGTGATGTGTTATATAAAATTTGTACGGAGCGCCCAACTCATTCTGCGCATAAGAAGCTCATAATGTTAGAAAAAATCAATTAGAAATCGCTAACGCTGCCGCTGTAATTTTCCATAGAGGGGGGGGGGGGGAGAAGAAATGAGAAGGTAAGAATGTATGCTATGAAATTCTTGCCCCCCTACAACTCAGCATTCAAAAATTAATCTGGTAGACTGCCAACAATTTTTGAGTGAACAACAGCTATCGACGAAGGAGTGCTGCAAGAAAATTTCAATATTTCCTCCTTTTTAATTAATTTAGAAATTAGCAATATAAAACGATTTCTCTGCCTCTAAGCGCCCTAGTTTTAGAGTACGAAAATGTTAGAAAGGTAAAACTCCTAGAATTTACTCGATTGTTCTGAGTCTCGTTAACACTGCCCCTCAATTTTGTTTGGTATAAGTTGTATTTGGAAATTCGCATTTTTTGCGTAAATATATTGGCTAAGCGATTATGCCTCTTAGTTTCGTAAGTTTAAATTTTTCAAAAGCACTTCCGAAAAAATATTTTGGCTAATAGAAATGAAAGATAATAATTCGGGTTATTCGCCTTTTCCGGGCTTGCTTTTCTTTGCATGTGGTCCCACACACCACAGAAAAAAGACCATATGTTATTCCCTAAGGTACCAATTAAACCCCGCAACGACCATTAGCGTTGACTGCTTTAACTAGCAGTTGATCCCCCGCCTCCCCTTAAACTGCTCATTTTCTGCACTTCTCTTAGATCTTTCCCCTTCAAGCTGTAGAGAACGTGTGCAAATGCGGAATATCTCCACGTTCTGTTGATTTAGTGCACGCAAAAGGCGCTCGTGAGTGATCTACACTTACCTTTCAAGGCGTGACCCCAAAGCGAACACATGCACATCGCTCAAACTGTCGGGTCTATTGTGTAAAAATGACTAGGCAAATAGCGTTCGGGGGTTTGAGTGGATTGGGTAGTGCCGTACTTGTCTGGGTAACCCTCACGCGGTTGTCGCTAATCTATAGCTCTGGTTTGCTGTGTGGCTCATTTTTTTCACTCAGTCCTATCAACCTGTTCAATTCTTGCACAAACATTTTTTGGAACTCGTTACGGCTTTTACCCGGTCATTCTTATTTATTTTCAAAAAATTCCTTAAATCTTCATCAGCATAAAAAATTAGTAACCCGCTTCAAGCAATAAAATTCGCGGCTAGTAGGTATAAAATCATTTATAGAAGCAGTCAATTCGTTTTTTTTTCGAATACTGTTTCCTAAAAATGCTAAAAAGCGCAGCAATACTTAATTCAACCATGGGTGAATTTTTATGACTTAAGCGGATGGATATCCTTACGATGTCAAAGACGCCGATCATTTTAGGATTCCCGAAGAGTTTCCGGTAGCTCCTCTTCTCATTCAATGACTCCTGGCCTTGTCTATTTCCACATGCGTCGGGGACGTTGGAGGCAGTGTAATCGGATGTCTTTGATCTTGCTTCTTCTTTGTTTCAAGCTGCGTGGACATATGTGGGAAGTTTCTAGGTGCTTTTAACTGAATGAGAGCTTCCTTTGTTAAGCTAATTTCAGGGAAATTTACTACTAAAACTCTTGGAGTTGAAACAGACCGGAGTTTATTCCATTTCGTTTCAGTGTTTTGGCTTCTTCATTCATTTTGAGTTTTAATGCATAAAAGTAAACCTCATTTTTGTTCTCATAATGTCACTAAAGCTAATCACCCCTCATTTTATGGTAGATCAAAAACTTATGTAATTAGTTTAAAACCATCAATTCAATTCTAGTGCTGTGTAGAGTCATGTCACTGAATGACCATCTTACGATATTTAGACCTTCAGAATCTAAAGTATAATCTTGCAGAAAAAATATTAAACTTTTGTCCTACTGTGATAGCATAAATTACTGAAGTTTCCGTGAAGTAGCAGACTGAAGTTAGGAAGCATAAGGATCGAAAGAAATGCTAGGTGCTTCTTCAGGAAGAAATTTCTAACAAAGGAGTACTTAAAGAACGCAAAATGCATGCTATAAAGTGAGGGCTGAAGATATATTCATTGATTTTTTATTGTAATGTACCAAAGTTTTAGTTATTGGTAATATGAGAATTTACTAACTTTCATCAGTAGCGTCCTTTTGCTGCCAAAATTATTTCCTAATTCCAAAGTTGATTCCGCAGGCGTTAGTAGACACCATTGGTCTTCCTTTTGCAGCCACGACTCCACATTCCAACATTTTTTCTACCTTTCTTTCTTTTTTCTTTTTGCCAAATCTTTGCTTGCTATTCATTAGTTATGCAGTTAGTTATTCATTCCCAGTGCGCAAATTCTTATGTTTCGTCCTCTAGGAGTTCTTTTTTCATGCATTTCTTCAGCAATCCACTACTTCTTTTATCTCTCCATATCAAAAATTTATTGGTCCCTGAATTTTTCCAAGTCTTTTTGCTCGCGTCTTTCTGCCAAATGAAAAGGCACTTATTCTTTCGAATAGAAGTAAGACTACTTACAGTTTTTCGTTCCGTACAACATCTTTGACTCCTTGCAGAGCAATTAGAATGGATTAGTACAACATCGTAAGCCTACAAGATTGTTGCACTAGTTGCAAATGGAACCAAACGAGTTTTTGCGACTTGTACGATTATGCTCTGTACTGGCTAAAGTGAGGATATCTTTGTGGTCCTCAAGAACCGTTACTGTATTTCTCTGTCTCATCGGTCAAAGAGATATGCTAAAATATTTGCGTTTTGTAATTAAGATTTAGTGCAGCTCCTATTAAGCGAATTAGTAAAATATTAACTTACCACTAATTTTCTATGTTTCATTGAACAAACATTCAAGCTTGTACCATGTAGCCTAATTAAACTTGCCCGATTGTTAAATTGTCGGACTTTCAGCTTTTGTGAGCCTAGGAATCTCGCTTTGAGAACAGCTAAGGGACACGTCATACTTTGCCGAAAAAGCCCAAAAGCGCCCAAAAGCGCCCAAAGAAGCCCGAAAAAGCCCGAAAAAGCCCAAAAGCGCCAGAAAGAGCCAGAATTTAGCAACGAACTTTTGGTAGAATTCTGACATTATCTTATCATGCGGACGACAGAAAATGACAAAAAGGCTCGATTGCGAAGTCAACACACATGCCTTAGCGCCAAAACGTGCGAGAAGTGTTCCGGCTCTTTCTGGCGCTTTTGGGCTTTTTTGGGCTCTTTCGAGCTTTTTTGGGCTTTTTTGGGCTTTTTCGGGCTTCTTTGGGCTTTTTTCGGCGAAGTATGACGGGTCCCTAAGAGTGTGTGATTTTTGTAATTGCTAGTAGAGTGAGTTACTTTGTTTTTTTGCAGCTGTCAAAGGTTTATTTCAATGCATATTTTAGCGATCGCGACAGGGTCCATGTATTCAAATTTCGGCTTTTTTGTAATTCTTTAATTGCATTTGAGTATCTTTCTTGCAATTGAGTGACTGCATAGGATTCTATTTCACACGAAAATCCAAGCATGAAGTACGCTAAATCTATCGAAGAGCAAGAGTTTTAACTTTGCCTAAAATTTCTGGGTAGCAAATACCTTAAAATGTGGGTGGGGTAAATATGCCATTGCCTTTAGGCAACGTTTTGTATATCTAATTTTGCTAGGAACCAACGAAAGCTTCTTCGTTTGGTTTTTTTCTTTCGCTGAAAACAGGAGAAGTATGGCGAAAGAGCTGCTCAAGTTTCCAAGTTTTCAAATGATGTAACGCTATCAGCTTTCATCCACAAGCTCTCTCTCACTCTCTTTTGTCTTTTGGCGACTCTGAATTCTTTCTTCCTTTTGGTCACATTATGTTTAAACTAATCCCTATGAGGCCGCTTTTTACATCAACTTATTACCAGAAAAAGTTACTTGACATATCAACTTTGTACCTTCTTGTTCCTTCTCACTGCACCACCCACAGTGGCTCCATCAGCTTTTTGTCTGCCGGTTCCTTTGAGTGGAACTTTTTACGCTCGCGAGTGCGTTCGCACCTCATCAATTACATAATCGGTTTCTTTGAGAACCGGTAAAGACTGGGAAAATCTCAATAAATTTTAGCTTTCGTTAAGCACTTGCCGCAGTGAGAATTTATTGTCTCAGTTTTGCAGGTGCAAAAATTTCTCAGCCAATTCTGGAAGTTTCTTCACTTTGACAACGCCTAGAATCTATTGCTACAGCTTTATGATTCAGGAATGAATAATACTGGTAATATTATATTTTTGCAGTGCCATTTTGAACTTCTTGACCAATAAGTTTAGAACAGAAATAACAGCTATATTGTACAATTTTCCAGGAAACTTTCTAGCTCCGCCATTTTACAGTTTTTCAGAAATTTTCGGCTTTGCAGCATTTTTGCTCCCCACTCTCAAATACTCGTCTAATAGCTTCCAAGTTCTCTTTTCCATTCTCCATTCCACGCTAAATTGCACAAAAAGTGCAAATCTCAGTCCAGGATTAATGCGGCTGAATTCAGAAGTGCAAGCAGCTTTCAATGCACGAGCAGTTCAAACGTTTTCTCACATTACTATAGAAAAATATGGTTTTGCAATTGCGCACTTGGATGATAATGAGCTTGAAGTGATTTCTAGTGAGTGTAAGCTTCCATTAGCATTATTAATGATCTAAATAAAGCGCGTACTAACCTTCTAAAGCTTCAATTCTGCGTATATCTGCTACTTTGTGCAAATTTCCGTTCTGCTTGTTCTGCCCTTGAAGTTCGCGAAAAAAAGAACCTACCTTTTGTGCACTAAGATGACACAAGAATGCTCCTCGGGTTCTGTGACTATGAAAAATTTCTGAAGTTTTTCTGACGTCTATATTAGACTATTAGCAAATCCGAAAAGAGTACTACACTCAGCTTGCAGAGTAATCTTTTATTTTGTTAAATTACCGTAATCCGTTGGGTTACGGTGGGTATACGGTGGGACGTTGCTGTTGCACATGAAAGTGTTTTTAAGGTGTGATTCGACGCGTAGTGCAAACAAAGGGCTTTCATTCTTCATTACCATCTCCAATACTATAGTAGCTCATTTTTATGCTATTTTCGAGCACCTTTTGGCAACAAATAACAATAACATAACATCGAACGTCGGAAGAGAACGTAAATTCGATCCCCTTTGTTTGCTCGCCCAAGAGAATTTTTCCGCTTCAAACTCATTTCCGTTGCTGCCTCATTCTCATCTAAAAGTGAACAAAAACTGAAAATTGCCTCTAAAAACGAAGAAAAAGCACACATCACAGCATGCGAGGACGCACTCTTGCAGACGAATAGCCTGCACTTATAGCATGCTCCGCTAATCTTCACTGGCAACATGTGGTTATCTTTTTTTTCTTTTCTTCTTTTCCATTAAATTACGATGGAAATTTGAAATGCATAAAAATTTGCAGAAATTCTCAGGGCCATGTTGTCATTCTTAACATTTTCGCAACTCAAGCAATTTCCGAATATTTCATTTTTTGTTAGCTATCACGCACATATCTTTTTTCGTTGTGGAAGGCAATTTCCTTGATGAATAGAACATGTAGCAAAAGAAGTGGATAAGAAAATGAATCATATATCAGATTGAACCATATATCCAAAATAGGATATGCCATGAGAAATGAAAATTTCTTGGTATGTAAATTCGTATTGAAACGTGTTGCGCAATTGAAGGATTGTCTCGGAAGTTTGTTTTTCTACGGCCAGGTACCCTAGCGAACAACAACAGTGTATGCATTCAAAGTGCCAATAAATGAGTAAATAAA
This sequence comes from Cylicocyclus nassatus, assembly GCA_958299035.1. Lineage (NCBI taxonomy): Eukaryota > Metazoa > Nematoda > Chromadorea > Rhabditida > Strongylidae > Cylicocyclus > Cylicocyclus nassatus. The sequence continues at coordinate 87,066,343 of CATQJL010000316.1, read as the reverse complement.
TAAATTTGTTTACAAAGTAGTTCGCTTCTTTACAGTAGCAGTATTTTAGCAGTATTTTCATTTTGATCTCCATAAACAGCTTTGAGGTAAACTCAAGGTTAAAATCATTTTCACTTCTTAGACAATGCACCGGAACTTTCGCAGGAGAAGCCAAATTTGCAGCGGTTCCGCAGGATTTTGTTTACTATTACAAAAGTAAAAACTTGGAGATGGGAACTTCCGCAGAACTTATTACAAAGCGCTGCGAAATTTCCGAAAATGCCTGCGGTTCCGCAGAACTTTGACCTCTCAGTACTTCCGCAGGGTTTCAAATGTCTGCTACGATGTTTCTCACCAACGACTAGAACATCTACATCATCGAACATGTCAGCCGTAGTGGAGAGGATAGTAGGTGAGTCTCACAGTCAAAAGAGTAAGGTGCAGATCTCGCCTAGGTGTTCTGTTTTGCTGTTGTGGTTCGCATTCTTATGAACTTCCGCAATACGTTTACGGAACTTCCGCAGGTGACCCAAAGGAACTTTCCCGAACGTTCTGCGGAAATTCCGATCAGTTCTCTGAGACTTTGCACAAATTTTTATATCCATGTCAGCCAGTACACAAATAAGCAAATTTCACACCACATATGAATGCATTTTCTTTTAACAACCTCTATTCCGAAAAAAAAAATCCCCCGGCTTGCCACTAAAATATCCCTGTCACAATTTTGAAAGCGGATAGAGCTATACCTTCAAATTAAATTTTGTTATCCGTAGAGTTGTGTCAAAGTTACTTGTTTTTCAGTAATTTCCAGAAGCCAAAATTTGTTAAGATAAAATCATTATTAGCCGCAAAAATTAAGAATTTTTAAAAGTAATGTGAGCTTTACGCTATTTCAATGCTATCTATCTGTGCCAAAAATCCTGGCAAAGTAAAATAAAAATACTAGATAGAGAATTTTGTTCGGCTTTTCGAAGAGACTACTAAAACTACCAAAACCCCAGCTGCAGCGAATTTTTTTCGTCAACCTAATTAAATTAGCATAATGCGCGACATCTGCAGTGAATTTCTCTGCTAATGGCACAATTTGCATTTTCAGTGGAACCCCGTTCGGGGCCCGCAGAATCGTTAGAACAATTTTTCTCTTGGTTGCAACGCTTCCCCTCAGATTTCGAGTCACACTGAGAGATTATTAGCCTAATGTACATAATAGATTATGCGATGAAAAACGAGTGGCAGTGCCAGGCCTGGTCCCCCTGGCTGCGAAACGGCTGAATCGGATGAAAATTGTTCAGAGTCAAATTGTCAGAGTTTTTCTTTCGGAAGTGCCAGATTGTGTCAGGGTTTACAACGAGTTTGTAAAGGGGATTATGTAGTTATGTAGGAAGAGCTTGATATTTTGAGTATAAATTTCCACGATGACATGGCCATGGACCCAAATTCCCAAATGGATTGTCCAAATTTTGTTCCGTCAAAAACCTTCGCGAATCTTGTTCTTGCCTATTTCCTCTGCCCAAAATGCCCAATAATGAAGAACTCTGCTCAAAGTTTATACAATGGGCTCCATTTCCCATCGCAGCCGCCTTGTTTAGCTCCGTCCTAATGAAATTTCGCTGCAGCTGGAAGGTCCAAACAACAAATAGGGCTATATAGACTTCCGTCACAGAAGCTGTGTCTTCCATAGCACTTCTTCTTTAACTTTCGTGGTCCAAAACAGTTTTAGGGGCCCTAAAACGGTTCCGATACTTATACATATGCAGATGAGCACTTATCTTTCATTTACAACAAATACGGTATCAGAGGGTCTTGTAGTACTGTGCGATTTTATGCAAAAGTGCAAAGATTAGGAATCTGTCGTAAAGTTGCATATTTGTAGCTTAATTTTCGTATTGCACACCATGCGCGCTACTTGACTTGAAAGATTAGAAAAAGCTCATTTCCAGTGATCTCTCCTTGTTTCCTTATTTCCATTGATTCTGTTAGATTTTTCGTTAGTATTAGACACTTTTACAATTTGGTACATTAGTAGCTCTACCAAAAAGTTCTAGATGTCGTCGGTTCCCGCGCATGATGTGCAGATTCACATATTGAGCTGCAATGGCTCGATTATACAAAATCTAAAGCACTGGAGTTTATGAGATTATTTATATATTTATTTGTTTATTCAAATATATGTTTGTTCATTTAATACGCTCACGAGCACGCTATTTGCGTTTCTGAATAAATGAACATTGAAAAACAGAAAAAACGAATGTTGGGTCATTTCTAAATCATAATTTTACTTGTATAAGGTTTGTTTCGTTTCATTTTTCGGTTATTATAGTCTCTTCATTTATTGATAATCTGTAGTTCATGAGAAATCGCATGCAGCTCATGTTCCATAGCTCTTTTTTCTCTTTGAATTTTCTTATCGAAAGCTACCAAAAAAATGTTTTTCTTGCAAAAAATCGTAGATGTTTCCCTCTCTTCTAATCAAAGATCTATTGTTGCGTTCGTTTTCTCTATCGAAAGCATCAAGCAGTGCTCGAGAGTGTTGTTTTCATCACAAGCGCTCTGCTTTACTTCGTTTTCTTCGGCATTGCTGATGTCGATTTGTTTGCCAAATTTCACTGGAAAACTGCCAGTTTGTTTGCTTTTGAGATGGAAGGAATTCTCTAAAATTCTGTAGCTTACCAAATGAAAATTTTATGATTTTTAGGGGAAACATTGTGCAAAATATGTGCTTTTTTCCAGTAATGGTTTGAGTAAAAATCTGTATCTATATTCTCTATTTGATTTTTGATCAAAAATCTATCAACTAATTTATTTACTCTATTTAATTTCTGTTTGTTATTGATACACATTCAATCTGGTCTTTTGATCATTGTATTTGAATAAATAATAAATGGAATAGTCTAAATTTATTGAAAATCCAATCCCTCTTCACTCTATACAATGTTCTGTTTGTTATCAGTTAATATTATTTAAATTCAATCCCAATCTTTTTGACCCTATCAAAAATAGAAATAATAAAGTTAATCTAAATCTGTTGGGAATCCATTTACCAACTTTCGGAATGTACAGGGTGTCCCAAAAGTATGTATGCACTGTTTGATCGTTAATATCTCTTTTCCCAAGAAGTCTCTTGCCTTGTTCAGGTACCGTTTTGTAGAGCTAGCTTCAACTTAGAGTTACAGTGTGGAGAGAATCAGCGACCGCTCTTCATTACTGTAGGATTACGGTAGAAACTTGAAACATGTATCAATGTGGAAAAAGCTGCCGTTTAAAAATTCCTCAAAAAATGTGTAAACTTGTGCAATAGTGTTTTTATGGACGCTGAGTTCAATGCTCAACTATTTACAAGATTACGAAGCTTCCTAAACGGTGTAACTTCACTTTTTAGAAACATCGAAAAAATGGCCGCTACCTCACACCTGGCATAAGTCTTCAATGAAGCATCATAATAAGTTGGAAACTTTACAGTTAGAATCAAAAACTCTGGTTAGCCTAGTGTAAAAGCTTTCAGGCTGTTCTGTTTCCTTTCTGAGGCAAAATATGGCCTTTCATGGCTCAAAACCCTCTTTGAAGTTTCCAGCGTAATCCTACAAATAAGATAAATGGTTGATTCGCTCTATACTGTAAAACTAAGTTGAAGCCACCCTACAAAATGGTACCTGAAGCAAGGCAAAAGACTTCCTTGGAAGAGAGATATTAACGATCAAACAGTGCATACATACTTTTGGGACACCCTGTATATTGCTTTTTCTGAATAGCATATCATGATCAAAAATTCATTCATTCTTCCGGAACCTTGAGATTTTATTGGGAAGAAAATATTCAAAAAATTTTGTAGTTCTTGGAAATTGCGCAAGACAATATCACTGATTTTATGAAAATGGCTTGCTGGATCAGTTCTAGATATTTTTTGTCTCAAGCAGAAGTAAGATCCTTGTTTTTTATATTTTTTGCAACGAATCCCTACGATTTGGGTCCCTTGCACCAGCAGGAGACCAATCAAATAGGTCCATCATAGTTCACCAGATTAATTGCCATCTTAATTGTCTCATTATTTTATTCTATATGTAGGTATGTTTTGTTGTCTTCCGCTTATGGTAATTACTCCCCTAATTTTACTCATTTCTCTCAAAATCTCCTAATTACTATCCTTCATGTTTTAATCGTTTTCATTTTATTTCGAAAAACTCAAATATTAATCTTCATTTTTTACTTCCTTGTGCCGCATCTTCTCATGCTGGAGAACGTGCCTTCGGCTCTTTCCCAAATCCTTTTTTCCCCTTCTTTTTTGGCAGATGTCCAACTGGTGTTCGTTTCACATAATTAGCCTCGATATGTTCCCCGATAATTATGGCTCTTTCCGGCATGCGGCCGCTTTAGGAAATCGGATCTCAGCTTATCCTGACGCATTGCCGAAAGGCATTGCCTGAATAATTGGCGAGAATCCAGGGAAAATTCTTCAGCCTGAATTTTTCTGCCATGGTTTCCATGGTGAGCCCATATATTTGTACAGCTGGTGGCAAATGTGTAAAGTAGCTGATCAAAATTCTATAGTGACAGCTGATTTATTTGCTTTGCAAAGCTCTTTTACCACTTCTTGGTCCCCCCTCCCCCTCCCTCCCCCGCAGACAAACCATCAATTTTTATATTTGCTTCCTATTTCTCTCACAGATCTTGTTTGACCCGGGTGCATCCAAAGAAATGTATGCTATGCATCGACATCAATGTTTATCCCTATGCAAATGTTTAGCTTCAGAATTGCATGACGCTGTTTTGGCACGTGGCTAAGCAAAAAGAAAAAGTACACCAGCTTCCAATTACTGCTTGGCTATATGCCAAAAATCGCCAGCATTCTGGAGGAGTTTTTCATATTTGGTATATGTAAAGGAAACCAATACGTGAAGAAGTAGGCAGAAGAGTTCCGGAATATAGAATAGATCTGATTGACTCAGAAAACCAAATGCGAATGCAAAAAGAATCACAAAAATGGGGAACCTAGTTTTTCTAGTCATCGAGAAAGGAGATGACAAATTAATTACCCTACTTAATCCCCTACTTTCTTTTTTCGTATTGGCTAAAATTTGCAACCTTACCGCCTACGCCCAAAAGATGATGTGCAAAAGTAGCTGAAGTCTTTCAATTTGACTTTTTTTCGCTAATTCTCTTGAATCCTCAATGTTTTTACGATTTGAGCAAGCGTAAAAAGATCCTGAAAGATTCTCCGGAATTTTAAACGTGTACGGATGAAGCTTGCTGATGTCATTACTTTCTTTCTTTTCCGAGTGGGTAGTCACGGTTTCTTGGAAACTGCACTCTTTACCATAAATCACATCTTATTACATCTGACTCAACTTTTTTTTTGTGTAACACCTCATTTGTTGGCATCATTCAAATCTTTTTTGCTTTCATTCTTCTGTTTGTTTTGCGTAGAATTGTGAATCTTGCTTTTTTACTACTTCTATTCGCATGTCAAGGAGCTGCTATAGCTAATTTTTGTTCTGGGCATGTGATAGATATCTTCCACCTCCCCTAATTTTTTGAAGCTTTTCATTTCCTCCCGAATATCCTTATTTGCAGAATGCTTCTGTATGTTGTCACCTTATTTGACTATATTCTTGCAGTTTATGCAGCGTGTACTAACATCTGGGCTTTGAGTTCTATGCCAAGTCCGAGGGGGCCATAAAATGTGGCTGTAAACTGCTAATGGTGTCTTAAACCTTTGACCCATAGCGCACAGCTGATTCTCGAAACAGGTGTGAGAATGCATTACACTTTGCTCGATAGAGTTGATGAGTTCTGTGAAAGAGTTTCTGGGACCAGCTGTGCAGTTTTAGTATAGGAAGTTGTGGGATTAATTACTTCACTAACTCAAAATTGTTATTTTGAGTTAGTGAAGATTAACGAGGAAGCGGGGAAGAATTGGAAAATTACAATTATTCTTCGGTTCCTGCCCTTAGACGAAATAAAAGTACCTTTAAGGCTTCCCCGCAAATTACATGCAATTCACAAAATCTGGCGAGGAAGAAAGGTTGTTAATCTGTTTTCTTAATACAAGGAACATGTTTATTCTAAACGAGGATAGGTCTATTCTGAAGAATATCAGTCGCTAAAAACCATTTTCAAAAATAATTTTTCGAAGTACTTTGACTATGCACTACCACAAACGTTGTAAGTAAAAAAATGATCATGAATTTTTTATATCTATGTGATTTTGATTATTGACTACAACACTTAATGTCAGATTTATTCGAAAAGTATACTTTAATCTATTACCCATTGTTTTTACATTACCATGAGGTTCTCATGTTTTTCCTCTGAGAAAATTTTTGGTGCAAAATTTGGAATTTCAGCCGCAAAAAAAATCATTTTTTGACTGAATGCTCAAAGATCCATGTTTATCCCTTCTTCTGCTGTTTTGCCCACAAAATCACATTGTTTAGGCTGCTGCTCCATTCGGTTCTGCCAGATCCCCCCCCCCCTGTTGTTCTTTCACCTAATTTGACCTCGGTTGTCTGTTAGCCAGACATGTGCCTGGGCTGCTGAGCTTTGGGAACGTGACCGGCTCCGCGTTCGGCAGAGACGGCAACTGTTCCTCGGAGCAGATAGATTATTCATTCGAACAGCACTGTCGCCATTGCTCCTAGGTTTTCCACTCTTTCTTCCTTCTTTCCAGATGTCCCCGGGATCATTTCCGCGCGGAGATCCTGAGGAATCGCTAGCGATCAGCGCGATAATTGTACGCGGCACTGTGCACTGTCATTATGACAAATACCGTATCCATGCGCGTAAAGGTCGCGATCGCGGGTGCGCGACTGTCCTCAAATTACCATAACCCATCCTTTACCTGCTGATGAGACGAAGGGGATTGCCGATTCACTATCCGCTACCCGTTCATCGTCGTCAATTGAGTGACCCTAGCATTTCCAGCCAGTCGAGGACAAACTGGGACGCTTTTTGCCGACCTTGACCCTAATACGGTTCTATAGGATTTGCATGTTTATGTGTTTAGCAGTGAAGGAGATTAAGCAGAGTCGCTTGTTTGCATATCAAGTGTCCTCGAGTTTTCTCCTCTTTAGTGGCCCTCCCATCTCGAAAAAATTTTCATCTATTTGTATTTTTCTCTTGTGAGTCTCTGTAATTCTCGAATGTCGAGCATTTCTGTTTTCATCTTTGTGACTAGAAGACCAATCACAGCTCTGTGTTTTGAATTCTTCATTATAGGAACCTTTCCTATCTTTCTATGGCCCTGATGTGATGGATAATTTGGTGTGAAGTGATTAGTCAGCCATTAATTGTTTCCATCCCGTTAGCAACTGTTGGGAATAAAATGCGTCATCAAAATCCTCTATCGCTGCTGAAAGTTTTCAAGAAAGTTTTTCTATATTCATTCTTCAGCCAGTACAAACAAAAAATAAGATAAGTGTGATCAAAATAAGAAAATCATATAAAAATACTGCCAAAATTTTTTTCTAGTATTGAAAACTTTTACTGCGTTTTTCAACGAATCTTAACATCGCGTTGTCTGCCGGCCTGTTATACATAGGCTTAGGGCTCTTGAAAATCATGAAGCTTAGTTTATTATAATCTTTCTTATTCTTTACGGGATAGTTGGGATCCGTCGGCAGTTCAAGTGCACTCTTGTATTTTTGAAGATGTCATTATCTATTTGCTTATTTGCTTTTGGAAATGTCTACTCAGAATGGCATAGATTTTATTATTTCCAGTCTTGTGAAGGAGGGGTCATTGTCCGAAATAGTTCTTCTGTTTACCCTTTTTCTGAAAAAAGGAACTTTCATTTTAGAGTTCGGAAAACTGAAAAGATTCAGGACAAGTGCTTTTCTTGCAATTTTATATAGCTCATTGTCACTCTCGTTGAACAGATCTGCGATATATGACAACACTTTTATGAGCTCTTTTACGATGTCGCAATCCGTTATGAGTCTGAGAGAGTTTCGAGAAAAGCGAAACGACTGAAGCTAGCACCTGGAAGTGTTCAAGTTTCGCAGAACATACAAAAAGTTCTCGTAAAATTGCGCTCCAAGTGCATTGAGCTTCGGTGTGCTGTTTATAGTTCCTAGATTTTGTTTATATGTTCGAAATAGTTTATCTCAAAGCTCGAATCGATGTCGAGGAACCTGATACGTTTTATGAAAAGGCTAGAATAATCTATGATTTGATGCAACTGTTTTCACCCCATCGCTTGACCCTTTTGAGAAAATTTGATATGGTTGTTTTTTGACTAATATACCATGCAAAATATAATATTTTCGTCCTGCGATGGAAACTTCTTTGCTTCACAACAAGAATGAACCCAACTAGCAGTGGCGGTCCCAGATGAATTTTCGGATAATGTGACATTTTTTCTCTAGTCAAAGGGTCCGACGGGAAAAAACTTGAGACTACCCGAAAATTTGTTTAAGTAGCATCTTTAGCGTAGCCCTTCGCATTTTCAGGGTGTTATTTGTTAGCTTGCACACGAGGATTTTTGAAAAAGTTGTTGGAATTTCTATAGAATGTAAGATTACTCACATCATAATGAAACAAATGGCCAAGAGCTCCCCTTTCTTCTTCGTTGCCCCCTTTAGCGACAATAAATTTTGCTGTTTTTTTTCCAAACTTGCATTATGAAATTGCGAAAAAGATACCAAACGCGCAAACAATGCGAAAGGAAATTTAGGAGAGATTGCAATACATTTCTTCTTTTTTTTGGCTACTTTCACAGCCAAGACGCTCAAAAAATCCGCATTTCACAATTGATGATTCATGGCCTAGATAGGATCACCGAAAAGGATGAATTTTTCTGGCTTTACTCCGCCATCGACAAAATTTTTCAAGATCTTCAAACCGATTGCAATTCGTACTAAAGTGTTCCCACTCCCTATATCCATTTGTGCATTTCCCAAGGCACTACTAATCTCGTTATAATGTTCGAAACGATTTACAACCGATCCCGAGTATCAAAGGCTGAAGTGTGCTCTGCCGATGACTCGTGCTACTAGCGGGTCTTCAAGAAATAGTTCCCCAGGGAGAAATCACGGCGGTCAAGACGTGGCGGGCCTCGGCGAGAGATCTTTGCAAGTTAACACCCTAGCCTCCGGGCAGACCCTTTCTCTCATTTTTTTTGTTTCATTCAGGGCTTTTATGGATTTCATCTCGAATATGGCACTCGAAAAATGTTAACTCGTTAAAATTCAAATTTTTGGGGATATCTCCGAAAACCTTGGACGAGTAGCAAGTACTAACGCATTAAAATGTATACACTCAATTGTATCTATCATGTAAAAGTGCGTTAAGCGCTTCTGAAGCCCCTATCCTGAGTTCATAGACAATTTCAGTACCTGGGTGGGCGGAGCTTGAGCGGGCAGGCGTTGCTTGATAGCACTTTCGAGTGTTATGCCCATTTTTTCCATTCCGATTCCATTGAAGAGGAACGGACCAAGACAGATGTCCTACTCTCAGACCCTTCTTATAGACTAGGTACCAATTGAGGGAGCATAGATTCTGCCTGGACCCTCTACCTGCAAAAAGGCGGGCTGCACGTCGAAGTAGGCGGTCCGCGCGCGGCTCTCTGATTGGTTACACATCAATTTTCACCTTTTATACTTCTAGTAATTGATCACGATAATAGCCAAGAGAGTTCAGAATTGCTCGAAAGCTATTTTTTATGTAGCGAGCACATAAGTTGTCGATTTTGATTTCAAGAAGCTTCTAACACTGCCAAGATTTTTTCTAATTTTTTTTCAATTTTCCCGCCATTTCCATGCTATACAGCCTATCTTCGCTCTCAATTTTCTATGTGCTAAAGGAAGTGGCGGTGTCATATTCACTCACCCTCTCCATATAGCAGCCCCCGTTAATAGTTGCGTGCTATTCTCACACCCCGCCGGATCGCTGAAAGCAATATCCTGAGAGAGGATCTCCCCCTCCTAGCATCCATTGCCCCACGCACTCTTTTTACGAGTACTTATATCATAAAGTGCAGACAGTTCGTGTCAGTTGTCCGTATAATCGGCTGCAGATAGCGTCAAGTCATCTGTGAATAGCATGCGTGGATTAGCGCCTCGTAAGCATCTAGGTATGTCTATAGTGATCTAGTCAACTGTCACAAATTTGCAATGATTTACATGCTTGATTAGTATTCGTATTTACAAACCCTTCAAATTCCCAGGAACATAGATCACGCCGATTTTTCGCCACATCATTAGAAAAACACTGTTTATGTGCTTGTTTACCCATTTTTGAGGCGATGTTTTTCCGCATGCTTGGGATGTTTTCCATGATGAATTGCTAGAATTACGAGATGTTTTGAGGGTATGGCTTCCTTGAAGCTTTTGCATGATTATTTATGGCTTAGCACCGCTTCTTCAATCATTGGGTAAATGCGTCTGCAGCAACAGAGTTGGAAGAAAGCTTCTATTTTTCCTCTCTTCAATGGATGCCATAACTTTACCTCATCAACTCGGAAAGGTTTCTGTTGCTATTTTCTGTAAATTCATATACTCGTAGTTTGCATTTTTCTGCTACTCATCCTGCGCTTAAGATGGAAATGTGTAAATCTGAGAGAATATTTCTCTAATTGCAAAAAGAAGAGCTCCATAATTGGCAGCCTTGTTGGAGTATTTGTTGCTCACCAAATTTTGCTCAAAATCTAATCTTAGATTGTGGTAATCGGTCAAATTTGGCCTGGAAGTTCGCACTAAAAATTCATAGTTAATTCTAAAAATGATTGAAAAAATCAACAAAATCAATCAATGTAAATAATGCATCGATTTTGATGCGATAATATTATTTCACTACAGCTCATACCAAAAAATTCATTTTAATGAGCTTTATAAAGTCAAAATAAAAAAAACCCGAAATAATAGCTATAGGCTGCTGCATGACGAAGGCGCAATAACTCTTGGCGCGAGCGCGGTTTCATTAGCCGCAGAGCGCATTCGCAGAGATTACAACAGCGAGGACACGCGCGTGCCGCGTTCGCGCCCGCTCAGCTAATACAGCTTCTGCGCTTTGGTCATCCAGTAGCCTTTATATCTTACAAGGAAAGGATACTAGGTGACCGTGGCCTTGTGAAATAAGACGTACACCATTAAAGACATCTTGAAGCGCTGATTCCAAATCTGTTTTCACCATCTGCTGTGCGCTTTTCCGAAAAAAGTTATGAAAATTTCTTGTCACCAAAAGTTGCACTGTTCTTGATGCAGGATTCACCAATATCGTTAGAATGTTCGCTTACGCACTACAAAAGAGCGTAGAGAAAAAGTAAAGCTTCACGCTAAGTTCAGTAAAACTGTCATCAAAACATCAGAGTCTAAAAAGCCTGGATATTGACGATTTTGACTGCCTAAATCTCGCAAAATTTTGTTGGAAAAAATTTCATAACTTCGTTCAGGGAGTCGCACAGCAGATAATGAACATAGATTTAGAATCAGCGTTCCAAGACGCACCTACTATGTACATCTCATTGCAAAAGGCCACGGTCACCAAGTATCCTTCCCTCGTTAGATGAGAAAGTCATTATCCGCTTCTTTCCTTTTCAATCACAGCTGTTCCCTTATACGACTAAAATTTCATGTTTCAAGCTTGGAAAGCTTTATTTTCTGACTTTTCACATGCATTTGTTGGTGCAATTTACAAGCTCCTTTTCGCAGAATGTGTCTAGTAAATGGTATCTCCTTTTTTTGCTAGCACTTCAAGTTTATGTGAATTCCAGTAAAGCACATTTGTAGAGAAAAACGAGACATGTATATTTGTGAATTCGTGAAATACCTGTGTGTACCCAGACTAATGCCATGAGCCTTTTTGCCCAAATTCCTCAACTGTGTGTATAGATTTCAAATGACATGGTTGTACTACTATACTATACTCGTATGATTACTAGATAGATGTAGGATTCTAGCACTAGGGAATCCAAACCTCTAGTGGGTCCTAAAGAGATTGTTCGTGGTCTAAGCAGGATTTTTGATAGTCTCAAGGCTTAACACAAAGCACATCTGCTTGGAATCAGAAACGACCACAAATCAAAAATCAGAAAAAACAAAAATCAAAAAAATCAAAAGCTCAAAATGGTGACAATGTTTGACTCATATGTGCTTTTTTTGGTTGTGAGGGATAAACTTCTATAAGAATATGTTTTGGCATCAGCTGAATTGTGTATTCATCTCAAAATCTAGATCTCCTATTTTACGAAGTGTTCTCCTTGTTCCTCTCTTATATCTCCCTATTTTTTCATATCTTCCCCCGCAGTCGGCCAATGTCCGCCCCATTCATCTTCGTGTTGTCTGCTCGTTTGTAATACAGTCGATGTATATGAGATTTATCTAAAGATCAGATCGTGGCGATTGCGCGAATGTGCATCGGCTGCGATCGAGCGCGATCTCGCGCCTGCTTGTTTTGTGACACTTTGATTGGAGCCGACTTTGAGAAAAACCAGCACTTTTCACTTTTATTGAACACCTTTGTAGCAAAAACTTTTTCTCATGGTTTGAGTTCGTTCGAGACGTTAAAATTATCTTCTGCCGAGGTAATGGCCAGGTTTATAGGTACGGGAATGAACTCCGCCATTTTGGGCCGCCTCCGGTGACTATTGGTCCTCAAACACATGAAACAGCATTGCAAAAGGCCCAGTTGTCCGCAAACGCAGTCCAAAGTAGCGAAGTTCGTTCCATACCCCAGGTTAGTTTGATTAGAATCTGTTCAGCGTTTTAGAACTCAAAGATTTGTGAACGGAAGTGAAGCGGATTACCCGTGTGACAGTGACGATGTGCAAAACTTCTGCAGACTTAATGAGTTTTGCTAAGACGCCTGAACTTAGCACCATGGTCTAGAATCTTTTTCCTATCCTTGTAGTAGGGTAGAGGTTGATTTTACATAAGTAGTAACATAGATGATTTTTTGTCAGAAAATTACTGAACTGCATCTCGTTGCTCCCTCAGAGTATCCACGGGCCTTCCTCGGAACTTCTCATTTTGTTGAAGATTAGAACTTTGTTTGATAACTCAGTATCGATCTGATGACTACAAGCGATATGATTATTAGTCCTAAATGAGTAAAGGACCGAATTTTGAGGGGGATATGTGCTCTGTCACAAATGTTCTGAAATGAAAAAATGATGATTTGAAAAAAAAGATCATTTTCGAAGCTTAGGACAGAAAGGTGTCAAAGTATTTGAATGCCTTTAGAGGTTTTTGGACATCACACTTCTAAAATGTTCTCGAACATAAATCGTGGAAGAAGCTTCGTATGAGAAATGTTCAAGGAATTTTGTTTCGCTGAGGTTACAGTAAAATCAGCATAAATCCATAGATTATTTGTTTGGGGCGTAAATTGATATACAGTTCTAAAAATTGCAAAAATCTTATCTCGGTATCTACTTCATAATTTTTCGTGGAAGTAAATTTATGCTTAAATCTAAAACCCGAAATTCCATTTTCACTAAAGCTTGATATACACGATCGACACAGCTCGAAACCTCCTTTTTACAATTTTTTTCGCTTCAAACTTCCATTGCTGCATTCTGACCTTCTATTTCTTTTTAATTTACTCCGACTTTATCGCTCTGGTGAGTGTAGTTATAACAGGTTGTTGAGTGGTTTCCTTCTCGTGACCGCTACTCAAATTCCTCGACAAGGGCAAAGACTGCATTCAATTGACTCTACCTACTACAGTTGTGTCGAAATGCTAAGAGATCGTACTGCTGGGAAGTTTTTTTTTTCGTTCGAGGATCTTTTGGTCTTTGTTCCAATAAAACCTCCATCTGGTTGACTTTACGATCTTCATTAGGCTGTATTACGTTCGTCAAGCAAGGAACGTTCATTTGTTGCTTTTTATGGTAAAATTCTTAGCAGCACACAAAATTCATATTCCCCTATTAGCTATTAGCGTTCAGGACAAGCTGAATGTCTAAATTTTACTTAGAAGTTTTTTATTCTACAAGTTTTTACCACGGGAGACTGGTATAGGAAACTTCCTGCTTCGCTTTTTTTTCGGGTTGAGTTCGTATAATCTGTCTTGGAAGAATTTTGTTTTCGAAACAATTTAATCCAATTTACTTTATCTTTATTTACATAAAATCTCCTACATGCTTTGTTTACTCCAGTGTATTTTTTTTACAATGGTGAATGGGTTTTTTGCCGTAAACGCTTTGATATTAGGCTGGAAACTAAGTTTTGCAACTGGTTTTATAACTTCACTCTCTTTGGAAATGGCGCACTCAAACTTTGGCATTATGTAGAAGGCAATGTGAGCTACAAGCGAGCACAAATGGTTTAAATTTTGAACACGAAATAGAAGAGTTTCAGGCGTTTTCCGAGAACTAGTGAAATTTGAGAATTTTTGGGGTTCTAAGCTAAAATGAAGCCTTTGGCAGCCTGACCATGCGCAGTAATCCGGATTCGTCTACAAATTATTGCTGGAGGTTGACTCCTTTGGCCTAGTAAGAAAGTAACAAAATTTAGGGGCATGTCGAGATTTGGCGTCCTCATAAAGTCGAACGAGTCGATGTACGCAAGAGCTGCTGGGGACGACCGTCAATGACTAAAGAGTCCGAAGCTCAAATTCCGCCGAGACTTTACATAGTAAGGTTATTCGACCTGCCAAAGTGAATATCACATTCATTTGTTGAATCAACGCCTTTTTCCTTGTTTAGGGTGAGACCCCATATCGTACACCTACAGTAATCCTACAAAATAGCCCTTATCACGCAATTTCACTATCGTTTTCTTGACCAGCATGTCGGATAACACCCCTATGCCAAGTTTCAGCTAAATCCGTCAAACTTTGAATTTTTCCCCTTCATACCATGCACCTACCGTAACCCTCACTGCGACGTCAGAATTTGGTAGGACAGCAGCTGCGCTTGTAGCTTACGTAATAACCAATGCAGTAGCAAAATTTGAGTGCGCCGTGTTGAGTGAGAAGGAAGTTATGAGACCAGTTGCAAAACTTAGTTTCCAACCTAATATTTCCTCTTCATTCGTCTGTCTAATTCAAACCACGCAGTAAAACTATAGCCATTCGTTTGTTTATCTTTTTTCAACCATTCAACTCAATAAAGTTTTTTCTAGCCTCTCCAATAAACTTTTTTTTCAGCATTTTTTATTGCTCGCTGACCTTGCCACATGTTTATAAGAGACTGTTTATCGCTTGCCGTTCATTCATTCATCCCGAGTGCACCGTTAGCCACACCCCCGGCTCTGCTTTCTCTCCTGGAAGTGCGGGGAGGGGGGGGGGGGGGGAGTGTGCATTTTGTTGCGTGCAACCCGGGTCCCCCGCATTATGCATTGAGATTGACATGCGCTTCGCTTCGTGTTGGCCATTAATAATAATTCAGAATTAAATTGAACTTGTTCGCAAAGCTGCATGGTGCTGTCTGGTACGCTGTGATGTTTACTGGGAGTGTTATCGCCTACAAAATCTATTCTACTGGTGAGAGTGGGGAGGGGGGGGGGGGGGCTCATAATTGTGGGCTGTTTTCAGTCGATGTCTGATACTAACCTCATAGGCTTGTTGACAAAAAAAATCACGAGTTGAATTTGTATTTTTTCATGTGATCAGTCGCATGAAGTTAAAAGAGAACAAACTTTGTGTCTTGTGCATTGGGGTTGGGTGAGAATTTATCGAGTTTCCGTTTTCACCCAATAATTGTCCTTATCGAAAGATCCTTCCTATTCTTACTCGCTGCTTGTCTTTAATCAAGGGTATGTATGCTTACAACTTATTCACTTTTTAAATTATATTGCTCGCGTATTAACCTAATTTTCAGCTAAGACAAGCAGATGTAAGAGAATGATTCTGCATCTTTTATATTTTAATGCCGCATTGCCCTAAATCAAGCTATTCGAAAGTCTTGCACCAAAATCGAATGGTCGTATTTCTTCTTAACAAACTTATCTGTTAGTATTGTTCAGAGAGCGAAAACATGCGCCTGTTGAGTGTATTCTAAACCAAAATTCATGTTGACATCGAGGAATCGCAAGAAACGGAAATACAAAATGTTTTTTTTATAAATTCTGGGCTAAAATTGTTTAAAAAAATTCAACAATAATGGGTTTTACGTTTGATTTTAGTTTGACGACTTTCTCTTCGTGAAAGAGGAAATCACGCTGATCGAATGTATGTATCTACGAATAATTCAGAGTTTCGGGATTTTTCGTCGACATCTCGATTTTATACCTATACCTAATAGAATCTCTACTGTACATAATGTAACTTTGTTAAATGACGCATGAAAATAGACAGTATGATTTGCAAAAGTTTCAGAAGTTTGTTGCGACGACTTTTATATATTTTTGTTGCAAGACTTATGGCCAAGCTAATATTGCGATGTAAGCAAGTAGGCAAACCTGTTTTTTTTTATTATATTAGGTTTGTCCCGAAAGTTTTGTCCGTTTTTTCAACCTATCATAAAAACACGTGGAACGAATATAGAGAAACGCTCTAAGCACTACCCGACGCAGCTTTTCCTCCTCTTTCTAATTATCATGCTTCCATGCGGATTACTCTTTTGCTCACTGAGATAAACGCCGAAATTTCGAACCTGGTTTTTACTACGTCCAAGTTTGGCAATTTTTTACAATCTTCATTTTCAACTTTTGGAAGACCTTTGGTAGCGCTTAGATAGAGTAAAAAAAAGGGCAATTTAATGCAATTTTTAGGCTTATCCAGCTGGCTTTTCAGTATTTCTTAAGATAATTTTTCCAAAAGTCTTCACTTTTGCGAAGTTCCAAAATACAGAAACGCTTCAAACATTAACAAATCATCGGATTTTGAAGCTTTTAAAAATCGATTACGATTATTCACTATTTTTACAAAGCAACTGAGCGTTTACCGCTTCGAAATAAAACATTTTGCATTTTACGGTGCACTCTGAGGCAAATTCAAGAATCATGGAAAATTTATCGCTAAAGATCCCTTAAAGTGGAGTGAAAATACATTCACTGGAAAGAGGAGGAAAAGCTGCATCGAATAACACCTTAGTTGTGCGCCGTTTCATGATGTCTGGCTTTTGGCATCACCAAAAATGGAATTTGATAGCATCAGAAAAATAATTCTAAAAAATTTTCAAGGCTAGCTGTAGATACCGCAAAATTGCATTATATTGCCCTTTGTTTGCTCTATCTAATTGTCATCAGAGCTTTCCCGAAAGTCAAAAATGAAGATTGTGAAAAATTGCCAAACTTGGACACAGTAAAAACCATGGGTTCGAAATTTCGGCTTTTATCTCAGTGAGCAAAAGAGTAATCGGCATGGGAGCATGACAGTTGGAAAGAGGAGGAAAAGATGCGTCGGGTTAGAGCGTTAGAGCGTTTCCCTATCTTTGTTCTAGGTGTTTTTATGATAGGTTGAAAAAACGGACAAAACTTTCGGGACAACCTAATATTTCACTCTAAAAACTATTCTACTCTATTTCACTCTTTCTTTCTCTCAGAATTGTTTTCCAAATCAAACAATTATTCGCACTCAAAAAACTTCTGTGGCTTGTGTATTGAACTATAAATTGCAGCAGCGAAAAAGGTGGTAAATCAGCACACTTTTTGATTTAAATTTTCTGCATGACACCTGTTCAAATGATTTGTAGAAGATATGAACTTCTAGAAGCCCAAGGGTGGAAACGAATGTAGATCATGACTACTCGCTTCGATTTCGAAATTTCCTTCCTCCAACAAGTTTGTCAGAAAGCTGGATCTTTCTGTTGGCAGACATATTTCATGAGGCCGTAGTGATGTCTAAATAATTATTTTCTTCTTTTGAGAAAGCGCTTATGAGCTGTATAGGCGTGAAGAAAATATATTTTCTTCGTATCCGTCATGGACTTTTTTAAAGTGAGGTTTCATCACATCAGATTTCTTCAAAATCCTCCATTTAACCCCGAAACTTACTACTATCGCCCAGATCTGACATCGAGTAACTTTTTCAGTGGAAAAAGTGCAGTGTCCAGTTAGCGTGACACGCTAGATGACATATGGGAAGAACATGTGGAATGCGTCGTTGGCATTGGGCCGGACATCATAACTCATCCCAATTTTCCCGCTCACGGAAATTTGTCGTCGTAAGGTCCATAGCTTCAGTTTATGTATGTGGTTATAGCATGCTCTCTAGCTATATTTGCCCGAGGGCTCAGGACTGAATTTTAGCCATTTTGAGATCAAATTGTGCTTTGGAACAGTGCAGCAATGGGTTTTTTGTACTTCTCAAAAACATGAACTATAATCTCTTCAACTTTTTGTTTTCATTATTTTTTATTATTGAACTCGTTTCGCCAAGCTTTCTCAACTGATTTTACAATTAATTACCTTTAGCTAATGACTCTTCTGACATCATGATTTTTCGGAAATATTTTTATATTTTTTGACATTATTGCATCTATAATACTTTCCGCACAAATCTCCCTTTATTATTGAGACAGACTTTATTGCTCCTTCCCCGCTCTTTTGGAAAGTGATACCCTTCCTCGTCTATTTGCAGTTTGTACTCATCATAACATTCAAGTGCAGATAACCTTTCTTACTGAAAAACTTAATTAACATCGCTACTGCATGCACGTTGCAGGCATCATAGTAGTCAGTTTCAATCAAAAAAAATTGGTCCTTTTCGCACATACACGAGAAGGCCATAGCATTGGGTTTGCACTAGTACTTCCCTCTTCTTTCTTAAAAAGATGACTGAGTGTTTATAAATATTGAATTAATTTCCACACTTTCTACGCGTTTTGAAATGTCTTTTGTGCTCTTTTTTATTTTTTTTTCTCACCCATTTGTTGCATCCAGTTCTTCACACATTTCTTTCTATTCTTTACCACTTATTGATCTATCTCGCCATTTAAATCTGTTGAATTCAAAATGCTACATAAAATATTTTCTTTGCAGAAATACCGCTATGCCACCGCTATTGCCGTTGCTGGTGACAATCGCTCTGGTCCATGGAGGTAAGTTTTCCTTTATTTAACAATCTTACAAAGTTTGTTTTTCCCCTACAAATAAACAATTTTCAAGCTAATTTCAACTAACTTGACCTCATCAAGACCACTATTTAAAAGGCTCCTAGTTGTAAGCTATTCATTCGAGCTCAGAATGGTTCAAAGTCAGATTTCAACGTCTGCTCTTTGTCCGTTTAGCTGTTGCCCTCAGCCAATGACTAGTCCCTATAATAACTCCAATTACTGTACGCAACATACATGACCAGTTCATGTATGCGTGAATTTGAAGGCTAAAGGGTAATTTGTTTCGATAACGGATCGCGCAAATTTTCGGGTAGAGCAAAGGTTTCTGTATAAACAGGAAAGTTCAGAGATCAAAAAAGTTGTAGTAGTGTGAACAAAATACTTTCTCTCGTCTCCTACGCACTAAGCAGCATTCTTCCAAGATTTAGACATTTTTTATTGAAATTGTGTAATTGCACAATACTAGCGGCAGTTCACGACTGGTTATTTTGTGAACATGAAAAAAAACAGGAGAAATCTACTGGTGTGAAGGGAAAGTCGACTGTCTTCGTATTTGTATCGATTTATGTTTATTGATAAAGAAAACGAAAGGAAGGCATGAAAATGTTGAGAAGAAAAACATAAAATTTGAATCAGTTCTTAGGCGGAGAAGTCATAGAATACCGCGCATGTTGTGCAATACATAAAAGAAACCAGTGAGATAGATTATTTTCCCCTGATTGTATTTATTTATGTTTATCGAAAAAAACGAAGAGAAGATGAATGAAAAGCAGCATTTTTTAGGCGCATAAGTCGTAGAATAGCGCGCATGTTGTGCAAACACAGAACGTCATAAGTAACTTGACTGCACACAACTAAGGATAAGTCTGATCAACTCTCCCTTAACATTTTTTCACAATTTTTCTTTTCGTTTATTGAGTCCGCAGAAATTGACATGTCCTTGTCCTTTATGTAATCGTTTAGCTATCTGTCAAAATAGATTCGTCACACAGTTGATGACAAGTTGACAAATTCGCAATTTTACGCTTGAGATGCGCGTGCGCCATGCGCATAAACGCAGGCGCGCGCGAGTTACGCATTGGGGTACCGGAAATTTGCATAATTATTTGAATAATTGCTAACTGGACCAAATCCTGCGTAGTAGTGCGCGATGACAGTGCGCGATTAGGTGGTGGATTGAGGAATGAGCAAGAGTCAGTTGGGTGGAGGGGGAAGTGGAGGGAAAAAATCTAGGAGGCAGCGCTATTGAAGTTTTCCTTCAAAATACCAATTTGGCTTTTTATAAGATTACAAAATTAGTTACAACAAAAAGATAATTTGCATAATTTTGTAACACACGTAGACTTTATAAGAAATTTCAAATTTTATTCAGATTATTCACAATGGGTTCAGATTACTTGCATAATTTTTCAACATTTCTGGACCATCAAAACATCCCGCAACCCATTATTGAGGAAGTGGGTTGAAGGTTCGGTGAATTTGGAAAAAAATGTACAAAGACAAAAATTAAACGTTTAAGAAAAATCTGATTTTTTCAAGCTTCACCCTGATATCAAAATAATTTTATAACACTTTTGGACCATTAAAACATTTCGCAACCCATTTTTGAGAAAGTGGGAGAGCGTTTCGCTCCATTCGGGAAAAATTTACAGCTTTATACAAAAATTTAAAGCGTTCACCAGGAAGATCTGATTTTTTTACACAACCTTTCATTCACCCCTATCGAGAACAAATCATTGCCATATATTATTTCAATACTGTAATTTCACCGTACGCTTTTTACGATCTACCCTCAAAAAAGCGATTTTTTTCTTACTAGCTCTGGCTCCAAATTGTCGCCTACGCTCGCCCAGCGCCAGACAATACGCTATATAATGAGGTACTGTAGCGAGAGCGTTTACGCACGTTCAAAGCAAAAAACGAAGTCGAATTCGATCCAGTTGACTGTTAAAAAGTCGTCCGGGCACCTCTCGATCGTATCTTAATGTAACTTTTAAACGCAGTGGAGTTAGTAGAGGACGATGAGAGATTGATGGGTTTGATAACGCTATGAGATTCAAAAAAGGATGAAGTTTGAAGAGGCAGTGGAAAAAGTCAAATTTTACTGCAGGTCTACACTTGCAGGTTACGGTATCGTGCTGTCAGCGGTTCCCAGGAAGACGCCAACGGAAATGTTGTTACCGATTCGATCCACCACAGCTCTTATGTGTGAAGTGGTATTTTCTGGCATTGGAGAGAAAAATAAGGCGATATGGTATAGGGATGGACAAGAAGTTGGGCAAGTATCTAGGTAAGTTTTTACTGAAGTCAATGTGGGCGGTGTTGTAGCAAATTTTTAGCTGCACATTTTTTGTTTTTTCGGTGATTTTTGTTACTGGTAACGTAAATGTGAATTTATTTTTTCAGCGATACAAATGCTGTGTTTATGGATCGAAACTATACGACTGAACAACCCGTACCAGAAGTTGGTTTCCTAATCATGAGCAACATAAGCAGAGGTATGGGACCCCTTCCCTTCCTGTCCTTTTTTGTAAGGAAAAAATTTTTTTGCAGAAGACGAAGGTCTTTATTGGTGTCGACATGCGGCTACAGGATTGTCAGGCGAAGTGTTTGCATTGAAGGTTGCCTATGTAGAAGAGCTACCATCTGAGGGGTATATCAGAGTGGAGGTGAGCCGAAATTTACGAAAAATACTAAAATCAGAATTCCAAGATTATTGCTGCTTATAGTCAAAATCCTCTACTTTTAATATCATAGAGTGTTCTTGGAAAGTAGTACCAGTAACTATTTATAGTGCAGACAATACTCCATCCTTGATTTTAGAGGAATTTGTAATTGGAAAAGATTTGAAGTTTTTGTCACATTGATTTGTTAGGTGCTGGAAATGCTTGATTTAGGCCCGTAGTAAACCCCCATTCATCTCAGGTGACTTGAGATGAATCATTCAGAAGAACTTCCTCGGGTGACCCTAATCCCGTCCTCCTTCCCGTGCTTTAGGATAGTCAGTTCAACAGTCAGAAGAATGTCGGGTCAAGTGTCACAGTCAGTTCACCAGAATGCCACTTATCCGAGGTTGAATTTTAGGGTGACCCGAGAGAGATAGTGTGCATAAGAGGAGGAACAGACAAATTTCCCGTAAGTTGCTCGTGAGTAACTTACGGGACAGTCTAGCCGACGTATTCTTGCGGTAC
The DNA here is from genome assembly GCA_958299035.1 of Cylicocyclus nassatus. Classification (NCBI taxonomy): domain Eukaryota; kingdom Metazoa; phylum Nematoda; class Chromadorea; order Rhabditida; family Strongylidae; genus Cylicocyclus; species Cylicocyclus nassatus. The sequence goes on along the minus strand of CATQJL010000316.1, from coordinate 87,044,242 downwards.
AAAACTCCCAAAATTGCACGTCTTCCGCGGCCTAAATAGGAGAGGATCGATGAACAGCTGATTGCGGCGAAAATACGAGAAAACAGGATTTCTTGGATTTTTTTCTTTTTTTCAGAGCTTGATTACGTTTTTCCTTTGAAAACTGCTTGAAACAAGGATTTTTTGATTTTTTTTATTTGCTCTATGTTCAAAAATTTTCGTTTTTCATGATATTCTCGCCAAAATATGGTAAATTTGTTTTATCCCTTTATTTGCTTGGCGATAGCCCTGATAGCGGTCGCCATCGATTTTTCTCGATAACGGCCGCTATCAAAGATTGTCTGTGGTGGCGCAAAAGTTTGGCTCTATCCGACTTTGAACCACGGTCTTGCGCGTTGAAATCTATTCACTTAGCCTCTAGACCAGACCGCTCAAGGCGATTAGTTTTTGAGAACGCACGAGATCTTTGGGTCTGAAAAGCGATCTGAATCCGGATCGATGGCTCACCGGATGCCGGACTGAGGCGCTCTACGTTCAACGTAGGCCCGCCCCCAGCCGAGTTGGGCTGAGAGGGGGTTTACTACGGGCCTTAGTGTTTGTGTGTGTGCAAATATCGCCAAAAAAGCTGAGGAAAAGGTATAAGCAGTTCATTTTCCCACAAAAACAGTGTTATTCAGTACAGCATAACTTTGAAATTTAAGCTAAACGCAAAAAAGAGTCTGTATACGGGTTATTGTGGAGTTCTCGACCGTAACTCCATTAAGTCGCATCCCTTATATATGTATACTTCATATATTCATATACTTATACATTCTTTGGGCTGTGATGTTACAGAAGCTAGGAGGACGACGTCTATAGGGAAAAAGTTTTTGAAGACAAGAATAACTGTACGATATAGATCAGTTTTTATCAGTTGAAGTCGTTGGATGTGAATGAAAACCTCAACACGGGTTTGCTCAGGCAAACATCGTTAACTTCCGAACGTGCATTTAATGCATAGTTAAATTATTATCAGTGAGATTAGTAACGATAATTGTTTTTACATTAGATCTTTTGATAAAATTCGTCCTATTTTTTGTGTGTGTGACACGTCGGTTCAAAATGTGCTTGATTTCTGGAATATCTCGTGAAAATTCTGGATATGTGACGAAATACGAAACGAAACCCGATATTTTCGAACGAATATAGCTTATAATACATTGTTTAGCCGAAGTACCCACTACTCGGAGAACAAGTGCAACTGTGGTGTCCCATACCAAGCGCATTACCGCACCCAAATGTTATTTGGCTGTTGGTGAGCAAATTTTAGATTTGAAAATAAACATTGCCTTTTATCTCGGTTTATTCATTTGGTTAGCATTCATTGTCAATTGCAGAATGGCGAACCAGTGTCGCACACATCACTGGATGCGCAGCCTTACCCGAACGGTACCCTTTTCATACGTCACTTTTCGATGGTACACAATGGCGTCTATGAATGCGTGATTTCAAATTTCGCCGCAAAGACGTCAACGCGAGTTGTGATTGACTCAAAGCATGTGTCGACAAGAAACGGTAATGTTCAAAAAATCCATAGATCACTTGCCAAATCTATCTAAAAAGTGTTTCCAGGGCTATCACAATCAGCGGGTAACAGTGTTAGATGTTCGCTGCTCTTTCGAAGCAGCGTATTATGGTTCCTTGTTGGATGTTTGGTGACCAGGTAAGAAAAACATGAGCTTTGCGCTCAGTGATCAAAACCGGATTTTTTACTACCTGTATTTTTCCAGAACAGAATTGAAAAATAGTTCATTTTTTCCAAGTTGTAAAAGATATTTACTTTCTCTCGCGGGAAGGGAAATCGTGGACAGAATCTGATGATATATGAGAATTTTACGTCTAGATGCTTTTCAACAATCTCTTGATATCGATGGTCTTCTCAAAAATTCTCTATTACTAGAGAAAAAATCTAGGTTGGAAGTTCTACAGCTGTTGAGTCAACTCTTCCTGACTCACTGGCTATAGAACACAAAGTTTTAGCATTAAAAAAAGTTCGGTCGCCTTTCTTCTAATTCTGATTTTTTATGAGAAGGAGCTATAAAAAAATTCACAGCTTTTATCTGGATCTTTTAGCGGTAGGATCAAAAATTTTGACATCTTTTTACGGCATCGAAAAATAATTTTGTCATCAACGAAGTGCTCTATGTTCACTGTTATTTTACAGCTGTTCGGTCCTAATCTATCTCCTCTGCGCCCTAGTGCTCATGCGACCGTCCTCAAGAGCCACTCTGATCCCCTCGATGTGGGCTCGAACAAATCCTCTGCTCGGACCAGGTTTTCGAAAGGTCGTTGTGCCAGTACCCGACTTTATCAGTGGCTCGACAACTGACAGCTCAAGACGTTTCGAAGACGTTTAGCACTTGAATCTAAGTGAAGCGTCTTCCATATGCTTTCTCGAATTTCTCAGGAACTCCAGAGCTTAGGAGCTTCATCGGTCCTTCTCATTCTCGACTTTCTACCCTCACGACTCTAACAATCTCGATTTAACTATATTCTATGCATTTGTACGACTTTACGGGTCATGTTACACAATAATTGCAATATTTTAAGGGTATGTACATATTGTTTTCCTTATTCGAAGTAATAAATCGTTATATCTCGCGCTCTCTTCTTGGTGCATCTTTCGGTAATAAAAAAAACATGAATTCTGGAAGTAATAGGTTGTAAAGAAAGATCTTGGGCACTTGCGAAAAAATTTTTTTAAACGGCCGTAACTTCCAGCAGATAAACCCTTTCTCGAGAGCTACAAATCTTGCTGCAAAGAATAACGTTGTTTACACGCTCAGCACTTCAGTTCGGGCCACCAGCATGCGGGCAAAAAAGGTCGTCGTGAAAATCCTGCCTGTTTAGGTATGTTTTTCTCAGGCTTGAAGAGCGCTGCAGAGCTCATATCCGGTAGCAGTACAGAAATCAACCGGGCTGTGAACAGGGAATTCGCGACTGTACGCCACTTCCTGCAAAGAAATTTTTCGGAGAAGCTCAAAAACAGGCTATTTCTTGCACTTAGATTTTGAAGTCCTCCTTGTCTGCACGGAATGAGCCAAATTCGTGATTACTGCAAACATTGTTTGGGCAATATCTTGCACATGTTTTGGGCCCGTCATCCAAGCGGGGCGGTGTTTGCTCCATGATAGGAGTTACAGTCGTCTACAAATTCGAACGCAGCTGCGCATTTGTAGACGTCTGTAAAACTCAAGTGATTCAAATAAGGAGACTGTCGACTAAGTCTCTTTATTTGAGTCACTTGAGTTTTGTATGACTTTTTTGAATCCCTCCCCCCCCCCCCCGCCAAATTTCACGCAGCGCTTGGTCCGAGACCGAGCATACGATCAAACTTGTACAACGCAACTCTGCAAAAAAACTGCCCATTTAACAAGCCAAGAGACTGCATATGCTTCGAGGTAATATATCTTATAACGTGCAAGCTATGTGGCGGCGAATACATTGACGACGAAACAGGCAGGCGCTATGCATAATAACCTAAGAATCGAGGAACTTGGATGGAATGAGCAAAGACAGATTATCTCATCGAAAGTTGCACCATAAATATGCAGAATTCGAGATCTGTGTCTTAATACTTCAAAAAACCTGAAGTGGTGGCGCGAGAAAACTTTGGAAGCTGCTGAACTTCGGCTAGAAGTCCTCAGATGAACAGAAAAGAGGAACGCATAGCCACTACAAACGAGCTCGCAGAATTTTTTTCTGGAGCTATGTTGGTCCCTATATCCGCAAACCTGAGGCTCATCATTCTATCTCTGACGCCCAGCAGTGAGTGGTGGTCGCCCTGTAAAGTTTGTATGATGAGCTGTTCCGTTTCGGCACTATTATGAGTTTTCCAGCTTTTTGCTTAATCTGCCATGATAGAGCGTTTCGGAAGGGATGTCTCAAGTATTCCTCACTTTCAAGTCCTGACAGCAAGCCGAAACATCAGCCACATAAAAATTGCTATTAATCTTGGCCTAGCTCAAGCAATCAAAAAGAATCATCTTGAAATTGCCAAGATTTATGGAGAGTCGATCATGGGATATCATTAGATGACTTTTTTGTTTGGTGCGAATATTTGGAGATAGGAAAAAAAGGTTGGAAGATTCTCACCAATGACGATTCTTTCAGGCAATACGCAGCACGGCATAGGATCCTTTGGTTGCGAGGTTTTTTGATGTGTTCGGGCTGTTCGATGTAAGCTAGGACCACCCCGCTGCTTATACTCCTAAAAATAGGGTAAATATTTCTATTCGGAACATACATACAGACATACAGACACACATACAGACATACAGACAGACATTCAGCTTTATTCATAGAGATTCAAGCTATTGGGTGGCTCCGAGCTCGTTTTATTAACATTAGAAAATCCAAACATGTTTCCGATATAGCTTTGCTTATTTGTGAAAGTCATGTCCACGAAACATCATAACTTGAAAGCTTCCATATAAATGCCAAAATTCGTCACAACTTGTATTTGCATGGAATTACGTTAAGTTATAGTTATAATGTAAATTTCCACAAACAGATAGACGTCAGTTATATAGAGTAAATTACGTTAGCAAATTAAGACTTGATCTAGCCATCATCTGTATAGAATAGTCAAGTTTGAGTCGCTTCGGAAAAATGGGTTTTCAAACTTTATTACTTTGGATGTCAAACGGATAATAGTGTTCTCAATCAAGCTGACTTTACTCTGCTAAAATGAACCAAAATAAGAAGTGCTTGGAGATTACGCGTGATGAATTACCGCCATATATAAAGACTACTGCATGACGGAGGCACAGAAGCAGTGTCAGTTGAGCGGGCGCTAACGCGGCGCGTGTGTATCTTCACCGCTGTGAATCCTGACCCTCATGCGTTCTGCGGCTAATAAAACCGCGTTTGCGCTCAAAGATATTGCGCCTTCATGGGCGGAGGAATGAACGCCTCAATTAGGCGTCGCCTCCACGAGCTATTGGTTCTTTCGTCCTACTGTTGTGCATCGTATTGGGACCAGAGGCCCGCGGAGGCGGTGCCCAATTGAGGTGTTCGTTCCTCCACCCCGCCTTCATCATGCAGCAGCCCATATATCAATTATTTGCTGCTGGACGTAAAAGCGGTCTGCAAGAACATGTTTAAAGGCAGTGTCCGGGCAAGATGGGGGTTTTGAGATTTCTCTGCCATGTGAGACTGGCCCCCCTGAGACACAACATCGCGCAACTGCGAGCATAAAACGTTCGACCTAAAGCAAGAAAAACAATTGCAAAGTGGGGAAACTTACGCCTCGGGGCGGGGTCCTCCGAGCTGTTTGAATTCCTGCCAGACGGCAGAGTACGTATGCCGCCACAGTTAAAAACCGTGCGCTCTTTGCAACTCTGCGTCTTAGCCTGGCGGGGATCCTCAAATTTCGAAATGTAAGGGCTTGGAAAATGCATGTTCTCGCCGTTTTCGTGCTTTCTGATATAGATTTTCGGATTCAGCGTTGCGGATAATCCCAGAAAAGTTGATTTTTTAAAAGTCGAGTTTCTGCCCGGACACTGCCTTGTTTTACTCCCCATTAGTTTTTCTTGAAAGGTGCAGCTGAGTGATGATCAAAAATGGGGATCAAAGAGGATGATCAAAGAGGCGTGACATCTTGTCTGCACGGCTGTAGAAGTGCTTGAACGAATAGGTTACAGACAGATTGCCCTTATGGGCTCTGACGAAGGCATTCGCCAAAAAGTTAGTCTTGATCTGAATAAAACGATATAACAACTGCGTGCATGCCGCTTACAGAGCTCTTTCTGATTTTGAAATAAAGCTACTTCAAATTCAGGGAATCGACCTTCAAGGTCGCGAAGATTCAAATTACCGAAGATTGTCAGAAAAAGGAATGAAGCTGAATTGAACGATATCTGTGTGTCGCTCATCACCAGTATCTATAAGTTGTTGCCGACGAAGTGAGGAGGAACAGAACTTTTGTGAACTTCTAAACGAATCGTGCTAGACTTCCTCCATAGTCATTGTGACTTTTGGCATCATGAAGTTTCAACTTTGACCGAAATATAACGCTTCAAATAGAAGCTTCGCAAAGCCTGCATCAGTTATGTTGAAACCTGCTCTAAAGTTTTAGCTTCAATTCAGTTCTTGTTGATTTTTTCGTATTAGGTACCTAGAATCCATCAAAAATTTTAAAAATCTCGACAAATGCAAAGGGACCTCGGTTGGAGGATAGAAAGGGAATCAGAAGCCATTTTGGACTTCTGCAAGAACCCTAGCAATTAACAATAAGAACGAATGTTTATCAGTCACCAACGACTTCTTCCCATTCATGCTGTTACGTATTAGGTTGTAAAGAAAGTTCCCGGGCAGTTGCAAAAATTTTTTTCAAATCGCCGTAACTTTAAGCAGATTGAATTTTTTTGAAACTACAGACATCATTGCAAAGACAATATTGTCCACAACATATACTTGTCTTGCTGGCTTTTCAGCACCTTATTGCGGTCCACCAGCATGCGCAGAAGGGAGAAAGGTCGACGCGAAAAGTGGCCTGTTTGTGCAGGATTATCTCAGGCACGATGAAAGCTGGAGAGCTTAAATGCTGTAGTTATATAGAGGTTTTCTGGGGCTGTTATGGGGACCAACATGTTTTCAAGGGACCATCTGCAAAAAAATTTTCCCACAAAGTTTGAAAAATCGATCATTTTTTGCCCCTAAAAATGCATATTTTTCGAGTAAGTGAATTTAAAGTCTTCTAGTTCTGCACAGAAAGGACCAAATCTTTGGTTACTGTAAACATTGTTAAAGGTAATGCCTTGCACATCTTGTGGGCTCATCATCCAGGCGTGGCGATCCCCGCAGATGCGACGCCAGCTACGAAAAGAGTTGCAGTCAGGTGCAAGTTCAACAGCTCGTATTTTCTGAGCGTAAATCGCAAAACTCGAGTGCAGCTGCGGGTCACGAGTCAACAGGCTTCTCAATCAGATCGACCATGATTCAAACGAAATTCTTCAAACTGCACAAAAAAATGGTCGTAGGAAGAAAAATTGTGAAAATTCTGTGGTTGGTAAGACTTCTCTTCTTGATGTGCAGATCAAACACGTCTTGGCATCGATAAGAATCCGGTGCCGTATTGAAAACTTCAGGCTTCCCTCTACTGAACAGTATAAAAAACTTGGTGTCAAAGTCCGACCGAGCGCCGAAAAAATGCGTTTGAAAATGAAATTTTCAAAATTGCCCGGGAACTTTCTTTACAACCTAATAATATGTAGATCACATGCCATGTGCATTTATGGTGATATTGCGTCCGTCAAGACCATCATTACCTGTGCGGAAGACTTATTCGGGAAATAGCAAGAGGGAAAACGCTGCTTTGTGGCCTTTTCTCACAAATGAGTATTTTCTTACAATAGAATCATTTTCAAGCCTTTGATAAAGACGAAAGGCATCGAAACGTCAGTTCTGATTCAAATAAGAAACACCTGTCAAACCCACGTGCCACTCTAATTACTTGATCCGCTTGGTCCACTTGTCCACTTCGCTATTGGTCTTCGGTGAACTGACCATAGCGAAGTGAATGAAATGGATCAAGCACAAGTAGAAGTTCGCTTTGTTAATGGTCAGTTCACTGATTTGACCAATAACGAAGTGGATTAAGTGGATCAAGTGGATAAGATATAAAGCGTGTTGAAAAACAACGGTGTCAATAATTGAGAGAAGTAGAGCTATATAACTGTTTGCGATAGATTTGTGATCTTGCAAAAGTGCAGGTCGGTACTCATCTCTTTTATCACTTCATTCGTCAAATCTGCGGCTTCTTGCCACCTAATCCATTCTACTCATTGCGTCATCAAAGTGCCATTTTGTGCACAATTCGTTCCGCTTACACGACACCTAATATACTTTTACTAGAACGTTTCATTTCATGATCGTACTAAGTTTTACGCTCGTTATTCTGCGAACTCGTTAATTAAGCCGCAAATTCAATTTATTCCTTTCTTTGCCAAATATTGAATTAGACAGTACCAAACTAAACTCAAGTGCAGTGTCCGTGGTTCATTATCATGAGTAGGCTTTGCTCTAGATGTACTTTGTCTTTTTCTTGATGAATCTTCCTTCTCACCTTTTTGATGAAGCTGAGATTGGAATCTCTAAACATTGACTTAGTCACTCGCAAAACCCTCTTGATTTTTAGCAACCAACTGAGAAAACGGTTATAGATTTCGAGACTATATCATTACTAAAAAATTTGAACTAGCTTCTATATGGTATTCGGAGCTCTTCAAACAACAAAGAGGTTCTAAAATGAATAAAATTCTACATGAATAGTTGTAGAACTCATATTTCTCAAACAATCATCTCGTGCACGATCATTTGAGGGCAAGTTGGCTACAGCTTCCCACTATTTGTTTGAGATTGTGATATCAATTGGACAAATAGATAATTTACAGTGATTTCATACATTTTTGGCTGGTCTTAACTAAGAAGGGAAGGCACCTAACTTAAGTCGGTCTTTTGATGAGCGGCACATCTAATCGGAATCAGCTTGGAACGCTAGGTCCAAATTTGTTGTTTTTAGCTGCGAAGCAAAATTCTGAAAAAAGTTAGAGCTTTTTACTACGCTCCGTTGACGCACTACTGAACATGGGAAGTTAACCTATAAGTAGAAATCTGCTTAGAAAAGGTGCTGGAATATTGAAATAACTTCGAGTCAAGTCCTTTAGTGCTGATAAGGTGCATTATGCATGTGCACTAAAACTGAATGTTGATACCGTAATCTGTAGATTGATTAGCATCCAAATTTTGCCCAGGAAAAAGCCCATAACTCTGTTCAGAAAAACGCTTCACAGCTAGCGACAAGATATTTGGATTCTGCGTTTCAAGCTGATTCCAAATGCAGATATTGTTCCTCAAAAGGCTGACCCAAGCTAGATGGCTTTCCCCGTAAGTGGAAGTGGATGTCTTTTCAAATCTTCTGAGTTTCTCCTTTGCGAATTTTGCTCGTAACTGCATGTACAGGAAGACGAGATGCATGAGGTAGATGTGATGCAAGAAGGAATCCCATAACTTTGCAGGAACTGAATGAAAAGAGAAACCTTTGGCCTGATAGATCATTCTGTACAAGGTCTTCTAAAGTACTTTTGAGGTAATGTCTCTGGCTCCGGCAAAACGCATTTATTAGCTCACAAACCACAAATCATCAACCAGCTCAAAGCACTATCAAGATCCCAAATAGGTCCTTTATTTAGAGACGTAAGAATTGCAAAAAACATGTCATGACAGAAAAAACGCAAGCTGACGTACAGGGTGCGTCAAAAGTCTGGGAGCCTAACTTTGCAGTATTGCAATTACAAAGGTACTGGTGGTTTTGATTTCAATTTTAGGCCACATGATGCTACGGCCAACCTCTACAAAATACACTTTATCTAGCTGGAAACGGCTACCATATGTTTTTGTAGGATTGAAAATTACCAATTTAGTACTTTTGCAAAGCGAAAAGATCAGAATTTTTAGTATTTACAATTTTTGCTATAGCTAGAAATGCTGTTAGTATTCTACGACACTTCGATGCACGCAATATAGAAGAGGCTTTCCGCTACTGAATCGTAGTTTTGCTTTTGCCAGGAGCTGTTTTTGCATAAACTGGAAATAAAAGTTTGCGAATGTTACCTACGTGCCAGTGGAAATCCGTCTTCAGAACAAATTTAAAACCTATAGAAGCGCAACAGACACTGGGACCAAGGCCATATTTCTTGCATATGTCTTCTAAATTAGAGTCTATTAAAATTTTTAAACGATAATTTTAGGTTTTAGATTTAGGATTGTAGCCAAAATTCCGGTATGCGTCGTACACATGCTTCTAATCAAAAATCCAATATTTTTATTCTTAAGCAATGCAAAAAATTCTTTTGGAAGTATGTTGTAGATGAAAGTCTGCTCTATCGTGCTGCACAGTTGTAAAGGTAAAAGAAGCAGTCATTGTGAAGGCGTGGGAAAATTTCATCACGACTACCTGCGTGTCATGATAGGTGGATTTGCCAAGATTTTGTAGGGCCGCGTGGAAGCCAAAAGAGGCAATTTTGCAATTCAAGAACTGGGCTATATCTGCAATGGTTCGAATTATGTGTGCGCCAAATTTTTCGTTTTTAGGTACTTCCCTTCTCATTTTGTACGAGAAAGCTAGGCTCCCAGATTTTTGACGCACCCTGTAAATTATTCAATAGTCAAAATAATTGTTTTGAATGCTTCTAAAGATTCCAAACCTCAGTGATCTTAAAGTCTAAAACTAGCTCTATTATACAGCGAAATCTTTACCTGAGAGAAGCGGTCACTATAAAGATACATGCTGGGCAAATTTGAGCCTCTACCCGCGTGCAGCACGCGACAAAGCCAAAGAAATGTTATGAATTTTTACCGAAAAGCAGAACAGGCAATTTCCCATTTTCCAACTAACCTATGATATTATTGAACCAAGAAAATATCAAGCTTGACCGCTGGCTGAGCCGGTCTTGTATGTATGACGCTCAATGAAACACGCGCAAAAATTGTGGCGCACCCTGTGATGTTTGGTCATCTCGTCCGGGCTCAACCCTACGGGTCAGAAATAATTTCGAATTTTTCGAATACGGCGTGAGGTACACTCAAAACAAGAATTATGTTGATTTAATCCACAGACTTTACGAAGGGAACAAAAAATGTGTTTTAAGAGGAGCAAAGCTGCATTGAACGACATCAGAGTTGCTCGCCGATTGATGTTCTGTAAGGTTCGAGTTGGCCAAATATATTCGGTAGCTTCAAAGATGATTAATATAATCATGAAAAGCAAGCTGCGGAAAGTAAAGACTGTTTTGTGTCACGTAGGGATTGCTCTATCCAAAAGTAACCTGGACTTTCTTGAAAAGTCTAAATATAGTGGAAAAGTGGCGAAACTTGATCATGGCAAAGACCATGGGTCATAGTTTTTTTAGCGATATCGTGGAAGCTCGTTGAAGAAATGCAATTTGAATCACCTTGAAAAAGCATGCAAAAATGCATCCAATAGTACCAATATCTTCTATGAATCTTTGTTCCACGGGATGTGGCGTTTGTTTGAAAAAAAACTTTTGGGATGACCTATTATGATGTTGATGTTATTTTATTATTCGCCATGATCCATTCACGCTCCGAGCCATAGCACTCACTTTAGAACGCTGTCTATGACTTTCAAAAATCAATTCTGTTGTTTAGGGAGGTGGGAGGGAGGGGGGGGGGGGGGAGGGAGACGGAGCTTGTCCTACCTTGGTATATTGTCTCAAACAGTCGCAACATAAACTTTCTTTGAGACCATATTTGTATTTCCTTTTTTGTTTCAATTTGCGCTCGTCTTATTATCTCGCCGCAAATCAAACTAGCACTTACCGCAACTTTCACGAACGAAGAAAGACATATTTTCATAGAAGTTGATTACAGTAGATGCCTTTAGTCACGATCAGTGGTGTCAAAAATAGCTCAAAAGCAATTATGACATGAAGTATCTGCATCATATCAATAATTACAAATCTGAACTTCTCGCTGCTCAAGCATTGCACTAAATGATCATGAGAAAACCGATCAGGTACTCCATGAGCTTCCATTCCTGAATTAAATGTTTCTGTCTTTAACTCGAGTGCTTCACAAAATGTATTAGGTCATTCCGAAAGTAATTTCGCTTTTTTCAAACGGACGCCACATATGATGGAACAAAGGTTCCTAAAAGATTTTGGAGGCATTCGATGCAGAATTTCGTCCTCTTTCTAACGATTATAAAATCATTGCAGCATATTCAATGACCTTTCAGAAAATAACCAAAATCTGCGACCCATGCTTTTTGAGATGGTCAAGTTTCACGATTTTTTAAAACTTTCATATCAATTCTCAGAAGGAGTTCAAGTAACGATTCGATAGAGTAAACCTCACAGAATACACTACTACTTTTTTCCCTTTTTTGCAGCTCGCAGTAATATTTTTTTAGATTTTCTAACAGAACTATCGGATTTTGGCAGGCCCACCTCAGCCACAATCACATCAAACATCATAATTTTTCGGAAGTTGAGCCTACCAAAATGGTACTATGAGTTAGCATTAATTTTACAAAGCAAGTGGGGGTTTACGGGTCCCAAATATCAAATTTCGAGTTTTTCGGGTACAGCCTGGGGCTAGCTAAAAAAATGAGTTATGGTGATTTCTTCTCGGAAACTAAACGAATCGAAAACAAAAAACACCCATTGAAAAGAGGAGAAAAAGCTGCATCGAATGACACCCAAGCTGCTCATGGTTTGATGTTCTACTAGGATTTAGCTGTCCAAATATGGAAATCGGTAGCATCAGTTAAAATTCTGTTAAAAATGTATGACAAGCTATGGAAAAGAGAAAAAAGTTGCATTGTATTCTATGAGGTTTGCTCTATAGAATCGTTACTTGAACTCCTTCTGAGGATTGATATGAAAGTTTTAAAAAATCGTGAAACTTGATCATCTTAAAAAGCATGGGTCGCAGATTTTGGTTATTTTCTGAAAGCTCATTAAAAGTTTTGCAACAATTTCATAACCTTTAGAAAGAGAATGAAATGCTGCATCGAATGCATCCAAAATCTCTTAGAAACCTTTGTTCCGTCAAATGTGGCGCCCGTACGAAAAAAGCGAAATTACTTTCGGAATGACCTAATAGTTAAGCTTGAATGTAAAAATCATTTGCCTCATTGCTTCCTATATGTATGCCAATAACTTTCAGTTTCAGAAGCAATTGCCCATTTCCTCAGATTTTAGATTTTGACGACATGAATTGGTATGATTCCAAATGATAAACTGAAAAATCCGAATTTCGTTGTACACAAAATTTTTATACTGTTGCATAACGACAGTGACCTTTCGGAATATTCTGAGAGCCTGATGACACCTACGAAACAAGATATTTCTCCAAATTTTGAGCAGCGCTTAGCAAGAAATAGAGCACACGGCAAAACCTGCGCGGCCTGCATGATATGAGCTACGAAACAGTACGACTGCATGTGCTTAGGCGTGATCTGTCCCTTAGCGTTAATGTGACGATGAGTATGCCGGCGAGCGGTCAGGCCACTGGTTTTTTCAAGTCAAAAAGCACATGGACGAGATGCGTTGGTCAGGACTATCTGCAAGTCCATTTATGCATTAGCAAGTCGGATTGCGGAATATATTTTGAATCACTTCCGTCGCGAGAAACCAAGGTAGCAGCTCTTAACTTATTGGAAATCTGCTGGAAAGCCGTCGGAATCCAAAAATGAAGAGCAAGATAATGCATCGCTATAGGAGATAAATCGGGGGTTCCTTGGAGTTAGGCCCCGGACAGACTTCACGCGACTTATTTCCATTCATTTGCATTTCATTTTCAAAAATTTCGGGCTGGAAAAGTATCACAACTGAATGCAAGTTGATCTGCATGGAATGATGTTGTAACAATTGTCTCGTCGCGATTCAGTCGCGACGATCAAATCGAGTGAAGTCTGCTTGCGGCCTCAAGCGGTTGACCAGAATCCATATATACGAGCTCCGTAGTTCATTATTCACTCGTTGCATATAAAAGGTGGTTTGGATTCCTCACCTGGCAAGTATACAGCCATGATGGGCATAAACCGCTTTGTCCTTTCCTATACAAGCATCTGGAAAGTATGAACTATATCAGCCAGCAATGGTTGCAAGAAACCATGAGATGAGGTTTCGCGTGCGCATAGCTCTCGAAAAAATTGATACTTGAGCACGCAGCTGTGTGTAGACTAAAGGCCATCACTTCATCATGCAGTTTGTTTTTGTTTCTTCTTCCTATTGTGTCTTTCCTGTCTTGCTGATTGCATGCATCAACAGATCTCAGGTGGTGTAACGAACCCCGAGGGAGCATTAAGCGAACATCATTAACTGAAGACGCTATTCATTCTTTTTCTAAAGGGCTCTAAAAACCTTCTGCGCCCTGTCATTAAGTGGTACTTTGGCATCACCTCATTCTACCTGGCCTATCATTCCGCATGGCAAGAAAAAAAGACTGAGCATATGAATGAATATCTGTAAAGCCTTTTCGAGCGTTTCAGTTTTAGAACGGATGGTACAGGTAGTTTTATGTCGTGTGAATTGCGACTCAAAATTTATACGTATAAACAACGTTTGAAACAATTGCCTATAGTCAGAAAGAAATTCTGGCTGACATTTGATTCTGCGTGCACTATTTTGGAGCGAAATGTATCAGATGTGCACGCACAACAAATAATGAAGGAAGGTAATTGCACATTTAGACAAAAAAAAACATTGAAAAAACGATGTAGGTGGTTGATATAGAATCTAAATGCAGGCCAATTTTGACAGGAGGAATGGATTTTTGAATTTGTGAATTTTGTGACAATCTCGCGAGCATCGAAAATTTCGAGATCCCAAAGTTTCACTTATTTCCACCAAAGACATGTTGAGCAGTGCAGCATATCCTCAGTAGCACTTAAACATGTTTTCTTTGTGTTTTCAGGAAGATGGACGAGTTTGAAAATGAGAGGTGATCCCTTGGGGATTCCCAGGACATCACGCAAAATATTGATAACCTATTCTTGTATGGCAGTACCCTGGCAACCATTATGTGCAAGTATCACGGTATGAGAACTTTCATAACCCGGATTGAGAGAGAGGAAGAAGGATATCTAGGGTAAAGAGATAAGAGCGTACCCTCTTAAATCCCCTCCTCTCTTCCCTGTGCGATGTACGTGTATACGGGCGTTAGATATTTGCTGCTGCAGCTCTGAATTGTCTTTGAATTTCAAGTAATTCAGTCACAACATTATCTATAGCAGAAATCGTCCTATGAATATGCACATTGCTATTATTCTACTGCTTGGCTGTGATGTGCAGGCTTCCAACATCCTTGTCTGGAACCCACCATTTGGTCCCAGTCATGTAAACTTCCTCGGAAACATCGCGGATATTCTTACTGCTGAAGGACACAATGTGGTTAGTGAAGTCGTTAACATATAGAAGCGCAAGTGTTGATAATCAAAAAATGAGCAGAGGGAAGATTGACCATAAACATATAAATCAAAATGTTGTTAACAATAAGAATGAGAAGAAACGAGCACTACTAAGTCCTTAAATGTTAAGCAGAAACGTGATTTTTAGCTTAAACTGTAAATGCACAAGTCATAAAATACGCTGCTTCAAATCCTCGAATTTGCAATGATTTAATTCCAGACTATCTACTCCAACAAGCTAAATCCTCATGTTCACACATTTGGTAACCGTCATCCGGCGCACACCATTCGTTTCGATCCGAGAAGCCTAAATTACAATACTCCAATAAATGCGTAAGTTTCCATGCGCTTACATCAAGATCATGGACATGTGATAATACTTATAGAATATCACTACCCTTTGGAGATCTTCTCTGATTTCATGGCCTAAAAGCCATAAGTGATATATGGTTTTTGGTTTTCAAACATAAGAAAAGAGATTATCAGATCTCTCGATAGTGGCCAAAGGGGTACACAAAGCAGAATTCTTCAAACTTCTACCCCTACCCCTCCCGCATGTATTGTAAGCAGGATCAAGCGTATTGATGCGATCCTAGGCCTTCTTCTACGACCCCCCCTTGAAGTACCCTTGAAGTAAAAACATCTGTACGACTCCTCCCCTCCCCCGTCCCACATACTTCCCCCCCCCCCCCCCACCACTCCTTCTCTCGAAACCAATAACAACCAAGAAAACTAGCACCGTTTTAGCGCCATCCAGAACGATGTCAAAAACGTGCATGACCCGGTATTTTGAAAATTCGTAATTGAAGTTAGAAAAGAGAAAGAGCCTCCAATGAATAGGTTTTGTAGTATAGTGCCCAGACAGCTGAAGGTAAAAGTTGCAGCCACACAGGAGCAGTAAGCTCGAAAAAACTTAGATGCGACTCTAGCAAATTTAGATGCGATCCTAGAAGCCAAAACGTTTGATTTTTGAACTCAAAATTCCTTAACTCACTGGAGACGCAACGACACAGCCCGAAATTTCTAGGAAAGAAAATAGGAGATGGCGTCGTAATATAGCAAAATTGCAGCAGGCAGGCCTCTACGGCGGCGAAAATTTTAGATGCAACCCAGATACGACCCTCTCGTCTCCGTTCTTTGTTGCCATATATAAAATTTGAAAAAAATCCACAGGCTATGAAATATAATCAGATTTTGCACAACTGTAGCAGAGCATCTAAAGTACAGGTAAATTGTATGGAGCCCTGAAAGACCTAACAAAAAAGTTTCAAAGATTATCGATGATCATCGCTGGTTGAGATGAGCGCTTTTGTCAAGAGTGTGAGACTTCAGTGATGCTTTGGAACCAGGATTTCTAGGCCAATTGGTACATTTAACATTCTTGTCGCTCATATATGCCTGGTGTTTGAGCTTCTGAAAATGTCTTTGGAATCTTCGGTCATATTTGTGGCCAGCAAGTTCGATCCCCGTCTGGACAATTTTTTCGCAGGGAGAAAAATGCTGTTTTTTGAAGAGTAGAAAATGCTTGCGACTGAGAAGCTTATTTCCTTCATTCGAGACTTTTTTTGATCGCACCACCCTCTTTTGCGACCGTGGAGGGTCTACTTTGGAGCAGGGAAAACATAGAGATTTCCAAAGGGTTTATCCCTTGTAGAAATTGAATAATTCTGAAAAAGAGGCTGTAGAAAACTGCAATGTCAAGCAAAGAATACTCATTACAGATTGAAGAAGACGGTGTGGGATGATCCGCCATGTGACGGACTGTGCTTAGACTGGGACGATATATCTCAGATAACAGATCGGCTGTATGAGATCTGTGATGGTGAAATTTCAGCTACCATCTAGCGACCAAAGTTAACATCCTTGCTTCATGGTTTTCAGCATTGCTAGAACATCAAGACTTGATAAGAAACCTCCGTGATTCGAATTTTGAGCTGGTCTTCAGTGAAACTTTCGACGCCTGCGCCCCTGGGATTTGGGAGGTTACGAATAGAATTACATTCAAAGCACCATAAGTTCTACCCCATGACATTTTATCCTAACAGTTTTTTTCCTTGTTCCCTCGTTGTAAATGTCACACTTGCAAAGTAGCGAAAAGCTGATAATGTTTATTGTGTGCAGATACAGTGCTGGCCAAAACTATAATTCCACCCTGAAAAAACTGCCGTAGCTCATCTGCTTCTCAACGAGTTGATCTGAAATTTTGTACAGCTGTGTGTTTAACAGGCTACCACCAGTAACTAGAACGGATCCCGTTTTGTTTGATTATTCAGGAAAAAATCAAAAATTTCGAAAAAAGCAAGCTTAAAGGTCGGCCAAAACTATAATTCCACCTAAGGTTTCAGTCCACTAAAGTATTTCTCGGCTTCCAAAGTTTTTTGTGCATATACATACTCAAAAGTCAAAACAGTCGCTTCGGTCCAGGTGTGTCATAATCTTATAAGAAACGTTTATCTGCTTTTTTCGCTCAAAAATGATTTCATGCGTATTTTGTTTCCGAAAATGTGTTTTTATGGGTGATTTCGCAGTTTTTTGGCTGGTTTGGCAGCTATAGGGCTTTATCTATCTTATAGACGCTTAGCAAAGTGAGAACTAGAAAAAAATCTGGGTTTTCGTCTTTGAAGCGCACCCGACATAGACCTAACAGCAAGCCTGCGCTCAAATTTTTGCTTTAAAATTGGTTTATATTATTTTTGTAAGCTCAGAATGATGTGAGGCATTGTTTACATAAAAAGAAGTTTGTATACTATACTTAGGATTGTTCGTCAAGTCATATTTTCCTTCGTTCTCAAAGCATAAACCTTTGTGGTTCAATGGTAATATTTAGGCAGTCCCAAAGTACTCACCAAGTGGATTCTTTCCTGATTTTTTGCCACTATTTAGCTGCTAGTTAGTGAAAACTCCCTGTATTGTATGTTGCCTTGTGACTCACATGAGCATTACGGTCAGAACCAAAAATAAGTTAGAGGCTTTTTTGCAAATCAGTTTTTGCAAGATGAATTCCTCAATTAGCCTGCATGCTAGGACCTGCGAAAATTTGTAGCTACCGAATACGGACTCTCATACGTACTACAATGTTATTACTCTACTTTACGCTCATGAGGAAATTGCACTTTTTTGACTGGTTTGAAAGTGATAGGGCTCCATTTATCTTATAGATGCTTAGCAGTGTGAGCAGTAGAAAAAAATTCGAGTTTTCCTATCCAAAGCGCACCCGACATCGACCTAACCGCAGGCCTGCGCTCGAATTTTAGCCTTCAAAATTGGTGTACGCTATTTTTGTAAGCTCAAATTAATGTAGAATCATTATATAGCATTATTTACATAAAAAGAAGTTTGTAAACTACAGTCACGATTGTTCGCGAAGTCGCATTTTAATTCTTTTTTGAAGCATAAGTCTTGCGGTGTGTTCGGCAACCTCAAAGTACTTACCAAGTGGTACCTTCCTTGAGTTTTGCCACTATTTAGCTACTAACTAGTGAATACAGCCTGTATTATATGTTGCCTTGTGACTACATAAGCATTATGGTCAGAACCAGAAATAACTTCAAGGCTTGTTGTAAATCACTTTTTGCAGTATGAAGTCCTCAATTAGCCTGCATGCTAGGATCTGCAGAAATCTGCAACCACTGCATATGGACTTCCATACATGCTAACAATGTCATTACTCCAGTTCACGCTCATGGCAACATTGCAGAAAGAGTTTGAGGGCATAACTTAGAGCGCAGGCCTACGGTTGGGTCTAAGTCGGGTGCGCTTTGAATACGAAAACTCAAAATTTTTTCCAGTTTTCACATCGCTAAGCATCTTTGAGATAAATAGAACCCTATAGCTTCAAAACCAGCCAAAAAATTGCGAAATCACCCATAAAAACACATTTTCGGAAATAAAATGCGCATGAAATCATTTTTGAGCGAAAAAAAAACAGATAAACGTTTCTTATAAAATTATGACACAGCTGGACTAAAGCGATTGTTTTGACTTTTAATTATGTATATGCACAAAAAACTTTGGAAGCCGAGAAATACTTTAGTGGACAGAAACCTTAGGTGGAATTATAGTTTTGGCCAACCTTCAAGCTTGCTTTCTTCGAAATTTATGATTTTTTCCTGAATAATCAAACAAAAACGGGATCCGTTCTAGTTACGATGGTAGCCTGTTAAACACACAGCTGTACAAAGTTTCAGATCAATTCGTTCAAAAGCAGATGAGCTACGGCAGTTTTCAGGATGGAATTATAGTTTTGGCCAGCACTGTATAGAAACAGTTTTTCAGCGTTCACGTTCCTAGCAGTTATAATTCAATCGGTAAATGAATAGCAGTAAGTGGGTGGTATATGCGAAGCGTCCATGCAGTTGCATTGAAAGCATTGAATTCGAAAATAAAACCACATTTCAGCCACTTGCAATGTACATGTGCAACGGAAATGTATAGTCATGACTTACTGATGTTCAGAGTTGTTATAAGGTTATAAAGGCAAAACCTTAACACCCCTAATCCAACATCTTTGGGCCGCATGCACTAACATGGCCGCGGGGAGGGGATTGCAACTTAGAAAGCTTCATATTTCGAAAGTCCAGATACTTGGATTTCACGTTGTGTACCTATCCGTAAGTATTCCTACTATCCTTCACTGTGAACATGTTGAACAGGAGCGAGAAGCTGTACAAACCGCATTTTCCAGCTTTTGTATGATCGCTGATGATCCCCGGTGCTTTTCTTTGAAGTCATGTTTCTTTCTCCAAAGTTAACGAAGAACTCCCAAAGTTGTGCAGATTATCTAACCCAACAGTCCTAAGCATGTTGCTGATAAAAACAAATGATGTTTTGAAGTCATGAAATTTTCGATATCCACAGGTCGAAATTTGGGGTATAGCGAAAAATTCGATTTTTCAAAACTTCATTTTTGTTCTCATCAGCAACATGCTTAGCACTGTTGTGTTAGATGTTCAGTATAACTTTGGAAGGTTTTCGTTAACTTCGAAGAAAGACAAATAACTTTAAAAAAGCGCCGGGGATCATCAGGGATCATACAAAAGCTGGAAAATGCGGTTCGTACAGCTTCTCGCTCCTGTTCAATATGTTCATAGTGAAGGATGGTGGGAGTACTTACGGACAGGTAGATAGCGTGAAATCCAGATATCCGGAGCTTCAGGATATGAAGCTTTCTTCTGAAGCTGCGATTCCCTCCCCAGCGGAAATGTTAGTGCATGCGACCCTTTGTGATATGCACTTCTCTATTTTCTTGTTTTCCCTTCCTTGCCTAGCGAAAGAGCTTTGCTAGACATTCAGTAGACTGAGTAAAGTTCGCTCAGTGTTCAGGATGTGATTCTCGATTTACTATTTATTATGATTTAGTTGCTTGGAATCAAAAATCTGATTTTGGTATCTGCACTTGGCGTGATGCCACGTCTTTATGATGTAGCAGGAATGTTTTCTATTCCCAGCTTCATGCCAGGTAGAGCTATGATGTTGTGTACAACTCTGACATTGCCTTTTAGTTGGTCTGACACCGTACTCTGACAAAATGACGTTTACTGAAAGATTGACTAATTTCAATCTTGATTTGACATACCATTACTTCCAGCACAAAATGGAGAATAGATTTTTGAATTTATTTCTTAATAAGTATCCGGATTTTCCAACTATTGACGAAATATACAAGGCAAGTCGCTCTTGGTCTACTTCGATGTTCCTCTATGCATTTACTTTCCTAGAAAAAAACAGCCTTGATAATGGTGAACGCTAATGAGTTTGCTGAAACAGCTCGCCCTACTACCGGTATGATTAAGTATATTGGCGGATCGGCGATATCCGATCCCATGCCTTTGCCAGAGGTTTAATGAATGCTTAATCAGTCCTTATTGTGTCAAATCTCCACCTTTATGCAGGATCTGAATCAATTACTGGAACAAAATCCTGTAAATATTCTTTTTTCAATGGGAACTGTAGCTCAGTCAAAAGATATGCCTGAGTGGTTGAAGAGAGGTGAGACAATTGTGTTAGAAAGTGAAATATAGCGCTGAACAGAGATATGGGTCTTGATATGGTTGGACAAGACATTTATCTGAAGCAGTGTAAAGCGCTTGTTATCCTCATTTTTTCAGACATCATTGAAACTTTTGCATCATTCTACAATGTGACGTTAATTTGGAAGTACGAAGGCGAAGATCTATATGAGGCTGTGAATGCTCATCCTAACGTCCACTTGATGAATTGGATTCCGCAAGTAGATCTTCTCGGTTGGTTTCTCCTTTCCCAATCATTTAAGCGTTGAGTTTGTTCAGCAGATCCTCGCGTGTCTGTCTTCATCACTCACGGAGGCATGAACTCTGTATTAGAAGCGGTCAGTCAGTAGCAAAGTTTCTCGTCGAGTTATAAGATCTGAAACGATTTTGGTACTTACAGATGTATTTTGGGAAACCAGTGATTGTTGTTCCACTTTTCGCAGACCAGCAATATAACTCGAAGAATATAGAAAGAAAAGGTTTGGGAATCTTATTGAAGAAGCATCTTCTGAACAAGAAAACCTTAACGGATGCCCTGCAACACATTATGCAGAATAAGTAGGTATTTACAACGCTAGTTGGCTTCATCGCACGAAATCGTAGTGCCAATTGACTTCATGGATTTTTAGGAAAATGGCTCGTAAAGCAGCTCTCGTTTCTTCTTTACTTGAAGGAAGACCTAAGCAATACCGAAGGGATATCGTCAGTTGGGCGAAGATCATCATTGAGCATGGCCACATGGATCATTTGAAACTGCATTCGAGGCACTTGAATTGGGTGCAGTATCATTGTTTGAATATTATAGCTTTTGAGCTTTGTTTGATTACTTCTGTCATCATCTTTCTAATGTGGGTTGCGAGGAAAGTTTATTGCGCTGTGAGTTTGAACCGGTTCAAAGTTAAGCGTCATTGAAGCCTAAGAGAACTTTGCAAAGAGTTGTCACCATCTAGAGGAACAAGTTTCTTTCCGCCATGCAAGGAAATCACACGCTACAAATGAAAATTGCGAAATTATACGATTTGCTTCCTAATCGTCCTCAATCTAAGGGGCTTGACTAACAAGCTTAACGTTTTCGATTTTCAAGGTTTATATTCGAATTATCCTTATTCAACTATCTAAGTCCTATTTAAGGCCTTCTCTGTATCGAAAAACAGCGCTTGAAGAATGTACATCCAAGAATATCGGGACCTACAGATGAGCCACGGTTGCAAGCTCGAAAATCTCCAAGCATTGGTTATCCATGCTTTTTCGGCAAATTATAATCACACTGAAGTTCCTTTTCTTTCATCTCTATAGCTATGTTTTACCCCATACCAATCACTCAAATTAGGAGGGTATATAAACAGTTACCAAGACGCGCTAGCAGTTTTCTGATACTTTACGGTCGGCTTATTCTTTTCTGAGACCACCTTAGAAGAAATCAGGGAGCATGCTTCTCTTACAATTAAGTTACGTCACCCCTCACTCACTATGTGCTCGTATCGCGTTGCCTCTTGCTCGCTTATTTTTTGCAATTCATCTCTCTCCGTTAGTGGCTGGTGTTTCATTCCTTGCATCGACGCATGCCAGCTGAGGCCAACAGCGGAGTTTATACAGTGCTGGCCAAAACTATAGATCCACTCTAAAAACTGCCGTAGTTCATCTGCTCCTCAACAAGTTGATCTGAAATTTGGTGCTGTGTGTTCAACAGGCTTCCATCAGTGACCGGAGCGGATCCCGCTTTCGTTTGATTATTCAGGAAAAAATCAAAAAATTCGGAAGAAGCAGATTCGAAGATTGGCCAAAACTATAGATCCACCTAAAGTTTCTGTTTGCTAAAGTAATTCTCGGCTTCCAAAGTCTTTTGTGCATATACATAGTCGAAAGTCAAAGCAGTGGCTTTAGTCTTTTTAGAGGATTCCGCACTTTTTGACTGGTTTGAAAGTGATAGGGCTCCATTTATCTTATAGATGCTTAGCAGTGTAAGCAGTAGAAAGAAATTCGAGTTTTCGTATTCAAAGCGCACCCGACTTAGACCCAACCGTAGGCCTGCGTTCAAATTTATGCCTTCAAACTTTTTCTGCAATGTTGCCATGAGCGTGAACTGGAGTAATGACATTGTTAGCATGTATGGAAGTCCATATGCAGTGGTTGCAGATTTCTGCAGATCCTAGCATGCAGGCTAATTGAGGACTTCATACTGCAAAAAGTGATTTGCAACAAGCCTTGGAAGTTATTTCTGGTTCTGACCATAATGCTTATGTAGTCACAAGGCAACATACAATACAGGCTGTATTCACTAGTTAGTAGCTAAATAGTGGCAAAACTCAAGGAAGGTACCACTTGGTAAGTACTTTGAGATTGCCGAACACACCGCAAGACTTATGCTTCAAAAAAGAATTAAAATGCGACTTCGCGAACAATCGTGACTATAGTTTACAAACTTCTTTTTATGTAAATAATGCTATATAATGATTCTACATTAATTTGAGCTTACAAAGATAGCGTACACCAATTTTGAAGGCTAAAATTCGAGCGCAGGCCTGCGGTTAGGTCGATGTCGGGTGCGCTTTGGATACGAAAACTCGAATTTTTTTCTACTGCTCACACTGCTAAGCATCTATAAGATAAATGGAGCCCTATCACTTTCAAACCAGTCAAAAAAGTGCGAAGTCCTCTATAAAAATACATTCTCGGGAACAAAATACGCATGAAAGTAACTTTAAGTGAAAAAAAACAGATAAGCGATTCTTATAAAGGTATGGCACAGCTGGACTAAAGCCACTGCTTTGATTTTCGACTGTGTATATGCACAAAAGACTTTGGAAGCCGAGAATCACTTTAGCAGACAGAAATTTTGAGTGGATCTATAGTTTTGGCCAACCTTCGAGCCCGGTTTTTTCGAATTTTTTGATTTTTTCCTGAATAATCAAACGAAAGCGGGATCCGCTCCGGTCACTGATGGAAGCCTCTTGAACACACAGCACCAAATTTCAGATAAATTCGTTGAGAAGCAGATGAACTACGGCAGTTAGAGTGGATCTATAGTTTTGGCCAGCACTGTACTAGTTCACAATATCGCGCACGCCGTTACTCGCGGCTTGCGCTTGCTGAAGTACCTGCCGTAAGTGGACGGGTGTAGTTCATCCTTTCTGCAACCAGATATAAGGATCGGTTATACTACGTGGACTTCTGATTCATGTGTAATGTGCCTATATCAGCGATGAGAAGCTTCAAAAAAATACACTATTGAGGTCGGAAACAAAGAATTACTTCCGTTTTTCCAATAGAAAACGTGAATTGAAGCACAACAATTTAATAATTTTAATAAAGGACCTCCATCGTGTCGTCCATTCGCGCAACTGTGATAAAGATCCTTCGGGACTTGTGAGAAATCCTGACTAGAGATTAGGACAAAGGAAGCACCGCAAACATGAAGTGGAATAGGAAAAGAGAATTGAGAGGGAAAAATAGTGATTGAAGTAAGGACTGCACAATTGTGCCTGGTCCTCCCAAGCCTTAGCGCACCATGCGCGTAAGTTTGTGATTGCACTGACGAAGCTGTTTTTGTTACATAGATAGTACTTATACTTCTCCGTTTAGAAGTCCTAAACAAAATCTACCGTCGTCCCAATCGCGATGAAGCTGAAATTTAGACGTAATCTATGCGCTCCCAGCGCTAAGATTTCGCTCTGCGCGCGTTCACCGTTCACCGAATTTGCACAACATTTGTTTTCCAAATCAAAGTCCTCGAATGTTTTGCGTAAACCTTGACTTAAAACAAAGGAGAAGAGCAGGACTTTCTTTATCAAAAACATTTTAGTGCTTTTAACTAAAAACTGCTCGATGACAGTTGTGAGTCAATTTGTTCTTCTACCAAAACATATAGATCACTGACTCTATTGTAAAGGGAAATAGGAGAAATAGGAGAAATCTTGCACATCCGTTCCAAGAAATCGTGTTCAACATAGATGCGTGCCTTGGTAGGGTTAAATTTGTTATGCTACTACCATCTAACAGAATGCATAGAGCTTTTCACGGCATTTGTGTCCGAAACATTGCAATGTATGCATTTCCACTACCGGATGTTGCTATCGTAAGGGATGGTCACATCGCTGTATGCAAAAAACACATTCGTTAGCATACAGTGTAACTGCAATCGATTGTATGCCAATAAGCGCAGAATCTTTCGCAACACGGCAGAACTATATGTGAAAAATCACCTACGCGGCGAAGTTGTGCAAAGAATTACAAGTTCACTGTGTTTAGTGTGCCCCGGGAGCATAAACCATGCGCGCCGGCTAAATTCGCGCTGGGTCAAGGGGCGCGCTTTGCGCAGCCTTGTGTAGATTTGAGTACGTGTTCCGGGCAAAAACTCAATTTCTAGAAAATCGCTTACCGGGGGTTATCCGCAACGCTGAATCCAAAAATCCACATTAGACGGTGCGAAAACGGCGAGGATATACATTCCGGTCCCCACCAATGCAGAGGCGCAGATCGCTGCGGGACCCTACATTTTAATAGTGGCGACATGCGTACTCTGCCGCGTAGCAGGAATTCGGATGGCTCGGAGGACCCCGCCCCAAGGCGTAAGTTTCCCCACTTTCCGGTCGTTTTTCTTGCTTTAGGTCGAGTGTTATGACGTCGCATTTGCGCGATGCTGTGTCTTAGGGGGGGGGGCACTCTCGCATGGCAGTGAAATCTCAAAACTCCCATCTTGCTCGGACACTGCCTTTAAATGTGACAAACAGCGGAGCCTCAGTGGCTTGCATTTTTTCGGACTTCAAAACAGTGCTTACAGTCTGCCCCAATCCTAACCAGGCCAAAATCGGCATGGCGGGGGTCCGCGCCGCGAGGGTTTCGCGCCACATCCGCGGCTAGCTAGTCTGCTCTCTCCTCGATCTCTTCACTCTCTGCGACAGCGCGCGTATGCAGCGCAATCCCCTAGCGCTGCGAGCGCGCAAATTCAGCCGACGGTTCGGCCTGATCCAGATTGGGGCAGACTGTACATTGAGTCCGCCCCTACAATCTCTGCTAGTCACTCCTATAAAATAGCACAGTCAGCAGAATACAAAATGGCGGTTGTGCCATTTTGTATTCTGCTGACTGTGCTTAAAAAGTGTGACTGAAGGGAATTTCACGTGTAGATTACAAATAAGAAAGTGACAGAAAGATCGCTTTGAGCTTTGCATCATCTGACAAATGGTGACATTAAATCAAATGTTCTAAAACAATTTATTTTGGCAATATATTAGCAGTGTTACCAATAATATCAATGTTGAGTGTTACGATGATCAGTATCGTGATTTCAGTTTTCCGTGCCCGGTCTTTCCATCAGAATTCCTTACCTAGGAAGAACATAGTGAAAAAGAGAAGATACCTGTTTAAGAGATCGCTCGCGGAATATGCTTAATAACAAATTATCTCATCAATCAAGACCAATGAAATTGGCACCGTGATATCGTAACAAACACTCCAAGGCCACTTTATTAGCGAAGTCATGCATCTTGCAAATATCATAGACTGATCACTTTATCGCATTTTGAAAGTTGAATTGTTGTTTGCATGAGAGATTTAGTCTTATATATGAAGCTAATTGTCTGTTTGCTTGTCTGTCTGTCTGTCTGTCTGTCTGTCTGTCTGAATGTCTATGTGTACATATGTTCCCGATAAAAGTTATAATTTTCGATCCCGACTGACACACTTTGCATACATATACTTCGAGGCAGAGCGGGTGTCGTAGGCTACTCTTCGTTATCAATCGATATCGATTCTATCGATTTTCACAAAGTTCGAGCTATGGAGCTGGGAGTTGGCACGGAGAAATAACTGAGCACGTTGATTACGAATACATAGTGGAGGCAGGGTACTGGTATATCGAGGTGACGTCGGGACAGTAAAATGGGAATAAGGGCATGGTGATCTCTGTCATATTGTATCGACAGGGTCGGGCGAAGCCGGGTATGTCAGTTACACACATAAAATCGAAGATTAACGCAGTTTTCTAGGCCTGCTGATTGGATACCTGCAAGGCTTACCTGCTAAGCTCTTCATTTTCCGAGCAGTGCCCAAGCAAAAGGGTGTCATGAGATCTTAGTATTATGTTGAAATGGACGCCCTCGGATCCGTCATTGCACTCAGGAAGACATAACATTGTTTACTGAGTTGGCAAGCAACGCACGAATTGGAAAAACTCATCTGTGGTTTTCTTCCCCAGCTTGGGAGTGCGCATGCCGCCACAGTTAGGACGCCGAGTAGACGTAGGGTCCTACGTCCAGTTTGCGCCTTAACGTGCGAAACTTTGGGCTCGAAACTCAAAGAGCTTGAAAAAGTTTGTTCCCTCCATTTTCGATTTCCTTAAAGGCAGTCGGTCGGCAGAATGAGACCCGTGGCAAAAAAGGTCACAGGGTAGGAGCCCCATAATGAAACCTACGGGCCAAGGTTCGATCTTTCTCTGCCACTTCTAACCCCCGAAATTTCAAAGCGAAAGCAGCGCTCATCTCCTGTCCTCTCCGAACCCGCCCATGGACGAGCTTCCGCGGTCAGAGCGCCAGCCTCAATGCTATAAGCATGAGGTCCCGCAACGACTCTGCGTCTTCGCCATGACGGGCTTCGTGTTCACTCGTCCATGGGGTGGGCGGGTTCGGAGAGGACAGGAGATGAGCGCTGCTTTCGCTTTGAAATTTCGGGGGTTAGAAGTGGCAGAGAAAGATCGAACTTTGGCCCATAGATTCCATTATGGGGCTCCTACACTGTGACCTTGTTTTGCCACGGGTCTCATTCTGCCGATTTACTGCCTTTAAGCGTCCCCCCAAAATGATGGATACCGGGCTTTCACAGTGTTGCGATGGTAGACCCTCGAGATAGTCTATCAGTGAAATTTGCAGCGAGAAAGCGCTTCTGAAAAGCCCAAAATCCGCTCAGCAAGTCTTACGGACGCTGCCAATTTTTAGACTCCGCCCACTTCTTACACGTAATTTGGAGCGAACGCAGACAGTGTCTGCGTTTTCAAGCGTTTTAGCCGTTTTCAAGCGCTGAAAAGCTCAGATATGGCTTCAGCATGGCGAGAAGGCTCCAGAGAGATAAGAACCGGAAAGCGAAATCTTGCCGGGAAGTGCCTTTAAGATGGGTTTTTTTGATTCACCATAGCGGAAAAGCCCAGCTAAGCAAAATTTACAAATATAGTTTTCGAATGGACATGCTTTTGAGTGCTTGAAGTATTCAGGGATAAAATACACCATTGCACTTGCCTGACGAAAACTGCTCATAATGAAAAAGAATGCTCTAATCGAGGACTTATGCGTGTTGCATGACTTGCTTGAATTTGAATATCAGCTAGGCTAGTTGTATTCTGAATTGTTCTAAAAGCTCATGATGATTACGAAACATAGCAGTATCGTTTCGCAGCCTTTTACATTTTTTTGTACTGAAATCTTTGCTCAATTATGACTCTTATAAAAAAGCACGGATCATTTGGGGGATGCTGAAGAAAGTAAATGCGATTCCTCCGAACTTAGTAATACCTACCCAATATTTCATCAAATCAAGTTCTGTAAACTGTCGGAACCTATCCGGTTCAAAAACTTTCTTGGTGAAAGTTCTTGTACATGAAGAGGACATAAGGGATGTTCCGATATTAGCAAAGAACAACATACCTTTACGGGAATTGTAATGCTAACGAAATACTTTAATGATTTTGCTAGAGACGAGCCACTCGCACCTTTTGTAGCATGTTGCGGGACGCCAAGTTGGTCGTCAGTGCTCTTTCTCCTTCACCAGCTAATTTTTTATTATTTTCTAGCTTGCATCTGGATCCGCCCGGCCCTGTCAAAACACTATGATAAAAGTCTCATCCCTGTCGCTGTATAGGCTTAAACTTTGCAAAAAATCGACAAATTCGATAAAAGTAATGGAAGATTTTGAAAGCTAATATTGTATTCGTAATCAGCAGCTCAATTACCCCCTCGGACAAACTTTGCACAAAAATTGATAAAATCGACAAAAGTAACGGATAATTTTGTAAACTAATACAGTATTCGTAATCAACATGCTCGACTACCCCCCCCCCCCCACCCATGCCAACCCCCAGCCCCGTAGGTCAACTGTGCAAAAAATCGATAAAAATTGATAAAATCGATTAAAAATGTGCCAAGTTTGGTCTTTGGAACATGCATATACACATACAAACAGACAATCAGAAAAAACTTTCAACTTTATATATAAGAATTTCATATCGTTATTTTTATTTTGATCGAATATTTGTTTTGCATCAATGGGGTGCGCTATGGTCGAACTCCCTTATTCCGAATATAAGATACTAGTCGGGCTTTCCCGGTCCAGCCCGGGCCAATGCTCACCTGCACTGCGAGCCCTTCTTCCACTTATATGTCATGGATTACTTATACTGGGACATCCGCTTCGAAACCGAAAAAAAAAACAACTCCAGGGACTCTACAGATTAAGCATTGCGGTTTGACATGCAAAGGAGAGATGAGTAGCATGACTTTTACAATGATGAGCATTTTTTGTGTTGCTTTGCTGCAGATCGGTCACTCGCTTTGCTCACCACACTATTTGAAGCTGTTTTCCGATGTTTAACATCTTTTGGCAAGCTTGACTATGACTAAGTAAGAAGTATTTTACATTATGTAAACAGGCATTCAAGTTCTTTTCGAAAATTTTTGACATGCCAAATAAATTAAGCGCAATCTTGTGAAAACTCTTAACCGTTTCATTGTTCAAAGTGAAATGTGACGTAGAAAGCATTGAGTGTTCTTGAACACGCCTTTGTACAGCACACTCACTACAAAGCACTCTTGGTCACTTGCACGCTAAGGTAGACCGCAGCATAAGATATAGAGTGTATTCACTTGATTGAACCATTGAAACTCACATCAAGAGCACTTTTTACTGCACTTCGCCAACAGAAGTCTACAATGAAACATGCCGGCCTTGTTTACATGCCTCTGCTTTGATAGCAGATGATAAGAATCATTTTCACTGCTAAGTGCTAGAAATTAATAAATCGATAGAAGGACCCAACGAATCGACGCAAAAAGTAGCCTATCATCTGCGCAGGGGTCGAAAACATCTGTGTACAAACTTTCAGCCCAATCGGGTGAGCGGCGCGCGTTTCTATAGTGCACATAGCCTCCAAACTCACAATTTTGAGTTTTATATATATAGATGAGCGAGGAGTACAACCTCGCAATGTCTGTGCATTTGTGATCCAATGTATTCGCTTATATTAGCTACCTAACTATTTCTTGGATTTTGACAGAATTTCTAGAAAACAAACGGCAAGTTCATTTCATATTCCGCACAATTTTGGTAACATTTTGTGAATAGATAAATTAGTGCAATGCAAGAAACTAGTCTGGCGAAAGAAAAGTGCGTAATTTTGCTGGAGACACTCTGTTGACTAAAAATATCCCACTTCGCTATCTAACAATTCTTATCAAAGCGAAAACAGTCTCTCGGTCTACCGTCAAAAATGCATTGCAGAGCTATTGTTTTCCTACTGCTACTGCGATGTTCAGCGAACGCATCGAACATTCTAGTTTGGAACCCGTCAACCTCTCATAGCCACACTAGCTTTATGAGCAACATAGCTGATATCCTTACAGCGAATGGTCACAACGTGGTAAGATAACATTTACTTTAGGTTTTTATTTTGGCCATTGCCCAGCGCACTGCACAGTTTTGGCTGCTATTTTCTGAACATGAGGCTTGGTGGATATTTTATTGCTCAGAAGTATCGCAAGTTACAATCTTCTGCTTGTAAACCTTTCGGAGCCATTCTCAAAGCGAGTTTGAAGGCAGTGATTAGGAAAAAACTGAATTGCTGACGTTTTGCTTACCTAAGCTTATCCACTTTGCTGGTGTGAAATTTTTTCAAGCTTGCATTTTCCAAAAACCTTCGATTAAAATTTCGGACGGAGCACTTCCGACCAATGCCGAGAAGCGGAATCATGCACCTACAATCTTGATTGTGGTGACATGCGCAAATTGTTAACAATGTAAAATCAGCAGGTAAGGAGCTTACCTAAGGCGTAAGTCTCCTAACAACCCAAGCGATTCTCGCTTGGTTCAGTGTGTTTACTATGTACTTCTGGGTGGACATGTACGAGGGCATCCACTTTCACATGAAGATAAAACCCCACCTCGATCTTGTCCGGACATTGCCTAGGCTTCCGCCAGAGTGCCGAAGTTATGCCAGCGCTACGCCAGCATTTCGATCGATACACGTGTATTTCGTTGGGGACGTCAGCTAGCCCCGTCCCAACGAAATACACGTGTATCGATCGAAATGCTGGCGTAGCGCTGGCATAACTTCGGCACTCTGGCGGGAATCCTAGTGTGGCTTCATTACTCTGCGGCCAAATCTTGCCAGATGAACGTTGTAATCATAACTACGGCTACATCGACTCAAGCGACCCCATCAATATGCCATTTTATCGAAAGCTGATCATGTAAACTCTCACCAATTAACATGCGTCTTACAGTTTCTTTCCGCGAATGTCAGTGGAATTCTTCAGTTTCGCACATTTGCAATCATACTTACTCTATAATGAAGCCCAGTGGGGCCCATATGACATCTACAACCGGCAATGGATCTGCACTTCCGCCTGTCTCCATATTGCTTACGCTTGCGACTCGATGCAGTCACTTAAGTGCAACATAATGCATCATCAACGGTATGATGTTGACTTGGTTAACATTCGTCATGTTTTGCGCTGACTATGTTGATCATGTCATTGAGCTATTGAACACCACAAGCAATTCCTTGAACAATTATACTCTAACTCAGATGCAACAGTATTTGTTAGGTTTGAGAAATGCAAATCTTTGATTCTATTCAGTTGACACACTCAGCACTATCTAAACATTTCTATCGATCTAGTTATAAGAAACAATTTTGAATCACATAGTGTGGGATGGGACCTCGAAATCATATGAAACTTGGATGCATAAAGCTTTTTTAGCTAGGAAAGCGTAAATCATAAAAAAGGGAACCGCTTCAGGCCGGGGTCATCTCTTTAAATTTTCACCGAAAATGTCAAGACTAATGTAGAAAGAAAACACTGCGATTATGAGTGAAGTTGCTTAGGAAAACCATTCACTGTTGGAACTTGTCGTTATCTGTTTTAGCTATGAATAAGAACAAGATTAATTGCAAGGTTTTCTCCGCAAACCATCAACTAAGCTTCGCTAACCTCCGTTGAGTACATTGCAAATTCGTAACGCGTTTTTTAAATTTTGCACAATCTAAAAATCGTATGAGCAAAGAAAATTTGCTTGAGTCAGCAACTGGAAGTCTCTTCGTTAAATTCAAATTGCCTAGGGTAGGCCGGAAATTGAGCGATTTTGAAGACTTTAGGTGGAATTTCAGGGGACAATTTGGAATCCGCTAGAGAACGAGAAGGGGGAGTTGTGCCAATGAAATTTTTTGACAACAGGGAGTCTTTGACAAAAAAAATTCTAGTTAGAAGTTCAAATGTTGGCTGGACTTTGAAATGCCAACTTAAAGGCAGTGTCCGGGCAAAAACTCGATTTTGAGATCTTGTGCTTATACGGGCCTATTCTCCATGCTGAATCCGAAAATCCACATTGGAAAGCGCGAAAACGGCGAAAAAGGGCCCTAACACAGGAGGGAAATCAGCAGGTGGGCGGGGCTTTCCCCAATGCGATTTCACGCTCCCAGCTCCCGGAACGATTTTCTCGATTCCGCTAGCCGTCCTAACATCGCTACCGGTCAAGTGCGAATGATTGACTTGAAACCGGAAGCGAGAAGGTCGCTCCGGAAGCCGGGAACGTGAATTCGCAGTGGGGAGGGCCCCGCCCACCTGCTCATTTCCCTCCTGCTCAGACAATCGCTGGGGGCAGGCGGGCACCGGAAAAATAGATTGCTGATTTCTCGCACCCCGTTCGCGGATTTTTTGCAAAGCAATCAGGACTTTTCGGAAGACCGCTTGCTGAGTCAGCGGATTTTTGAGAGACCGCCTGTTGAATTTTTTTTCGCTCTTATCTTTTGCAGATATATTGCTGAATCTCTGAGAAATCGAGAACTCAGCAAGCGGTCTTCCGAAAAGTCCTAATTGCTTTGCAAAAAATCCGCGAGCGGGGTGCGAGAGATCAGCAATCTACTTTTCCGGTGCCCGTCTGCCCCCGGCGATTGTCTGAGTGTGTTAGAGCCGTTTTTCGCCATTTTCGCGCTCTACAATGTGCATTTTCGGATTCAGCGTAGCGAATAGGCCCAAGTAAGCACAAAATCTCAAAATCGAGTTTTTGCCCGGACACTGCCTTTAAATCTTTGTGCGGATTAAATCTTACGAAGCAATAACTGTATACATACTTTGTTGTCCTCTTTTCTCAAAACCTCGGCATGTCATATGATTATGTTAACATTGTTGTGCCAGTGCGAGGTTTTGTGAAGAATTTTATTAATTCTTACATTGCAACTTATCGTCGTCTTCAGAGGCAAAGTGGAGCGAGATTTAGATCTTATGCTTATTGCCAAATGCTTATCATTCTCCTGCTAGCTGCGTTCGTACCCCCCCCCCCCACCCTCCCTCCGATTTCGCAAGCCAAGTTCGCATAAAAGCGTTTGGTGGAATAAGCATAAGATCTAAATCTTGCAACACTTCAGGCCTCTGGGGACACATAAGTCGAAACGTAAGGCCACACTAGTAAAAGGCGTCAACATACCTCGTGCTGGCATGGCAACATCAATATAATCATAAGTGTGTACTGTTTGAATGATCTTGGGGGGAGTGGAGATTCCTAGGCAGTTCAGAGGAGCACTCAGTGAGGCAGGGCCCCGGTGGAAAGAGTCAAGGGTGCGCATCACTGAGAAACTTTGCTTAGTGTGAAGAGCTTCATTTGGGGGTAACTTTTTTGTATGTAAAAGTAAAAGCATCTGAGTGTTATCGCGGAATGTAGGGAAATCTGTCAATGGTGATCAAGCTGAACGTAAAGGGTTTGCGCTGCATTTGCTCGCTTCTAGCATTGCTCAAGAGATGGATTCAAAACGATTACTTTGAGCAAACCGCTGAAGTGACGCAGAACCATGTTTTTCCGGAGCGAGTCACATCAATTTTGACCTGATCGGAAAGGATCAGACTTTGAATGTGTAAGCGGCGCACACTTTTGAACACAGCAGCTTTGGGGCAAAGTCGGAGACAGTTGAGTAAGATCGAAAAATTGTGATATGAGAATTATTACTCGTTCAGGAAGTTTTACCAAGAAAACTTTTGAGTGAAAAGAATTTTGAGAGGGAAGCGCAGTTTGTCTCAAAGAACTCAGGAAGAACAGCAAAATGCAAGAATCTACTGAAATTGATCTTCTAGAGCATAAGAGGGAACGGCAGTGCAGAGAGGATACAAGAAAGTGGAAGGAAACAGTCAAAATTCTATTGGCACCTTTGTTAAAGAATCTTGGAAACCCTCATATGGAGCAGGGAAAACACGGTTTCTTTTTAACCCTGACTTTAATCATCTGCGTTTATTGCGTTTACATAAAAACCCGTGCCATACTCTCCTCGAAAAGGTTCAATGCAAGTCTTCGAAAGTTCTGACTTTCAGCCCCTTCTTACCCACACATGGGGCCCTAACGTTGACAACTTTGGCGATGAAAACTCACATTTAGTGATCATATCGCTGTTTTCACTAAAGCTGTCAAAATGTCGCAAGAACACTTGACAACTGTGTCTCAGGTCTGGAAGGCTTTGCCTCAAAAATTGTTCAGCAGTGGTACTGAACTTCATAAAGCGAACTGCTCTATCGAAGAATCTACTTAAAACGATAATGCAAGAAATTAATGCTAAGAAAGTGTGCAATGTTTTTTAAAGCTATTAATGTAAATCTTTTACAGACGATCTTCGCACCAATGCTGCTTCCCAATGCAAAACCTTTTCTAAATCGTTTAGATGCTAAAACGATTAGTTTCACCCCATCAAATTTTTCTGATGACCTCATGAAGTCGTGAGCTTTTTTTATGAGTAACACGAAATCAATCAACTAAGAGCTGTACATTGTTTCTCAAGATTTCAATCCACTTCAATGTGGGAGGCGCCAGTATGCACCGATGTCTGCGTCAGCTGGAATGATCTTGACAAATTGGTCCAATTAACGCTTACTTATTGTGAAGGTAACATCACTAGTAAATCATCATTGTTTCAATATGGATGTTTATAGAACTTCTGGAAGAATCGGACCTACTGAATGCCTTGAAAGACTCAAAATTTGAACTTGCTTACGCAGAAATACTTGACTTTTGCACTCCAGGCATATTCGAGGTTTGAGATAAGTTTTGACTTTTCCTATAGCGAAAACGTTTATCGCTTTACTTATACTTACTTAATAACTTACAGGTTCTCGGGGTAAGAAATATTGTGTTACTATCTGCTGCTGTGGCTGTGCCTCGTCACTACGAGATTGCTGGATTGCGTCAACTTCCCAGTTTTGTACCAGGTCGCAATGTAACGAATAAGAAATTCAAATTATTGACTGTTTTTCCTGCATCAAAATTGATGATTTTGTCTTGGCTTTTTCAAGTCATCGCTTTTTTTCAGCGTTAAGAAGGGCTAGACGCAATGCGACTATTTTGCTTGAACACCGGACGAATTGCACGTTTTTTGAAAAAATTTAGATCTTGTAAATGCTTACCTGCAGGTGGAATAACGCCTTATTCGGATGAGATGACCTTTATGGAAAGGTTGACAAACCTCAAGGTCAATATACAATTCAGTTTCCATATGGATAAATGGGATGAGGACTCCCGAAGAATATTCAGTCGCAAATATCCTGGATTTCCTACTCCGCGAGAAATCTATTTTGTATGATTGCTTCAACAAGGAAAGCATGTTTAGTCGAAGTGGTCTTTTTGGATGAGACGTATACCATATTAAAGGGCATAAATTGCTGATTTTAAATCTGCCTCCCTTATTTGCAGAGGTTTATGAAAAAGGAGTTACGAGCGCTTATTGGGAAAAATTGAATATGCAAGTGGGACAAAATTAGCCATAATACTTTTTAGCTTTTTAATGGAGCAGTGATAATCATTAGAGCACTTTGTTTTAAGAAAAAATACTCTCAAACAAAGTGTATCACACTTGGTTGCAATATCTGAGGGCTAGTAAGATTTTAGCAACTCATTTCATCCAAAATGCACATTCAATTCTTGGCTTAAAGAAAGGCTCATAACTTCTCGTGCATAATTGCTTTGCAGATAAGGGAGGCAGATTTGGAATCAGCATTTTTTGCCATTCAAAATGGTATACATCTCATTCAGAAAGGCCACTTCGACTGAACAAGCTTCCCTTGCAAGGACTTCAAAACACTAGTGGACTTTTTTTATAGAACAAAACAGCGCTGATAATGATTAATGTCCATGAAGTTCTCGAATCTCCCCGTCCTAGAACAAATATGATAAAATACATTGGCGGCTCAGCGTTAGCTGAAGCGAAACCGTTGACAAAGGTAGGGGTGTAAAAAAGTGAACTTTCCTGATATCTACCGCCCTATAGGATCTTGATGATTTGCTGAATAAAAGAAGTGCGACAGTATTATTCTCAATGGGATCTCTTGCTAGATCTGTGGATATGCCCGAATGGTTGAAGAAAGGTTAGCATTTTTATTTTCTAATTTTTTCTATGTAATATGTTGACGCAACACTGATAACAAACATAATTTGAATTGCTGCTATATATCGTACCACATATTCACTATCTTCTAGACTTTAATAAGTCGCACTTAACCAAAAATTACTGCCAACAACCACAAGGTGAGTCAAGCTTGCACCGAGCTACCGAGGGTTACATGTTGCATTCATATTCATATCCTTGCGAGGCACCCTCAAGTTGCCCGCACGCCTCCTGGGGCATAACGGTAAAGGCTGACACTAACCCATAGATTTTACAATTATACGACTTCTGTTTCTCAAATTGTCTTGCGCAGCATACGTTTGACCTATTAATAATGAAAATGGTGTTGTTACGGCCTGGTGGTTCCTAAACATGCGCTCGCCTGTTATAAACTAGGAAGCGACCTAGCCTACTACTCAGAAGTGAATGATGTTTAATCGAAGTGGCCTTTCTGGATGAGGTGCATACCATTTTGGATGGCATAAAAAGCCTGATTGCAAATCTGTTTTCCTTAACTGCGGAGCTTTTCTGGTCGAGGAATTATGAGCGTTCAACCGAGCAAAAAACTGAATGCACTACCTAGTTAAAATTGCGCGAGATATTCTTGCTAGACCTCAAATGCAGCAGTAATTATCGTCAGGCCACCAAATGCAATGAATATTCTCAGTTTAGATAAAGACATCATCCACCTTGTCTTATTTGAGTCAGAAAACTTTCAACGAATGATTTTATCCACTTGCGCATCTAATTGCATTTTTGCCTACAGACCCTCTTACCTCCTCAATCAGAAATGCTCCGCAGATAAGAAAGGCCAATTTGGACTCAGCACTTCATGCTTTGGTGGTATGCAACTCGTCACAAAGAGTCACTTTGACCAAGCATCCTTTCCTTGACAGCTTAGCGCGACTAAACAAGCGGCACTGTCCAGTCGACGTTAACGTAAAGAATTCCAGGATGGGAGGCTAACAGCCAAGCAAGGGCACAAATAAGAGCACGACAAGAAATAGTTTGAAAATATAAGCTAACAGGCGCCATAATGAGGGGCCGCCGACAAGGGCCGCTTTCACACTGTCTCAAAGTTACAGCACTCGAACTATGCCGGAATTCTGCTGCAAATTGCTAGCTGCCGCTGCAGCCGCCCGCATGAGGTATAAGCGGAGAAAAATAGCAATTTTTGAGCGCTCCTATTAAATTTTTATTATAAATTTTGCTTGCTTTCATCTCATTCTTGTACCTCGCTTCCTCGTAAGGTGAAAGTTGAGAATGAAAGCTTTTTCGTGCAGTGTGTACGTGAAAACTTTATTTTTTTAGCGTCCATCCTCTTTGCATCCTCCCTCTGATAACCCTTTTGTATCTCAGAAAGTCGCTCTTCTTCAGTGTTGAATTTTAAAGTCAGCTTTTTCAAAAAGGACTGATACTAGCGGTTTTGGTTTGAGAAAGATTTCGATTAACACAACGAATAGCGTTCATTCCCGCTCAAAGTTGGATTTTGTCTTAAGTGGGAGTGAGTACAAGAAGTAGACAAAAATGGTCAACATCTTTAACGAAAACGGTCAAAAATTATCATCTCCAGCCGCACAGTGCCGACTGCAGCGCATGCAGCACATCTCAAATACGTTCTGGCATAATTCCAGTGCTGGGCTGGAACTGTGTCGGAACTTCCGGACCAGAATGAAGGCAGTCTAAATTGGTCAAGCAATGAGAGGTGCGGAGGCGAGCAGTTATGCGTAATGACCGATTGTCGCCGAATAGCGCGGCAATCAGCGCTACCGGCGTTCGTACTTCTGATAGCGCTGGAATCGCGGAGACAGTTGTAAAAGGAAGCACCGATGATGGTACGCTGTGCTATTTATAGCGCACGAAGGAACGATCCCAACTTAAGTAAGCAAACTGGAATGAGTCGCAGATCATTAGATGCGTTTGATGAGCTGATACTAAATCTACCTTCCCTACATGATGCGGTGGTTCTTTGGAAGAAGTTTCAAGCAATCATAAATGTGAAGTCGCTTTGAAATCGACTTGTGAATGCTTGACTAGCATGATATCAAATGTGCCGATTTCAAGAAATGCTCGCATTTACCGGAAACACAAGTAAGTGTTTTGAACAATCAGTTTTTGAGGGTATGACGCTGATTGCCAAGTTTAGACTTCTGAACGCTCATAACTTTTCCAAAGAGCAGCATTTCATGTGCGGAAATTAGAATTGGAATCAGCTCATCAAAGCGCATCTAACGGAGTTTTTCTCATTCCTGTTCGCCGCCTTAGGCCCCGGACAGACTTCACGCGATTTGATCGTCGCGACTGAATCGCGACGAGACAACTGTTACAACATCATTCTATGCCGATCAACTTGCATTTCGGTTGTGATACTTTTCCAGCCCGAAATTTTTGAATGTGAAATGAAAATGAATGGGAATGTCGGCGATTGAGTCGCGACGATCAAATCGCGTGAAGTCTGTCCGGGGCCTTAGAGGCACCGTCCACCCAAAATCTCGACTTCCATGTTTTTGTCGCTTCCGAGCCTTCTGAAGGCTCTGATTTCGAATATGAAGTCGAGAATCCCAAAAACCCCTATTTCGGAGAGAGCGGGACGGGTGGAAGTGCAGTTTGCAGGGCTGCGGCGCGTTATCGCTTGGCGTATATCAGCGCCGCAGCCCCCAAAGCTGTAAAATGGGCAGAGTGACCAGCTCTGGATCACGTATCACGTACCGTAGCGAGAAATCCGCTCCGGAAGCATTTTTTGCGGGGAAACTTGGGGGTTGGCCTAGTGTGGGGGCCCACATTGGTATGCCATTGAATCTTGTGAGCCCTCAACTTTGGGCTGTTCCTTTAAGTATGGGGCAGATTGCGAGCAGCAACACTTGTCTCCACGATGCTTGTTTAATCAGAATCATTCTGTTTGACGCTTTCATCTCACTTTAACATAGGATTTCGTTACCTTCCGAAGCAGAATTCGAGAACAAAAGTTTTTACGAGTGTATACCGGGTTAAATTGGCTAGCGTCCAAAATGCCAACAAGAAATACGAGAACGCGACTTTGAATCGTGCTGGCTATTAACAATCATCACAGACGTTTAGTCAGTCAACTGTACATGTATCCTCCATGAGGTCGGATTGCCACATTGGGTTGAGCAGCATTTCTGGATGCAACCTGTTGATGCTATGATGGATACACAGCAGAGATTAAAAAAATTTGTATCATGCTCTTTACGCGGCTGGACTGCCATTTTTCTCGTGGAAATAACTTGCTTTCATTTCTTTTCAGATGTACTGGAAACCTTTGATTCGTTTCCTGAAGTAACATTTATTTGGAAATACGAAGGCGATGACATTAACTTCGAGTCTCATCCAAATATATTTCCTATGAAATGGGTCCCACAGACTGACTTGTTAGGTGAGTCCGTTCGCAATTTTGAACATTTATAATCATAAAATTTAGCGGATAAACGCCTTTCGCTTTTCATCACACACGGTGGTATGAACTCGTTAATAGAAGCGGTTGGTAAAAAATACAGAAACTTTTTTCAATTCGCGCAGTGTTCCAGACGTACCATGGAAAGCCGCTGATTGTTGTTCCACTGTTTGGCGATCAACAGTATAACTCGAAACTCGTACAGAAAAGAGGCGTAGCTATAATTATTGAGAAGAATCAGCTCAATAAAAACACGTTGACGGAAGCTATACTGGAAATGCTCAGCAATAAGTGATTTTCTTGCTTCTCTTTCAAAAAGGAGAATAAATTGGAAATTTTCAGAAGATTTGCCGAAGAAGCTGCTTTTACTGCTCTGTTGCTCGAAGGCCGACCTCAACGGTATCGCGAAGATATTGCCAAGTGGGCTAAGATCATCATCGAGCACGGTAGAATGGACCATTTGGTACTGCAGTCTAGATATATGAATTTTGTACAGTATTACTGTCTGGATGTCATAGCGTGCGTTGTTAGTCTGGCAGCACTAATGGTGTTTACGATATTTCTATTTCTCAGAATGACTTATCGTACCTTAATTTCGTTTAAACTCAAACTTGAGTAGTTCACAACTAAATCGGGTTTCATATTGTTCCCTGAAGACCTTGAAGTAAAACAAAGAAATGCATTACATAGTATTAGAAAATTTGTTGTACCCCAATACTTTCCTTTTACACATTTTTCTAGAAGACCTGTGGAAAGGTGGTTTGATCAGGTAATAAATGCTAGTAAAAATTGGCAGAAATTTCTTATTAGAAACCGTAAGAAACCTTACAGTCCAAAGGTTACTTGTATGGCTTTTTCATCTGAGCTTTGAGAATCTGCAAAGTTACTTTTTATATTCGTGGGAGTAATGGATGAATGATACTACTTATTACTAGGTCGAAGAGCGATGTAGTCTTCAACCAGCGGACACTGACTTAAGATATATCACGCTCACTCGAGTTAGACTTATCGTAATAGGAGTTTGTGCTTCATGAGTCTGCACCAAGGCAGTATTCTCAACATGAAGGGTTACTTTCAGCGAGACTGCATAAAATCGCAAATTATACTTTCTATTTATTCCTTCTTGGCTAACATTACAAAAACTTCACTGATCCTTACAAGGGAGTTTTTGACATAGAACTATATGTACTTGGAGATTGTCTAATTGTCTAATCTCTTCCTTCCCCTCATTTTAAATGGTCAGAGCTACAATAGCCGACACGGGAAAGTCGGGAACAGAAGTGTAGCTAGTTTCAAATCCAATTTTATAATGTGAAAGGCTTCCACCGAGAATTAAGCGAGTTGATATTCCAAGCGACATTCACCGTCTTTTCAACAGTTTGTCACAAGCAGTAGAAAAGGATGTCAGAGAAGCATGGAAATCTGACGGTAGTATAGCTTTTGTAAATGCGAATGAAAACTAGAGGGCCTCCATTTGTTAACACCAACGTTGAAGACAGAAGCAGAAGCCAGAAGTGTTTTTATGTCAAAAAGCTGTCAGCTCAAGCAAAACAAGTGATGCGCCTTTCAGAAGTTGTTTAGAAGTTTCTGTAGACAAGTTTTTGAAGATAATAATGTGCTTAGCTTTTCGGATATTTCTCATATTGTTAACAGAAATTACAAGCAAGCAAATGAGCAATTTTTGAAGTATCTCTCAGGAAAACTGCGATAACATTACCGGCGGGCGAGTGCCCACATTAAGGGCAGTGGCTCGGGAAAATTGAACTGCATGCTTTCACCCCTCCTTGGATGTCTGAATGCACTGAGTCCTGAACTGTGCCTGAAAAGTCAAAAAAGTGCTTTTTATGGCGTTTTCCGGTCTTGGAGATTGCTGAAGAAGATGGGCAAGCGATCACCAACTGAGTCGCAATTGGCTGCCTGAGCGGATTAGCCAATTGGCGCCAAAACGGGTGGAGTTACAGTGCTGTTTCTGGCGATAATCGCTCGCCCAATCCCCTCAGCAATCTCCAAGGCCAGAAAAGGCCAAAAAAGCAGTTTTTGCCTTTTTAAGCACAGTTCACTCAGCGGTTCCAAAAGGTCACGTAGTTGTGAAAAGCTCGCAGTACTAAAACATCCGAGTCACTGCTTAAGCGGGCATTTAGCCATCAATGAGTCAATCAGACAATTTACGGGGTAGATCAAAAACGTTTAAGTTGCTCGACCGGTATCGACGATCTCTCGTCCGCTACATTTACCCGAATTGTGGATAAAGGTGTGTTTACTTTGAGAGATGAATACCAGTTAGAAGAAAATTGCACTTCATAGCACGCTACTAAATTTACATGACATATTCTAGTATACAACTTATTTGAATGTTAGATGACATCAACCAGATATATTTCAAGGATAACTGAAGTTGTAACGGATTTATATTTTTTCGTTTTTAGAATTAAAAAAATTGAAAACGCTTTTACTGAAGGAAATGAAGCACATAACGCAAATTTTTTGTCTGCAGGATTTACTCAGAAAAATCTGAAATTTAGTATTGCAATTGACATAATTTTTCGCTATAATTTAAAAACTTTGCCAGAAACGGGACAAGTTATCGTTACGTAGGCGTAGCTTATAAATGTGCAATATATTCAAATGCGAAAAATATTCAGGAGAAAAGACCAGGTTTTAGAGCACTATTGTTTCTGCCACACAAAAAAATTCTGCCCTATTGTCTAACATTCTTATCAGTGATAGTACTGTCTACAACAAAAAAGCTCCATTTTGTGAGAAGCATACTCCTCCTAATTCTGTCGCGAGTTTCGACGTTTGCATCGAATATCCTAGTTTGGAATCCTGCACTTTCTCATAGTTACACCAAATTCTTAGACAACATCGCTGATGTACTCACAGAGGCTGGTCACAATGTGGTATGCTTTCTTTTTTGGTTTTTCTTGATATTATTTTTTGCTTTCCAACATTCTTTGTGGATCATGAATCGATTTAGTATGGAGCACATGCGCTAAAGTTGACTGTGTATAATGCTATCTGCTTTGATAATGGCCAGCAAAATTATGTGTGTTGAGCTGTATTCTGCAAAAGTAAACAAACTAGGTTTTGGTACATTTGAGCAATTGAATAAGTAATCTAGTTAGATTACGAGGTAATTGTAGAGTTTGATTGACAAGAAAACCGAATCGTACTGGTTCCGCTACACTCTGCTTGCAGAGAATGACTGAAGTCAAATTACGGCGAATTTTGTCCATTTGAAACCATCTGTTCGCTTTTCTGATTAGACTAAGCGCATCTTACAGACAATCTTCTCCCCGATACTGGACCCCAATACCAAGCCATTTGGGAATCACTTGCCTGCGAAAACTATCAGTTTCACATCATCAAAGACCTCTGATGAACTATTGACATCGTGAAGTTTCCCCTTTAACTGTCCGACGTTCTAGTCGAACGTAATCATTTGATTTGTCAAGATTCAAATCTACGTCATTGTGGGAAGCTCCAGGCTGCAAAGATGTTTGGTTGATTGGAGTGTTTTTGACTTAACCACTCAGCGAAACTTATACTGTAAAGGTAATAATACTAGCAAGTCATCAATGAGCATATCTTAATGTTTGCAGAAATACTAGAAGATCTGAAGCTATTGGATTCTTTGAAAAATTCGAAGTTCAAAATTGCCTACATGGAAACGCTGGATTTATGTGCTCCAGGCATATCTGAGGTAATTGATTTGATGGAAAGTGCTTGCCAACATGCTTTGCACATCAACCTACAGATTCTCAACATCAAAAATGTAGTTCTACTATCATCTGCGCTCGCTTTACCCCGGCTCTACGAGGTGGCTGGAATTCGTCAACCTCCCAGTTTTGTACCAGGTTAGAATGCACTGAACAGAATAAAAAACGTGAAATCATCTTCCATTTACTCTTTGATGTTCACTTGTAATTCAAAATTCTCAGCGGTGTACGTGAAGATACATTAGCCTTTTGTCAGTATAAATGGATCAACAGGTGCAATAACTCCTTACTCGGATGTGATGACTTTCAAGGAAAGACTAAGAAACTTCTTATCTTCTTATATATAAAGCTGAATGTCTGTCTGTATGTCTGTCTGTATGTCTGTCTGTATGTCTGTCTGTATGTCTGTACGTATGTGCGGAATAGAAATTTTTATTTCTGAACCGATCGGGACCAAACTTGGCACACATATACTTCGGGGCAGGGAGCATGTCATAGGCTACTTTTCGTTATCGATCGATATCGATTTTATCGATTTTTTGCAAAATTTGAGCTACAGAGCTGGGAGTTGGCACAGGGGGGGGGGTAATCGAGCATGCTGATTACGAATATAATAATGACAGGCCCGGGCGGAGCCGGGTTTGCCAACTAGTTCAATATAAAATTTGAATTTCACTCGAAGAAATGGGATGAGAACTTCGCGCAAATGTTCAACAAGAAATATCCTGGGTTTCTCACACCACAGGAGATCTTCCTAGTAGGTTTTTATTCGAAAATACACAGCACAGACGCCCTTTGCAGGAGAAAGCAGCGCTCATAATGCTGAACGCGCATGAATTTCTTGAAACTCCTCGCCCTACAGCAAATATATGATAAGATACATTGGTGGAGCAGCGTTAGCTCAGGCAAAACCGTTGATAAAGGTGAGCATATGTAGAGGAACTGAAGAGTGAAGTGAGCGTTGTTGCGCTCAATGCTCACACAGACCGTCCCTTGCAGTTTCAGACACTTCGATAATTTCGCAATATTTGTAGTCCATTCAATTAATGAGCAACGGTAGGCCAAGCTTGATGGATTCAATGCAGTAACTCCT
Organism: Cylicocyclus nassatus; assembly: GCA_958299035.1. Taxonomy (NCBI): domain Eukaryota; kingdom Metazoa; phylum Nematoda; class Chromadorea; order Rhabditida; family Strongylidae; genus Cylicocyclus; species Cylicocyclus nassatus. The sequence goes on along the minus strand of CATQJL010000316.1, from coordinate 86,999,432 downwards.
AGGAACTGGATTTGTTGCTGAATAAAAGGAACATGACGGTGCTGTTTTCGGTGGGTTCCGTAGCTAGATCTGATCTGACATGCCCGTATGGCTCTAGAAAGGTTTGGCATTAAATCAGGTATTTGTGTTGAAACTTGCTGTGCTTTAGTTAGGTTCTTCACAATCGGCTCCCATATGTAAAACGCATGCGACATGTATCTGAACGCTGGCTCTATGCCTAACGGTTGGTAACAACAGGTGGTAACTGAACTTCATCTGACAAAACGTGAAACAAATGTAACCATTGATACGTCAGAATCCGAACACGAGACAGGTTGTTAGTGCCTTCCACCCATGCGCGTTCACTTCATGTCTCAAATAGAAAAGTCCTGAGGTCTAAAATACAGATCTACTAGCAGCTGAAGTATTATGAAAATGTGCAAGTGAATGCTCATACTTGTAAATAATCAAAATAAGTTCAAATTTTTTGAAAATTCGAATCAGCCTTGAAAAAAATTGTTTTTCATTGGCGTGGCTGCCTGCCCTTTTTCCGATTTTAAGGTCATGTTAAGGTCGCATAAATTTTGGGAAGTGCCGCAAGAAAATTCTGAGTTCATGGCTAATGCCGCGTAACTTCATTCAAAAGAAAATTTATTGCTCTCCTCCCTCCCTCTCCCCCTCCTCTCCATCGAAAATACTAAGACCTCCACTGCCTCGAGCTCAAATTACTTTCTACGCAGATATACTGGGGACTTTTGATTCCTTTTCTGAAGTGACATTTATTTGGAAATATAAAGGCGACGACATATCTTTTGAATCCTATCCAAACATATATCCTGTGAAATGGATTCCACAGATCGATTTGCTGGGTAAGTTTCATCCTTTCTGCTTAGCTTCCATGTAATCCAGTAATCTAGCGGATAAACGCCTTTCACTTTTCGTCACACACGGCGGTATTAATTCATTGCTAGAAGCGGTCAGTGATGTAGGAGGACTTTTGCTCATGTGAGCCTTACAGAATAATTGCAGACGTACCATGGGAAGCCACTGATTGTTGTTCCGTTGTTCGGTGATCAATATCATAACGCAAAAGTTGTGCAAAAAAGCGGCATTGCTAGAGTTATCGAGAGAAATGAGGAATACGCTAACGGAGGCCATACGAAAAATGCTGAGCACTAGGTTATCTCTTCTTTCATTGAGTTTTGTTATTTTTGTAATCGAGGCAAAAGATATCAAATTCAAGAAAATTTGCTGAGAAAGCTGCTTTCATTGCATCGATGCTAGAAGGCCGATCTCAACAGTATCGCAAAGACATTGCCAAATGGGCTGAGATCATAATTGAGCATGGCAAAATGGATCACTTGATACTACATTCACGAAACTTGAGTTTTGTACAGTATTACAACCTGTTGATAAGTTTATACTCATCAGTTAAGCTAGGCTCACGATTAGGCATCAACTTGTCCTTAGTCGATCTGAGTGATGTAGATACATACGACACTTCTTGTTATGTAAAAAAATTAAAGGGATTTGAACTTTCATAGTTTCCGCAACAATGCCATCCTGCCTTCAACACATATTATACTTAATTGACTAGACTGTAATACCAATATGTTCCTTCAGACTTACAAGCGCAATGCAAAAAGAATTTGAAGCCTAGAATTCGAACTCTTAGTGCCACTATGAGTCAACAACGAGAAACTTGAAGTCTTCGCAATGCCCATTTCTGTGGCGATAACAATATTTTAAAGATTCTTCATCACCAATCTCTCAAATGAACATTGAAATTGGTCCATTTTCAACATTAATATGTTGCTTAGGATTTTCTCTAACAATCAATTGAAGTGTATACTAGGTGAATAATTTCAACTTAGTTAGATTCATGTGCTTATCCATAAGCGGCCAATTAGGCTCCGGAACTACGCTTTCTTGATCAGTCGTTTTAGTTCTTGATGGATGAGCCTAGAGACATTGCGTAATTACATACATCTCACATCACATCGCACACCGCACATCTATCTGAACATTTAGATACAGTCTTTGCGCTGTTTTTCCAACAATTATCCAAAAATTTCTATGAAACTGCAATTCATGAGCAACTTTCATAAATACTGTTTTCATCAGATAAACTTAGATGGTTAAACTGTAGTATATTCGCATTCTTAAACACATTGAAATGTTATTAGGTTGGTGCAAAAGGAATGGCCGATTTGCGAATTCTCACTTTGACGTGCTATAACTTTTGGAAGAATTCACATTTCCGAATGCGGTAAAAACTATCAAAAGCAGCAAACCCTCTGCAATGCAGCGCACATTTATTTATACTCATATCACGAACGGGCAGAAAAATATGGATTGAAAAATAAAAAAGGTTTTTTTGCTAGAACCTTGTCTTTGACAATTCATATCTTCCTTCAAAGTTTGATAGTATAAATGTTAAGCAAGTAGCCGCAAGTCAGTAGTACAAAACGCAATAAAAAGAATTCGGATAGAAAAGTTTGCGAAAAAGAAAAAAATTGAAATTTGAAATTTCTCACTTTTTTGAACATTTTTCCAGTGTGCCTCAAAGTCCCGAATATAGAATTTTTTGATTTTCTAGATACTGAACAGCTGGATGTTTTTGCAAAAACTGCTAACAGGATGCCCTAACCTTACGCTTACAGAATTGAGCAAAGTTCCGGCGATTGACTTCTTCAGAAGAAAATTATGGGTCATAGAATGACCGCAACAGCTACCCATGTTTAGGCGCTGATATCTCAGTCTGGATAGCCTCAAAGAACACAGTCGAGTATGCACAATGTAGACAATTTCTATTACATACGATAGCTAAATTTTCGAAGAAATCCCATTGATACGCACTTAAATTCTGGCCGGAAAAGTGAATGCAGTGAAATTCTGAATTTGGATGCGGTTATTTGAAGCTCAGCAATTTTACAAGAAATGATGATGAGAGCCCGTTTAAAGGCAGTGTCTCACCAGAGTTGAGGTCGCGCGGATCTTCACATGTTCTATTATAGGGACCTCTAATTAGGCCATCGCAACAAGTCCCACTCAATTTGACCCCCTCCACGCTGAGAAAAATTCGCTCATAGTGGTACGCAGAGAGCGAGTTGGTACGCGCGGACGACTCCTTCGGTCTCCCCCCTTACGCGTTTGAACATGTCCCTCCACTTGGCATCCACCTCCCCTCTGTTGCTGCCACTGTTGTTGAAGCTGAAGTTGGAAGGTACAACTCGTCCACGTTGCTTCCGCAGGGCCTCCAGAAAACGGGGTTTTTGGGAACTTCGTGCGAGTTCAAGCCCATACAGTGCTAGATAAGGTCCGACAGATTTGTAAAATGCAGAAATCTCGGCAACTAAATTTTGGTGAGACACTGCCTTTAAGCACCTTTAGATAGAGCATGAAAACAGCATCGCGATGGTATACTACATCTATTGTAAAGAAGAATATTTGATAGGGAAGTTGCCCTGAAAAAAGGCTTGGAAAATCGGCCATTCCTTTTGCACCAACCTAATATTTACAATAGATTTATTGAACTCTTTGGGACCACTTTGAGCATTTTCAATTTTTCTATTACTAATTAGTTTTTGAAAGGATGTTTTCTGGCTTTTTCCTTTACAGAATCTACATATCATGTTTCTTTGCGCTGGTTTATGAACTCTTAATATTGTGAAGTATGCTTTCTATATGCCTGCAGGAAATTACGCTTATTCGCAAATTGTGCTGTAAGTAATTGCGGATTTGCGCTTTTCTGCATGATAAATGGAACGAAAAATTTCAAACAATCCTGATTTTTCGACATACGCGTAGCGCTTGTTGCAAACCATATATACTGCTGCCTCCTAAAAAAATTTCTGATGGTCAATTTCTATTGGAATATATTTTGCTAAGAAATTTGACTCTGCGAAAGAGCGCAATGGACAGCCTTTTATCGAATCAAGTGCGACCTAACAGATCAGTGTGATCGATTAGAATCAAACCTGTTCACAGAACAAAACCAGATTTTAAGACACTGTGTCTCTGTCAAAAAATTTTGCTGCTCTGCTGTCAAGCACTTCTTATCAATGCGATAGTGCACGTCCATGACGAATGCTTCTTTTTCTGAGAAGCGTAGTCTCCCTATTTCTGCTGCAATTGGCGAATGCTTCTAATATTCTAGTCTGGAATCCTACACTTTCTCACAGTCACACAAGTTTTTCGGGCAACGTAGCTGACGTACTCACAGCTGCTGGTCATAATGTGGTATGTTTTACGGTACTTTTCCGTTATTCGGACTCATTTTTTTCAAAGAAGGGTAGCTTCTTCCCTTTTACCATATTTGGTCCCAACTTCACAAAAAGAAGTGCCAACCTTCCTGCCACGTTTCAAAGAAAAATATGGCAGATCATTTACTTGTTCAACAGGTTCACCAAGAGTTTGAGTTTCCCTACCCAGCGACGTAAGTTGAGCTGTTTTTTTTTATTTATTAGTAACCCCATTTTTGATTGAACAGTATCAAAAATGAATACTGTTATCATTAACGTCATTCTGTGTTTAGTAAACAAATTAGACTTGCCCAGAATAGAGAAGTGGGCTATGGTGCTATCATCTAAGGCTATCATTTAAGACAGAACAAGCAGTAGCGAGAAACTTCAAGCCATCATTATAATCTTGTGTGGCTAAATTCGCAAGGCGAAAAGTTTGAAAAAGAAATGCTGAATCATTGCTGATATCGGTGAAAATGTTCTAATACAAGTTCTAGATTGTTTTGATCTTATAGGAAAGAATTAAACAGCTTTTAGGAAAAAATGTTATAAATAAAAAAAATAAAAAATGTGCTTTTACCTCAATGGAAATGATTTCGAAAAGAAAAGACGTCAAAATGGGTCAAAATGTATTAGGTCATTCCGAAAGTAATTTCGCTTTTTTCACGCCACATTTGATAAAAGAAAGGTTTCTAAGAGATCTTGGAAGCATTCGATGCAGAATTTCATTCTTTTTCTAACGGTAATGGAAATGTTGCAAAATATTCAATGAGCTTTCAGAAAATAAAAATCTGCGACCCATGCTTTTTGAGATGGTCAAGTTTCACGATTTTTTCATACTTTCATATCAGTCCTTAGAAGGAGTTCAAGTAACGGTTCGATAGAGTAAACCTTACAGAGTACAGTACTACTTTTTCTCTTTCTCGCAGCTCGCCGCAATTTTTTAAAAGATTTTTAAACAGAACCATCGGATTTTGGCAGGCCCTCCTCAGCCAAAATCGCATCAAACATCATAACTTTTCGTAATTTGAGACTACCAAGATGGTATTATGAGCCAGCATTAATTTTACAAAGCAGGTGAGGGTTTATGGGTTCGAAATATCAAATTTCGAGTTTAGATACAGCCTGGGGCTCGCTAAAAAACTGCACGAGATTTCTCCCCGGAAACTAAACGAATCGGAAACAAAAAACACCTGTTAGAAAGAGTAGTAAATGTTTAATTGAATAGTGCGCGAGCTGCTCTTCTTTTGATGTTCTATCTACGAGGATTTAGCTGCCCAAGTATGAAAATCGATAGCATCAGTTAAAATTCTGTTGAAAATGTATGACAAGCTATGCAAAGGAGAAAAAAGCAGTACTGAATTCTGCAAGGTTTACTCTATCGAACCGTTATTTGAACTCCTTCTGAGGACTGATATGAAAGTTTCAAAAAATCGCGTAACTTTACCATCTCAAAAAGCATGGGTCGCAGATTTTGGTTGTTTTCTGAAAGCTCGTTGACTGTTTTGCAGCATTTTCATAACCGTTAGAAAGTGAATGAAATTTTGCATCGAATGCTTCCAAGATCTCTTAGAAACCTTTCTTCCTTCAAATGTGGCGCCCGTTTGAAAAAAGCGAAATTACTTTCGGAATGACCTAATATTAATATTTTCCGACAAGTGGCAGGGAGGCAGCCCTCGTGGAATCTATAAAAAATTGTTCCTAGACTGAAGGGCCTATTTATGAGAGCCTTTTGAAAAAATGGGTCCGGATAACGGAAAAGTACCGTTTTTACTTATGTTCACATCTTCTTCGCCATTAAAGAGGGCGCACATTTACTGAGCTCTGCAATTAAGCATTGCTTGTGAGCAATATTGAACTATTTTGATTGCAGAAGTGGACTCTGGAAATTGCTATTTTTCTTAAATCAATCCATGAACCCCTAGTTGAAATTCAAGTAATTTTTTCAAGTTTAATGACGTTCTGTTCAGAGTAGCTTGGAAAGGAAAATTTATGCATTTTCTAGTTGTTTTAAGCAAAAATCCAGTTGGCAATAACGGAGGTACAAGTTGGTAACTCAATAAGGCTGTAATAGTTGATCGTTAAGAATGCTAGACACAAACTTCGCATTTACTTTTGATTGTGGTTTCACAACTTACTCTTCTTAACGAGAGATGTGCTTATTAGACTTTGTCTAAGACTATTATGTTTATAAATTTTTTTCAATCAACATTCTCTTGCACCTAATAAAGTCTCTGATAAACTCAATTTATAATGAAAATAGTAGAAAAAAAACAGTACTTAATTATTGTACCTTAGCTCGAGGCTTTTCCGGTACCAATTACCGAAATTTGGAATGTCGCTTCATCTGTACTACCAATATATATCTTGCTGGATAGCACAGCAATAAAAATATGCTCTGATGATTTTTCTACATATGACGAATGTAAAAGGAGAGCGATAATTTCACCTTTGCCTTCGGATACTTGTAAAGAAATCCAATAAATTCGAAAGGATCTCGTGAAACTACTATTTAAACCAGGCTATCCACTTCACTCCACTACTCAGACTAAGCCTGCGCGTTGCAGACCATCTTTTCACCGATATTGGATCCCAACACAAAACCCTTTGGAAACCACCTGCCGGCAAGGACAATCAGTTTTACATCATCGAAAACCTCGGATGACTTTGTAAAACCGTGAGATTTTTTGGTTAAAGGCAGCGTCCAGGCAAATCTAGACCTATGGGGCCTATTTTATGACAGGCAGTAAACTGTGGGGCCCTAACTAAGGCACGACCCAAGCGGCAGCGCAAAGACCTGAGATATACGTCTACAAAACGGACGCCAGGATCGTACTATCGGACTTGCATTGTTTGCTTGCGCGCAAGGACCCACGCAAAGATGTGTCGCGCCGTGAATCCATACGAAATACGATTCTGGGTGCAGTTCGGAGGCGAATATCTCAACCGCTAGAACACCATCTGAGCTGCCGGTTGGGCAGTGTCTTAGACTGGGTTCATACTGATTCTCATGTTCCGGAGCTGTTCCCGCACAGTTCCCGCCTGTGCTGGAACTGTTCCGTAACCGTGCTGTCTGCGCTGCAGCCGCCCACGCGTTTTGAGCGGCGGGAGTTGAAAAATTTTGACCTAAACGGTCTTTCTTCCACATTTCTCTCATTTCGGCCTTATTCCTCTATCCCGCTTCTTTTTTTGAACAACAGAACTTTGAACTCGACTTGGGGTTGAACACTTTTCTGCCTCTGCCTGTGCGATAAAACGTGTGTTCTTGTGCTCGCCCACTTTCTCTTCGCTTTATTTTTACTCAGACCTATTCCATTCGTTCCAGAATGCCGATGCTTAGTTTCCATACTATCTGCCATGAATTAGGGAGTGCAATTCTGAGAATGCATAAATTGAGACTTTCCTCTTGTTTTCTGATGAGTTTCGTTTTTGGGCATTCTCAGCCCCTTTCCTTTCTCAATATCGCTGCTTCTCCGTTCTTTCTTCTACCCCGCTTCTCCTTGTGCTGAGAAAAGCTGCAAACTAAAAGAGGGGTTAAGATTTAACGCTGTCCTGCTCCGTGTATCCAGGAAGATGAGCCTTCGTGCGTTCGTCCATTCTCTCTTCGCTATTTCTGTTCAGACCTACTTCATGTGTTCTAGAAAGGCGTTGTGTATCTCGCATCTGTATTGAAAGGGACATAGACAGGTCTCAAGAACACATGAAGTAGGCCTGAACAAAAATGGAAGAGAGGATGGAGGAGTGCACGAAGAGCAATCTTTCCGGATACATGGAACAGAGCAAGGTTTTTTTCTTAAACCCCGCTTCAAGTTCGCATCTATTCTCATCACTGTTAGAAGGGGTAGAAGAAAGAACGGAGAAACAACGATATAGAAAAAGGAAAGGGGCTGAGAATGCCCGAGAATGAAACCCATTAAAAAAGACAAAAGTCCCACTTCATGCAATTTCAGAATTGCTCGCACTCCCCAACTCATGGCAGATAGCTATCGAAATTACGCAGCGGCTTCCTGGAACAAATGGAATAGGTATAAGTAAAAATAAAGCGAAGAGAAAATGAACGAACACAAGAACACACTTTTTGTCGCATAAGCAGCAAAGCGCTCATTCTTCAAACCCGCTTCGAGTTTGAAGTTCTTCTGATTAAAAAGGGAAGCGCGATAGAGGAATAAAGCCAAGATGAGAGGAAAAACCGTTGAAAGCTGTCAAAATTCTCCAACTCCCGCCGTTCAGAACGCTTGCGGGGCCGTTGCAGCCGGGGTAAGCGTGGGGTGTGGCACGCCACACTTGGGAGGTCGTATTGAGGAGTCAAAAGGGGAGGGGATCGTAGTTGGGTAATCTGATAATAGCATAAAAGGCGCGCCCCCCCCCCCCCCGAGAACGGGTCGCGAAATTTTTGAAAGTTACTTACATGAGTTATAAAAATGTGCAAGTGATTTGTTTATTTTTGTAAACAATTAAAATAATTTTTAAAATTTTTTAAAAATTCAAATTAGCCTTATAAAAAATTTTTTTCGGGGGCGTGGGGGGTCGGGGGATTTTTTGAGAATTTTGAGAAGCCCCCCTAAAAATTTTTCTTAGTGCGTGGCTGACGCCACGCACCTTCATCTGAAAAAAATTTTTGCCGCGCCGAAAATGACCATTTCACTTAGGTAGCCCAGTATCTTGAATCTTCAGTACTCGCTCAAACTTTGTCTACAGGGTTAATTGACATGCTCATTATGGATATGTTGCCCATTATGTTTGACAGGGCGTTCAGGTAATGCTATCTTAGGTATATAATTCAGGGGGGGGGGAGGTCTTACTAAAACAGCAATCGGGAGGGGGGTCGCAACCAGCGATCGTGTGGCACACCCGTTGCTTGACCCTGCTTGCAGCGCATGTAGCACAGTTCCGGAACAATTCCAGCACAGTGCGGGAACTGTGGGGGAACTGTGCTGAAATAATTTTGGAACATAAGGATTAATATAACCTAGCCTTAACGTCCCAGAATTACTGTTAACGTGAGATCCCTATACGTCCAGATTTGCCTAGACGCTGCCTTCAATAAAACCAACATTTTTTCAAGGGCATGATTACTTAATTTCAAAGATTCAAATCTACGTCACTGTGGGAAGCTCCAACATGTACCGATGTCTGCCTTAGCTGGAGTGATTTTGATTTGATGGCTCAACGGAACCTAGATTACTGCAGAGGTAACAACAGCAACAGGCAGGTCACTATCACGTATTTCTATATTTTTCCAGAAATCCTAGAAGATTCAAAACTGATGGATTTTTTGAAAGATTCAAAGTTTGAACTTGCTTATACGGAAACATTGGATCTATGCGCTCCAGGCATATTTGAGGTAATTGACAAGGTTATTTTTCCGGCTAATCAATTTATAATCGAATTTCCAGATTCTAGATATAAAAAATGTAGTCCTACTATCCGCTGCGCTTGCTGTGCCGCGACTCTATGAGGTGGCTGGACTACGTCAACTTCCTAGTTTTGTGCCAGGTTAAAACCCAACAGATAAGAATCAGAAATTAAAGTTTTCGCCTTTCAGTTATATATTAAACGTTATTATTTCTAAATTTATTTCAAGTGTAGCATGGTAAGTGATAAAAGCATTTCATCGGTGAGATTTTCCAGGTCCAGTTACTCCCTACTCGGATGAGATGACTTTCAAAGAGAGATTAAGAAACTTTATAATCAATATACAATTTGACCAGCACATGAAGAATTGGGATCAGCGATTCAGTCAATTATTCAGTGAAAAATATCCAGGATTCCCAACTCCGCAGGAGATCTATACGGTAAGTACGTTATCTCATTTCCAAAAAAAGCGCAGCATAAGCTGTTTTGTAGGAGAGAACAGCATTAATTATGATCAACGTGCATGAATTTTTTGAAACTCCTCGTCCTACAACGAATATGATAAAGTATGTTGGTGGATCAACTCTAGCTCGGGCGGAATCTTTAACAAAGGTAAGCACATTCAGAAGAATAATTTGGAAGCCCAGACCTTCATCAAGATCGCTGTCTATCGTTTCTTGTAGTTATAAACTTTTTAGAAGAGATACAATTATTGTAGTCCATGCGTTTAGTATCTTGCCGGAGCATGCTGAGATTTATCATAGTGTCTTAGGAAATGGATGACTTATTGGATAAAAGAAAGATGACGGTGCTTTTCTCGATGGGATCTGTTGCTCGATCTGTGGACATGCCCGAATGGCTCAAAAAAGGCAGTATCTTATTTTTTTACTCTAATTACTCATGCTGATCCGAACGAGCTCAAAGCCAATTGCTCAGGGAATTGGGTTTCCGGGATCTTTTCGAAATATTTGCGATTCAGCCAAACCATTGCTCATGCATCTGCTCGTATGATTCACAACTAGCCAGGAATTTTATCTCTAGTCTTTCGCAGAAACGTACTCCTTTCGAGCGGACCAATTAGCGTCCTCAAATTAGCTAAAAGTATGGTTGGGCCGGAATTTGAAGTGGAATTTCTTGATATGAATGAGTTAAAGCCCCCCTGACCAGCAGCTTATTGAAGGCCTCCCGTGCGAAAGAGGCTCATATCTCCACACTTGCGTGGACCTTGCCTATTCATGAGCCAATAGTAATTGTTATTCTCTAATTCATTCCAATGTCCCCAATATAAAATTCATCGACTCCAACATGACACTTAGGGCCGCATGCACCAACATCCTTGCGGCGAGGGGAGCGGCGTCCCCAATGATGAAAAGCCGCAGCCGTCCGCACGCGGTCCCTTCATAACGGGGGACGCCGCTCCCCTCGCCGCAAAAATGTTAGTGCATACGGGCCTTAGAATCACAACTATATGATCCGCAATACTCTCTTCCTGGAGCTTACTTGTAGGTAGCTCCGCTGAGATGAACGCGCGGGCATTTAAAGACGAGATAGTGGAGGAAGGAAGGAAGGAGGGGAGGGGGAGTATTTAAAACGCAGCGGTGATACATCACGAGCTTCCTGCAGTCCACCCTATCTCTCGAACTTTTTTCAGACGTATTGGAGACTTTTGATTCATTTCCTGATGTAACGTTTATTTGGAAATACGAAGGCGACGACATTCCCTTCAAAGCACACCCAAATGTATTTCCGTTGAAGTGGATTCCTCAGATCGATTTGTTAGGTAAAATTTTCAGTTCCTCAATTTTCGACTTTACATGATTCTAAAATTTTAGCGGACAAACGACTTTCACTTTTCGTCACACACGGTGGCATGAATTCACTGTTAGAAGCGGTAATGTATACGAAAGTTTTCTTCATGTGTTTGAGGAACTTGCTTAAGACATACCATGGAAAGCCGCTGATCGTAGTCCCACTGTTTGGCGATCAGTATTACAACGCAAAACTTGTACAGAAAAGCGGCATTGCTATAGTAATTGAAAAAAATCAGCTTAGTAAGCATACGTTGACGGAGGCTCTACGAGAAATGCTTGGCAATAGGTTGGTCTTCTCTGTTATAGAATAAAAGAGACAACAATTCAAAATTCTAGAAAATTTGCTAAGAAAGCTGCTTTTGTTGCATCGATGCTTGAAGGCCGGTCTCAACACTATCGCAAAGATATCGCCAAATGGGCCAAGATCATCATCGAGCATGGCAAAATGGATCACTTGATACTACATTCGAGAAACTTGAATTTCGTGCAGTACTACTGTTTGGATGTCATAGGCTTTATAGCACTTGTGATAGCAGCCATAACGTACTTGATATTTTTGCTTCTTAGGATGATTTATAAGCTTATTGTCCCCAAGTTAAAGAAAGATTAGATTTGATTTTGGTAGCGAGGCTTAAGTTTTGTTAGCGCTTTGCAATCAGTGAAGTTCGATACTTTTTCAAAAGTTATAGAGACTTAAAGGTCTTTATTCGTCGCAATCTCATTCTTGACGCGCACTGTTGCATTTTCTATGCCTACATTCAATGCATTCTCCTTTTAGATTGAAAACCAATTTTCTGACAGTCTTTCCATTGATATTAGGTTGAGCTGGAAGCATGTTTTTACTTTACCAAAAAATCACTTTGCAATTCTATCAACTAGAAAAAATCTTCTCTACAACTTTGCTTTGTCATAAACCATTGAGAGAAAATGCGAGAGATAAAAGCAGTTGAACCGAATTACTCAATTTGCCAATTTTCAAAAGCAAGGTCTCCAGAAAGTACTGAAAGAAAGTGGAATGGACCCAAATGATATTCTTTACACAGTGTAATCTTTACACAGTTTATCCTTGCTACGTGCAGCGGTAGATGAACTCCATAAAACCGATGCGACTAGAATTTTTTGCTGTTTTTTTCTTGTCATTGGTCACTTCTTCATCAAGACGTATTGAAAAACAAAAGAATATCAATCAACAAGATAAGCTCCAAATTGAGTTCTAGGCTAGAAGTATCCATCTGCCATCCATCAAGAATTTCTATTAATGCAAAAGGAGTCGTGAAGAGACACAGAAAAATTCATCGAGAAAGTGCTACATTCTTACATGACCAATTACAGGAAAAAAAAATAAAAAATCCACTTTTGTCGATTTCAGGGAAATCCGATCCACCTCTGCATTTTGTCTTAGTAGACCAAGAAGTTATAATTTTTTGAAAAAGGTGCGAACGAACTTTCGGTTCAACTTAATTTAAGACTTCGAATATGAAGTAAATATCTGAATTAGTCTCCAAGCGATTGATATGAATCCTGAGTCTTATATATGTTTCTGTGCTAATGAACATCATATCTCAATTTGTGTACAAGTTGGTGAAAGGAAAGAATCCACAACACTTCTACAAAGTTTGGTTTTGCATATTGAGATCCTTTCACAAATCGGCAACGGTTTTTCGCTTCTAAGGAAACACTCTGTCAAAACCATAATTTTCGCATATAAAGGGAATCAGTTTTTAGATCCAAAATCGTGAGTTCTGATTCCATATCACCGTAGATGGTTTGTAGTCAATCAAATCCACAGTAGAGCTGCTGTGGGCCAGAAAATGCATCGCAATTTGGAAGAAACGCAGATATTGTAAATCTATGAATTGTCATCATACTTCGTAGAAAAGGTATTTGATACAGCTTTGGTCATCAAATTATCAATTTTGCTGCTGCATGCTTTTATTTCAATAAACATAGTAGACATCTGCGCAGTTTATACTTCCTACCGTAGATATACTGCAAGCCGCGAATGCCAATCCTTTAAATGCAGCGTCCCGGCAAAGTGATGGGTAATGAGATTATAACACTGCAATGGCAGACCCCTACTAATATCGGTGAAGTCTGGAGCACGAGAAAGCCCATGTGGAAACCGTAAGATCCATTCCGAAATCCTCCGAAACTCTCCCCTTCGTTCCGGATGCCCATTTGCACGTATTTTCCAGCGAATGCGGACATGGAGAGCTTTGTTAAAAGCTCATTTTTGCTATTATTGCCGCGTAGACTTATATAAAGGATTTCGCCGTCGCCGCGCAGAAGTCCCAAAACGCCAGTCCCGCGCCCTTTACCTCTGGCGCCCGCATACAAACATCCCCTCACCTTGTAAAAATCACATTCTTACTTATCTACGGGTTGCTTATACTGCAGTCGCTGCAGCAACTGCAATCATATGAGGGCGGGCAAAAAATATCGATCGATCGACGGTCAGTGCTGCAGCGACTGCAGTATGAAACAACCCTACCAGCGAGCGGTCGGCTCCAACTTCAACCTCAACTGTCAATTTATCAATCGCGACTTCCAACCCATGCGAGTTCAACATCACCACGCTTGAAGGACTGGCGTGCCGCACCGACTACTCTGTGGTGAGCCCTCGCTTTCCATACGGCAAAAGAGCAACCCACAGGAGGTTTCCTTTTTACCGACCCCTAACATCTTTTCCGGTATGTACTCTGTCCATTGCAATGAGTTGTTTTGTGTGTTGCGAAATAGGAATAAATGGTGTGCACTTCTGGATCGCAGTGTTTGTCGTAGATAGTAGTGGCTAAGTTGCTTATGATACACAAGTACATTGTTGTCTCTGCATGAGATAGCTGGCAGTAGGATTTGGAGGTAGGTCGGCAGTTTAGGGTCACTGACGTGTTTAGCGTATTTGTGTTCGTGGCAGGCCATAAATGCATGACCAAGCACGCTACCTTTCTCCTCGTGTCGTTACCGCATTTCACAGATGGCGTCCTCAGCTCCTGTCGCCAATGAAGAGCACCTTACTGACGTCTAGAGCTGGGGATCCCCATCCGCGACAATTTTCATGCGCTGAAAAGCCCAATTATGAGCTCAACATGGCGACAAGGCTCCGAGTACGTGAGAAAATGAAAAGCGAAACTTTGCCAAGGCGTTCCCTTTAATGTCAGTGGCTCGTCAAATTCTTAAAGCACCTGTTTATTGCTTAACTAGGATAATCCGCTGCGCTGATTTCGAATAGCCACCCTGGAGCACGAAACTGGCTAGAAGAGCATTTTCCAAAGCCATCGACTACTTTAAACATGGAACTAGTGGTCGCAAAGCTCACGGCGAAGACACAGTCGTTGCGGGACCCTTATGCTTACCTGCGGCATGCGGGCTCTGACGAAGGTGGGCTTGAAGATGGAAGCTGTAAGGGGAGATGAACGGGCTACTTTCCACGTTGGACTTCCGGGGGTTAGAAGCAGGGTCAAGCAAGAGGTGTGGCACACGATCACTGGTTACGACCCCCCCTCCCCCTAATTGCTGTGTCAATAAGACCCGCCCCCCCTCCTGAACCATGTACCTAAGATAGCTTTACTTAAAGGTCCTGTTAAGCATAACGACAACATATCCATAATTAATATGTTAATCAACCCCTGTAGACAAAGTTTGAGCGAATTCTGAAGTTTCATGATACTAAGCCGCCTAAGTGAAATAGTCATTTTTCAACATGATTAACTTTGTTTCAAAGGTGAATTAGTTATTGATTTTTGCACTTAAAACGAAGCACTACTCCTTCACTGTCCATGCCAGAAATCCCGCTTCAAAAGACCTCCAAACTATGGATTTAGAAGGCAATCAAAATCTCGTTTTTCCCATTTTTCGGTTTTGAAAGCTGTGATTTTACCGAATATTACTCGGAGCTAAGAAGATGAATCAGGCTCAAATCACTCCTATGGAATCTAGGAGATTTAAGCCGATTCATATAAATACTGTTCGCTAAAAATGTTTTTTTTTGATATAGTTAATGGGATGTGACAACCCCTTAAAAGCTGTGGCGGCACCGAAAAATTGAGTTTTGGCTTAGAGTAGTAGGGACTAGAATGTGAAATTATACAATTATACTGAGCATTTCTAAAGCAATGTTTCATAATACAGCGGAGCTAGGGTGAGCTTATTGAGTTAGCCGGAAGTGCGGTTTGGCCCGTTTGCCTTGTCCTCCCTCTTTCATGTTAGATTTGGTGGCAAAAGTGGAAAGTGATATGTGAAAGTAACCACTTCCAATGAGTTAGTTCACCCTATCAGCCCTTTGTTGCTCCCTATCTAAATGAATGGTTTTCTTTGAATTCGTAAAACTATGGTTATTTACCGCTTGACATTTTGTACTCACTAATATAGATCAGCTCAGTAAAGGTAATCAATTTGCATGCTATCGTTTCATGTTAGCTTGGTAGTAGCACTAATTAGTTCACTACATATTTGAGTAAAGATAATTTTGTGTTGCGTTTTTATTCTTAGTTTTTCCTAACCATTTTACCCAGACTTTTTGACTCTGTTGGCGCACATCCTGTGCAATGAAATGAACAAACAAATAAGCACGAAAACTTACATTCATGGGCGATGCAAGCCGATGAAAACTTTGACAGATGACAGTAACCAAAAAACTTCATTTCGTGACTGTTGTTGCAGAATTCATTAATAACCACCTGATCTATACTAAGTGCCCTCTGTACTGTACTTGTGATATTGTGTGACTTGGATACTTATCAAAATGTAGTTAGAACAAATGTGTCTAGCTATTTGATATTTACATATAGAACGAACAAAGCGCTGATAATAAGTGATATCTCTTGAGAACTTTGAGCAGTCCACCAGGATTGAATTACAAAAAATTTTTAGCTAGTTTTTCAAAAACGTCACCCTGCAAAATCCATACCATCATTCTAGGTACTTTTTCCCTAAAACTTTGACGATTTGAGATTCGAAGAAAGCTTAACTTTACATATCTAGCATATGCGGAAAAATATTTAGTTCCTAAAGTAGTATTTCTAAAGGATCGCTTATGTGCTCATTCAAAAGTGCTACTCCTTTTATTATCTTGTCAAATAAAGGTTCGCTATCGTAGCTGTCAACGGCGTTAGATAAATATGCAAAAAAAGAGAGCTTTTTCATTTTCAAAATTATACTTCATTTAGAATCATTACTATAAATAAACTGTGTACATTTTCCCTGAACGAGCAATCAATTTGGTTTTCCTAATAAATGTACTATTTCGTTCTAATTTGCGCAGTAATACCAAATTTGGTATACACCGCTAACATACTTATATGGAATCCCACAATTGCTTACTGTCATGTAAAATTTCTTGGAAATGTAGCTGATGTACTGACAGCCGATGGTCACAATGTGGTAAGTCTCTTCCCTGTACTTGTTAGAAGTACTTTGCATAGATCAAGAAAAATATGCGAGGAAAATGCGGGCTGGAGTGGGAGAGACGACGACATGACACATGGCGCCATAGGCCTAAGGCATAGTGTCCAGGATACCGTCGCGCTGCGTTTTCTGAATTACGACAACTGTTACGCACTCATTGCATGTCTTTGTGTCTGCTACGTCGCTTGTGATACTCGTCCGGCGCGACGGATCGCGGACCCTTTCTAGCTAAGGCATAGTTCTGCAGCGATAATCGCCGCGATTTCGGCAAAACCCAGCGATGTCGCGTCGCGCGTGCTGCACGGGCGACTGGGCGATATCGCTGAGGTGCGGGGAACATCCTGGGGATTTTTTATAGACAGGCGCTGATGTTTCAGTTGTTTTTGTTTGAAAAAGAAATGGAACTTGTTTGAACTGTATGTACAACGATACTTCTAACTTCGACGCCTTTTCCTAACCTTAAATTGTCGGATGACTTGTTCGAAAGTGTAAGCATTTTTGACGAGATGGTTTTTTGGATTGTTTTCTTTTGTGTTGAAGTCTTTGCTTCTCGCAGAGTTAATACATTATCACTCTGCTTGTTTGCATATTCTTACGTTTCGCTATCCGTATAAGAACAGAATTCTCTTCCTTACCAATACCAAACGTTTATGCTTGTTTTTTCGTTATCTTCGCAGGGATGCTGTGCTCGACTTTTCGAAAAGGTGTCTAATGTGGGTCTTCGCTAAAGCACTACAAAATCCACGTACTAGCTTGTTTCACCTAAAAATTTGGTGAAGAGTGTCTTAATATTAGCTCTTGGCTCGCAAGGGCCGACATTCTCAGGTTAGATCCACTATGCTAAGAACTGGTAAGCTCGTGAAAATTGGATTTGTTGAAAGGTGGACAAAATGTGAGAGTTCTTTGTACTCGATTTCATCACTATCGACATTAGGGATTCTATGCGGAGAGTGAAGTGAGTGGGATAACGCATAACGCACGAGAACAGTCTGCTCAGTTTGCGTGCACCTGCCCTGTGTTTTGCAAAGATACAAAATCGCGCGCACTATGCCCATGCACGCGCGACGGACGATTTCGTTGTCGCGATCTCGTCGCCCAAACCGCCGATTTCCCCAGCGATGAAATCGCGGCAACAAAATCGTGGACACTATGCCCGTTGCCATATGGGATTTTTCTGGAAGGTCTTCGATCTTTTAGCAATCTCGTGACTTTTGCGGTAAAAATGTAGATTTTTGTGATTGGGAATGAAAGCAGTTTATTTATGCAATCCTAACTTATAGACCAAAACATTTTGACATCCTCTCAGAAAACTTCCAGCCCATCTTCCCCTCTCTCTTGCATCCTTCGCTGATAACTGGGAAATTTCGGAGGGGACGAGGAGAAGCGACACAGATTCCAAATTTTTCAGTCTAAGGGCTGGCGTCTCACAAAAATGTTTTTGAGAAGCTTGCAAGATTTGCATGCTTTCAGCTCTTTGAAAAAAAAAGTCCGAACAAAATCTTACACAGCCAAATGAAATTTTCGAAATTTTCCGAAAGCTCAAACTATCAAAAGGAAGACAGTCACTTGCACAGTTCTAGAGTCACTTAAACCGCTTTGAAAAAGTTTGCAATCCCGTTCGGGTAAGGGGAGGACGAAGAGGCATCCCTTTTGTTTTTGTACATAGGTATAATGAAACTTCTTCATCTTTTTTGCAGACGATATTCTCTCCCGTCATTGAACCAAAACTCAAAGCGTTCCACAATCGCCTTCCAGCACATACGCTTACATTCTCTGCAAAAAATATCGGTGACGGATATTTGAAAACGTGGGTTTTGCTTTCTCATAGACTTTTTGGAAGCACAAAATGCTTCTGCGTCATACAGTGTGAAAACAACTTCCATATGGGAAACGCTAACCTCGCGCGATCTTCCAATCATCATGGATGAATTTGTTTTATTGCTTGAATTGACCGCTAACTACTGCAAAGGTAAGCTAGTTCAATGTTAATCTGGTGATATCGTAATCCGATTTCCAGATTTAATAGAGGACAAAGAAATGCTATCTATACTGAATAGTTCCAAATTTGACCTCGCTTATAACGAAGCTCTCGACGATTGCGCTCCTGGCATATTCCAGGTAGCTTTTTGATGGCTGATGCTCATATGTCTGGGTCGCCATGATCACCACATCGCAATTGGCCAAATTTTTAGATTTTTGGAAGCAAAATAATCATGGTTGACAACCTCACTTTTTTAAAAGTTCTGAGATTTTATCCTGTAAATAGAATTTGTGAATTTTTTTTATCCTTGCATAGGTGTGCTTTTCTTGTCAGGTGTCTCCATGTCTTTCTTAAAGCAAGGTTTTTCTTCATTCCAAGCAGTGGCGGTCGCAGGATTGTCATCCGGGAGAAAGGACACCGAAAAAATTTTCGGGGTGCTTTTCAAAAATATTGTGGGTCCATAACCCCGAAGAAATTTTTTTTATAAGGCTATAGTTTAGATTTCCAAAAATCTCAAAAATTATTTTAATTGTTTACAAGAAAGAAGAAGTCACCTGATGCCCCCCCCCCCTCCTGCCCTTCTCGGTCCGCCACTGATTCCAAGCTCTCGCAGGTCGGCCTTGATTCTGTCCTTCACCTCATCTTGGGTCTACCCTAGATCTTTCTCCTGGTGCCTCCACCTTTAAGACTAACCGTTTGCGGCCTTCCTCCCTTCTGCGCACAAGGCCGTACCACCATAATCTCTTCTCCTTTTCTGGGCAACTGAAGACTCTTGTTTGGGCTCGTGTAATGTCACTGCAGATGCGGTCCTTTAGTGAGTTACCTAATGTCTATCGCAGCAATCTTGTTTCCATGACGCTAAACGCGCTTAACAAACATTGCTGCTGGACAGTTAATGGTACATTACCAGAGATTCATTACACGCAAAGACTGTACGCCGTTCGTTTGACCAAGATAGCTCATGCATGAGAGAGACAGCAGGTGGTAAAAGAAACGAAAAAGCGAGTGATCAGAAAGACGCCGATACGTCCACAGTCTTTGCGTGCGATGAAGCGGCTATACATTTGAGACTTCAGTTGAAGTGGTATTTTCTTGCCGCACAAAACTCCTGTAAGCCATTCTTTTGATTCATGCTACACCTTCCTGTCTACGACCTGCTCTCGGTGACCTCCCCAAGCTTAGATATGACTAGCCAGGTACTTGTATGAGCTTGTCTTCTTCAGCCCTTCACCATCAATTCTGTACCTGGAGTTTATGTCCAGACTCCCATATAATCTGTCTCCCTGTTGTTGAGCCTCAAGCCATACAACTCTAGCCTGTTTTTCCAGTTTTGTACAGTTGCATGTTGTACAGTTTTGTCTTGCAACTCCTTCATAGAACTTCCTACCAAGATCACAGCATCTGAGAGAGAGATGTCCAGTTGGACCCATCACGGCGTTCATCACAGTGAAGAAAAGTAAGAGAGAGAAAAATGAACCCTGGTATACTCTCTATTTGGAACTCTATCAATCGCCCTGCGACTGTTTGCACGTGACTCAAAGTGTCATAGTAGAGTTATCAATTTTATCCAATGAAGTACTCCTCTGGCACCATACGTATCCGTAAACGACCTGACCTCACGGAGCGCCTTATCGAAGGCTTTCCTCAGGCTCAGAAAAGCCCCACGCAACTCCTTCTGCTTCTCTTCACATTTCTCATCGCTATGAGAGCGAATTGGATGCGTCGGCTGTGCCTACCCCTTTCACGAATCCGCGCTGATTAAATGATAACTATTCAATATGTCGAAGTCGCGTTTTAATTATTGGCTTGAGGTTTCTGGAGGTAGCTCATCCGTCTGATTGGTTAGTATGATACTTCTCAAATATCCGAACCGCTGTGCTGACCAGTAGCGAGGGATACTGTTGCTCCTCCTTCTTCTCCTCCTCCTCATCCTCCTCCTCCTTCTCTTTCTCCTTGGAGACTTATTAGCCGCCAGGCTCCGGATTGTCACATATTTTAGATGTCGCTATGTCTTCTGGTCCAGGCGCTTTGCCATTCTTTGTTTTTCTCAGAGCTGAACATACCTTCTCTTTCGTGATTGCTGATATTAGTCCTTGTATAGGACCAGATTTGAAGGTGTACCTGTGGTGGCCATGCCTGGAAAGTAAGTTCTCCATCTTCATCATTCTTCTCAACCTCCAATATATCTCACTCTCCATTGCGGAACTCCAGTTTCAAGGTGCGCACCAGTCTGGCCTTCTTTGCAGAATCCTCCGCTGCTGACGGTATATCTGACACATTGCTTGTACCGATTCCTCTTTTCCTTCAGGACTCTTTGCACTTCGTTTTTCCATCATCAGGTTTTTCGATCTTTCTTCTTTCTGGGGTTGGTTTGGTCCCAAATAAGTGCTGGTTTCCTGGTTCATGTGGCTCTCCTGTGACGGTATGTATCACTCTTCCGTTTGGGTAAGTGTTCCCTAAAAGTTATAATCCGCTCAGACGCGGGCGCCCAAGGCCCATGATGCGCGAACTAGGCGCCTGACTGTGCAAGACCCCGGTCAGGCATAATGGGGTAGATCTGCAATGCTTGGACACCTATCAGATTTCATATGTGTCTAAAATGTATGGAAAAGCGGTCTCTTTGATTAGTGGCCGAAAACGATAGCAAATCAAATAATTTAATCAGTAGTCATCGACTAAGGTTTGATGATTGCTATGTTGCACTAGAACTGTCTGTTTTGACATTTAATTTGATTTTCTTATGAAATAAACAAGGTTTAGAGTCCGATCTCTCGGGCTCTGAATCTCTTGTAAATCTTAAAATTAAATCGACTCCTTGACTCTCACAAAACCTGCCAACTCAAGAACAAGAGGTGAATGTGCCCACACTGTTGGTAGTTACACGGAAGTCTACTATGTTCGTTGTCTTTGGTGAGCTAGCCGCTTTAGCCGTTCCTGTTCACCTTGCTGAGACGGTAATCGTCCACTATTCGCATCCGTGAGCTCGATTTCGCATCGCCTCCGTGGGAAAGCCCTAGGACCTCTACTCCAGATTATTTCATCGCATCTGAATAATTGATGTTACGTTGTTCTCAAGCCAATCGCATGCCCTTCTTTAAGAAGCAGCCTGGCTTTGAAAATGTGAGCAGAATTTTTGTCGCAGAAATGAGGCTCTGGATGTCGAAGTCGTGACTTTGAGCATGGTAATGTGAGATAGAGCAATGCATTGGAATAACTCTGCTTGGCTGAATAAATCAAGATAAAATTTGTGATTAAGCGAAAAAAACAACAATTTCAAAGAATTTTTGCAGATTCTAGGGATCAAAAACGTGGTGTTATTGTCTGTAGTTGGAGCGCTGCCTCGATTAAACGATGTGGCAGGATTGAGCGATTTTCCTAGCTTTGTGCCAGGTAAAGTGGCTCAGTCATACAGAGCTCAATGGAAAAAAGTTTTTTTTTCAGGACCGACTACGCCTTACTCAGATCAGATGACCTTCATGGAGAGAATCAAAAACTTCAAAGCGAGCATTGAAATGAGGGCTTTCGAGGATAGATGGGATCGCAAAATACGGAAATTATTTGATGCGAAATATCCTGGATTTCCCTCTATACTTAGCATCTATCATGTGAGAGGTCTGCAAAGCCAATTTCTGAGAATTTCAGTTTTGTTCTAGGATAAAACCTCACTAATTATGACCAACGTCAATGAATTTGCGCAAAGCTCTCGACCGACCTCGAACATGATAAGATATATAGGAGGATCAGCACTACCTGATCCAAAACCGTTGCCATCAGTAAGTGGTAGATTCTGAGCTGCTTGTTGACCGTATTTTTTAGGAGCTTGATAAAGTGCTCAGCAAAAGAAATAAGACAGTGCTTTTCTCTATGGGTTCCATTGCTCGATCCGTGGATATGCCCTTGTGGCTAAAGAATAGTCAGTAATCTGACTGGAACTACTAAAGCGTAACAGTGCAGTTCCTAAGAACAGAAACTTTGTGGACTATAAGTGTTCTTACAGATATTCTGGAAACATTCGATTCATTTCCTGATGTAACTTTCATATGGAAATATGAAGGAGATGACATTATTTTTGAAGCTCATCCAAACGTCCACCCGATTAAGTGGATACCGCAGATTGACTTGCTAGGTAAACCCCTGATTACTTTCTGTTTTGCTCATTGATGAAAACGGACCTCATTAATGGCACTGAAAAAATAGTGCTTTCTCCGAGCGTCGATAGTGCTTCAGCGGTCGCAAAAATGAAGAAAGTGACCAAAACAAATGGCTGAATCCCCCCCTGTCCAACCTATAATTCTTCAAAGCATAATAGTAAGAGAAAGACTTCTAAGTTTCGTGATCAACTACCACGCACTTTCTCCACCGGCCCTTAATTTTTATCATTTTTATTGTTTTTTGCCCCCGACAAACAGACAACCCCTACATTTTTTACTTCCAGCTGACAAGCGTCTCTCACTGTTTATCACGCACGGTGGCATCAACTCCGTCTTGGAAGCGGTTCGTTTTTACCCATCACATCTTCCGTTGTCAAGATAGCCAGCCAAGGAAAAATGCGTAGGAAGGGGGGGGGGAGGGGGGAGTTAACCACTATATTATAGTACCTACCTAAGATAGCCAGCCAAGGAAAAATGCGTAGGAAGGGGGGGGGAAGGGGGGAGTTAACCACTATATTATAGTACCTACCTCCAAGGCCCTGGCTAAACGTCGCTCAGCGCTCAAAAGCTCCTAAAAGCGCCCAAATTTCTCTGGTTTTTCTTCACTTTCTCGTGTGAGGAGAGATGAGAGAGAGAAGAGTGAGGGGAGGTTAGACAAGTTTAGGCGCTTTTGGGCGCTTTTGAGCGCTTTTGAGAGAACTCTGGCCAGGGGCCATTGACGACCGCTCCAACGACTACCACGTGGGACCGCTTGACGCACATGGTGTGTCAAGGCTTGAACTTCGATTAAATGACGACTATCTTGGTACAAACTCATTTTATTTTGCAGTGGATCTAAAAATGAATTCTACTTCTTTGTCAGCCTTCCACAGCTACTGTAGGTGTACTGTAGATGGCAGTATTCGTAATTTTATCTAGAAAATGCTGACTGCTCCTTGAGAGGTCTTGGTCCCAAGAGGCAGACAATTAAAAATTTGCGTAATCGTCAGTGTGTTAACGTTAATTTTTTCTCCGACATTTTTGTTTGCGATGTATGGATATTAACTTGCGCATTTACTGGGAAACTGGAAAACTTTCTAACAAATTTTATTCAGATTCACCATGGAAAGCCCTTGATTGTAATACCATTATTTGGCGATCAGCCTTACACAGCGAGAAACATTGAAAGAAGAGGCCTAGGAATGTATATCAAACCATATAATCTGAACAAGAAAACGCTTACGGAGGCAATCAGACGAGTGCTAAACGATAAGTGAGTATTGTAAAATTTGTATACTTTTATTTGCTATTTTTTTGCAGTAAAATACATAAAAAAGCAGCTTTTGTGGCTTCGATGCTAGAAGGTCGACCGCAACAATACCGTGAAGATATCGCTAAATGGGCGAGGCTTATCGTCAAATATGGAAAGATGAAGCATCTCATGATGCATTCGAGAAACTTGTATATTTTACAGTATTACTGTTTAGATATTATTGGATTCATGCTAGGTGTAGCAGTAACTATGTTGTTGTTAGTACTGTGGCTTTTGAAACGGATTTATATTTTCAGTTTTGGCAAAATAA
The DNA here is from genome assembly GCA_958299035.1 of Cylicocyclus nassatus. Lineage (NCBI taxonomy): Eukaryota > Metazoa > Nematoda > Chromadorea > Rhabditida > Strongylidae > Cylicocyclus > Cylicocyclus nassatus. The sequence goes on along the minus strand of CATQJL010000316.1, from coordinate 86,974,946 downwards.
AGACCGATTAGTCCTTTTTTGTGGATGTGAACAGTAAAAAATAGAGTACAGTCTGCCCCAATCGGGATCATGCCGAACCGTCGGCTGAATTTGCGCGCTCGCAGTGCTAGGGGTTTGCGCTGCATACTCGCGCTGTCGCAGAGAGCGAAGAGATTGAGAAGGGAGCAGACTAGCTAGACGCAGAAGTGGCGCGAAACCCTCGCGACGCGCACTCCCGCCATGCCAATTTTGGCCTGGTTAGGATTGGGGCAGACTGTACGGAGCAGTGTTCACCGTGTATAGACAACAATAGCACAGCTAAAAGATATGTTTGTAAAAAATTTTTAGCGTACTTCTTTTTTGAACACGAATAAAAAAGAATCACTGCAAGCAGCAGTGTTTTCAAACCAACTTATCCAAAAGAGTCTTATCGAAAATTCGATAATAATACCAAGCCACTGTCTAGAGGCTTGCATAATACCATTGTGTTGTTGTATGCTTATGTTTTAAGGGAAACGTAGTGCTTTTGCGTTGACTATGTACAACGTTTGCACGTATATATTGGCGATAGGGCGCAGAACGTGAATAAGTCTGTCCGCATCCGGATCAGGACAAATTGGCATGATGGGCTCACCGCCACGGCCTTGCGTCACGTTTTGTCTGTCATAGGTTATCGTGCTAGAACCGGCCCCTCTGTTTTTTTTAAATCAAAGCTCAACCATGCCAATGGATTAGCCGACATGACTGGGTGGAGGACTGTATGTCGCCGAATTGGGGCAGTCCCCGCGGTTATCTGCAACAAATGCGCACTCTTTCACATGCATGGAGGTGCGTTTCTGCAGGGAGTCCGCGCGGAACCCTCCTACGTTCGGCGACATATAGTCCTCCACCCGACATGACTCTCTACCGTGCGTGAGTTTTGAGAGATATAGCGAAGCGCCTGAACGGCTCGCCTTTGAAAAAGAAAAAGGTGCGACTTGTACCCAGTGTTTCTGCTGCCAAGGGCATCATATTGAGCGTCAAGTTCACTGTCACCTTGCTAATGTGTGCAGTTGCACATTTCCAAATGCTCGCGATTTTTTGCGGGGCTGCTTGCACGAAAGGGTCAACTTTGTTGAGAAATTATTGTGATTAATCAAAGAAAAAACTATGGAGAGACCGAATATCATATTCCCTAGCATATGATTGACCTCTGTCGAAAATTCGGCATCTTACTCTCACCCTAGCCGGTTGACCCATCATTTCTATCATGCCTACTACCAGATCAAAGGCTTGCAAGAAGAACTCAAAGGCAGCCACACCCCGGAAGAGTGTTTCTGCTGATTTCCACCCTGCCCATTCTTCGTCAAACGGAGTAAAAGGCCTCAACTCTACTATTTCGACTTCTATTTCGACTTCTGCTAAAAGCCCTGCTGAACGCCTTAAGGCCTTGACGGCTGATGAGGCCCTACCCAGCTATCTGGCAATCATGATCGATTATCTGCTAGAAACGAAGAAAGAAATTGCAGCGCTAAATCAGAAGATGGAAGAGATAATCAAAGAAAATGTGCAGCTGCGAGAAGAAAACAGTAAGTTAAAGAATGTCGACCAGCCATCTGAAAGCGAGATAGAAATGAAACGTTCGATAGTCATAGCTAATGTACCTGAATCTGAATCTACTGCATGTTCACAAAGAGTTAATCATGACTTCAACTGTACTATTGCACTACTCGACTTAACATCGAATGCTTGCCATGTACTTTGTATCGCATGGGACGAAAAACACCAGGAAAGCCTAGGCTCCTTAAAGTAGTTTTGCCCACAAGTTCTTTCCAGAAACAAGCTCGTGCTCCTATATTGAGGTTCTTCTCTAACAAAGGAGTTTTTATACGCCCCTCTTTGCCGAGGGAGGTGAGAGAACGTATGAGAGAGGAACGCCGGTCTAAATTATCTGATAGTAACTTAAAAAATCCAAATTTGAACTCTACTATGAATCCCTCCCCTTTACGCTCACAAGGTTCTAAGCCTACTATTATGTCATCCCCGCTCACAACTGTTTCGGAAAACTAAATGATCTTCCTCGGAATATGTCTCGTTTATCATGTTGTCTTTCTAATATACGTTCCATGATCAGTAATGCGGACGATTTAATTTTGAGACTTTGTAATGAGCATCTTGATGTTGTTTTCTTGACAGAGACCTGGTTAAATACTAACAACGAACTCTCAGCTCTTCTTGGTATTGCTTCCTCAACATACACCGGGGTCAGGTGTGGCCGAATTCGTCGTAGAGGAGGCGTTGCTATTTTGATCCGAAAAACTATTTCAGTAAATGTGGTTTTCAATGAATCTATAGCTAACTCCCATGAAATTTTAGTCTACGAGCTTTTATTTTCAGGCAAAACACTACGATGATATTGGATTATAAGGTGCCAAACTGTAGCGCCATGGACCTCATCAATCTAACAAAAGCACTCAGTGATTTAAGTACTTTTGAAGGTCCCACTATCTTGCTAGGTGACTTCCCCATATCGATTTCGCATCAAACCCTTCCATGATTCCGTACAACTCTACAAAGATATTAACTGATTTTGTTACTACCCATGGCTTTGTGCAGCTTGTCAAAGGTTCCACCAGAGGAAATTCCGTTCTTGATTTTATCTTTTGCAATCGTCCTAATCTGGTTGCTGATATTGAAATACGCTCCCCAATTGGAACCAGTGATCACTCCACAATTAACTTTTCCCTCCGAGTGCCTTACACTCCCGCTACAGAAATCCTTATCAAGGATTTCAAGAGTGCGAACTACTCCGTTGTGCGAGAGTATTTATCCAGCATTGACTGGCTGGGTTGTTTTACACCCTTAAATTCCGTCAATGTAATGTATGAACTTTTTCTTGCCGTTTTGCAACATGCAGTGGAAAAGTTCATCTCATTATGTAGAGTTGTGGAAAATCAACGAAGTCTACCATCGTACCTTATAAACATGATCAAGAAACGGGATATGCTTTAGAATCATGCTCTTGATTGTGGAAGTATTGAAGCTTGGTCTGCTTTCCAAAAATTTAATTGTAAACTTGAAAGAGCTTCACATAAATACCACATACATCTGGAGAAAAAACTCATTCTATCCAAGAATAAAAGTGGGTTTTTTCGTTATATGAGAACTCATCTTGTGGATAAATATGCCTCATATCCGCTAGTGGATAGTTCTGGAAAATCTCTGTTACGCGACACGGATAAGGCTGATCTCCGAAGAAACCGCCCAACAACGATCCAAAAAATTATAGGCCAATAAGCATAACTTCTATATTTGCTAGAACATTCGAAAAAGTCTTGAAGGAACAGACTGTCTCACACTTAGAAAAGTACTTCATTATTTCCCCATGTCAGCATGGTTTTTGTAAAGGTAAATCCGTCGAAACAGCAGTCCTTACAGCCATGAATGACTGGACTATCGAAGCTGATAAACGACATCAAATAGATGTTATCTTCCTAGATTTCTCCAAAGCATTTGATAAAGTCCCAATCACCAAACTGTTATCAAAGCTTAAAATGGTAGGAGTGGAGGGTACAACGTGCAGATGGATAGAAAACTTTTTGAGCAACCGTACCTTTTAAGTTCGTGTCGGTAATGAATTTTCAAGAGCCTATACCATCTCTAGCGGAGTACCGCAGGGTGGAGTTCTCTCTCCTATACTCTTTCTTCTTTACTTTACTTTACTTCTTACTTTCTCTACTTTTGACTTGCCCAATATCATTGAATCTCAGCAAGATACCAGATGCGTGATGTATGCAGATGATATCAAGTTGTTCAAGGTTATTCGTGATCAAGATGATGTGAAACTCTTACAATCCTGCCTTGAAGCTGTTAATCAGTGGTCAGTTAAATTTGAATTGCCTCTATCCCCCCAAAAAACTCATGTAATGTCTTTGGGTGTCAAAAAAGTTGAGTCATCCTATACCCTGAATGGAAACAATTTGACTCAGATTACGGAAGTTAAAGATTTAGGTTTTACATTTTCCGAAAAGCTTCAATTTACATCTCACTACAACAGCACTGTCTCTAAAGCCCTTTCCCGAACTTACAATCTATTCAAGGCCCTCAGAACCACAGACGCTAAAGTCTTGATCAATGCCTACAAGATGTAAATTCGCCCTATTGTTGAATTTGGTACTACAGTTACTTCTCCATATAAGATTCGAGACATCGCTAATATCGAGAGAGTGCAAAACAACTTTACCAGAAAGTTATTTCTAAGACTTTCAGGTCCCAACTACTCTCTTGTACCTAGGAGTGATGAACGCAATAAAGTGTTGTCTCTTCCTAGTTTAGCCCTCAGAAGGAAAAAATTTGACCTTTCCATGGCTCTCAAGATGTTAACAGGAAGATGCAAAATTGATTTTTCAAAATTTTTCAACGTTTACAACTCTAAAACTAAAGAGTTCACTGAAACTAAGAGCTCCCAAAACAAAATCGCAAGTCAGGTCCCAATTTTTCACTGTGAGGATAATTTCCGAATTCAACAGACTACTGGCACAAGATGCTCTTCAAAAAACATTAGCTAAATTTTTTACTACAAATCGTCCTATTTCCTAATCGTGAAACTAATTCATTGTCTTGTGTTGTAATTGTTATTAAATGTATATCCTTTGCTGATGTCTTTTTCATGCACTGATACTATGGTTTATACTATTGCAAGACTCTCCTTTTACTATTTCTATTCACGTGTTTTTGCACGTATCAATAAATAAATAAATGAATAATTAAAATGTGCAATACACTAGCAAAATGTGCAATTGCACACACTAGCCCAATCGATTGTATTCGAACTAGAGTTAGCATCCATTCTCTGGACTTTCCACATGCTTGATACATTATACGCATGACACCATGTGCACCTGAGAACAACCGCAGTACAAACAGAAAGTTTCGCTAAACGACTTTGAGTAAACACTTCGCAGTTTGTCGACAAACGAATCGTGCTCCATGGCCAATATGCACGCTAAACAGGATAATTTTTTCTTCATCCCGTCATTCCGTTGATTTTCTGAAGAGTTAGTGTTTGCTGATGAGTGCTGTGCGTTCAAGAAGTGTTTTTTCAGCGCAGATTTTCCACGCTTTTTTCCTATTATCTTCTTATGCTTCTCAAGTGTAACCTAGCATCGATTTTAAAGGAAAATTATTCATTTGAAGTGTAGTCTTGGGGCACATTTTCTTGGATCGTTGCCTGTTCGATTTATTGATTTTTTCGATTCCTTATTTATTTACATCCGGTTTATATTCTTTGTAACCATATCAAATATACTGGAGATTTTCAGGTTGCTGCTCTGTTCTTGTATTTCATGGAGTAATGTATACTGTAGCACACGGTGGAGCTGGTGATAACTCGCGCCTCAACTTGAGCTGTGAGTCATTTGCTGAACTTTATAGGCATCCTCGTCTAAATTTTCCCTTGGCAAACGGGGCCGAAAAGTTGGTTTTTCTGGTGCTTCAATGCGCTATGTTCGATGTTGTGTGATCTGCTCAAAATCCAAGAAGTATAGGCTTATCAATGTCAGCTACAACAAGTGGTCAGCAACTTGACTTTTTCAGTAAAAACCGCTCGCAGAATGAATGGCGAAGCTGAGCCACTGCTTCGTTTTTCGGAAGCAAAGAAAGTGCTAGGCGAGATTTACAATGATCTTGGAAAACATGTCGACGAGCTGGATGAAGTTTACAAAGGTGCGATTGCAATCTGATGATAATATTCTCAGTGACGACTTTTATAATTTGAGATATCGCTGTTCCACCAGTGCCTGGCTCTGGAGATTCGGGTGTGTGCATGGTGCCTGATGAGCAAGCAGCTGAAATTGAACAATTTCGCGAGTCGATACGTACCATCATGGAAACGTTTAGACGGGACAACATGAAGGTCGTCTTTTTTGGGAGGTATCAATCACCTATATTTTTTGCTCTCACACTTTGTGTCTACTAATTTTCTATCTGCTGATCTTATCGAAGAATGCGCTAAGGTTTCCATATGAAGTTTGGCATAAGAAATTATGATAGGATTGATTTGTAGTCGCCATCATGTGACTCTCATTTTCGTTTGTGTAGTTCGAATCTCCTTATACATCCAGCCGGTAAGGATCGAAACGTTTTTTTATTTCTCGTTCCTTCTTCAAAGATGATCAAGAAAGAATTACGGTTATCAAACATTATTAGTAAGCATAGGATCGTGACATGGACCCCAGTAAGTAGCTCGTGTGCTGGATGTATAAGGAGATTCGAATTTTCGAAGATTTGTCATCATCGCATCAGATTTCGAAGATTTGTCATCATCGCATCAGCAAAAACCTATGCTGTAGGTTTTGTAAGAATAATTGTCACTCAATATTTCTAAGGACAAGCAATGGTAAAAGCACGACAATCAATGCAATGCTGCATGCAAAAATCCTTCCTCAAGGAATGGGTCATACAACATGTTGTTTTCTGCAGGTAATATCCATACCATCTTGCCTCTTATTTCAGAAGATATTTCTCTTCAGGTCCAAGGTTGCAACGAAGAACAAGGCTATTTGCTTCCTGAAGATAGTGATGAGCGTATACCTATAGAACAACTTAGTAAGATAGGTCATGCTCTAAGCAGTGACAATTCTGGGCTACCTTCCATGGGTCAGGACTCATTGCTACGTGTATTTTATCCCAAGGGAAAGGGTGAAGGAGAGAACCGGCTGCTGCAAAATGATGTCGTGATTTTGGATAGGTGAGTTAACTTTTGCATAAAACTCTTTTGTGCTCGAATCCTAAATACGTCACGTTATCTACTGCTCCTCCTCTTGTATCGCTTCCCTGGTTTTTCCGATCTTCCCTTTTTTTTCAGTCCTGGTGTCGATCTATCACCAGAATTCGATAGTTGGATCGATAAGCATTGCTTAGATGCTGATGTTTTTGTGCTAGTATTGAACGCTGAGTCGACTCTTACACAAGCGGTTTGTTCAACACTTCACGTAACTTTGTTTTTATTGGGGTTTCATCTTTAGTAACGTCAAATCTTTTTGTGTTATCACGTTTGTCAGTTTGATGCAATTATAGGAGAAAAGTTTCTTCTACCGTGTTGCGAAGAAGCTCAGCAAGCCGAATGTGTTTATACTTAACAATCGCTGGGATGCTAGCGCTTCAGAATCTGAGCATGTGGATGACGTAAGGAATTACAAAACTGTTAAATTTGATCGGCATTCTTTATTATTAGTATTCTCATTATAGGTTAGACAGCAACATCTAACGCGCTTTCGCCAGTTCCTGGTGAATGAATTGGAAGTTGCAACAGATCGAGATGTAAAAGATAGGATATTCTTCGTATCTTCGCGCGAGGTTAGCAATTATATTTCATCTTTGAGCGTCTATTGATATTCCCCAAAGAATTTTAAGGGCCAATCCACAAGGCAAAAAATGAATTTTATGTTGCACCTATTCCAGTATAGATACTTCTTGAGGTTCTTGATGCCCGCCTGAAAGCTCGTGGCCTCATCAATAAACCCTATCAAATGGATGGACATCAAGTGAGAGCTATGGAGTTCGAAATGTTCGAGAAACAGTTTGAGCAGTGTATATCAAGGTACTTTCTTTTTCTTGTCATGAACGAATAAAAATCATGAAACAAGGCTATCTTTAGAGCGGCTATTCGAACGAAGTTTGAAGCTCATAAGCGACGAGCTAACGAAATAATTACACGTATGCGAGCCAACGTAGACGTCGTACATGCAGCTGCCTCTGCTAACAAGCAAAATCTTGAGCGACAATTACAGGTATGCGGGAGCTGCTATGTTTAGGATTATCGACCAAAAATTTTTGGTGTCCTAGGTGTAAAAAGTTCTCGAGCATCTTGCTTGTGATATGCATTTTTCTAGATTAGCACTCAAGTTTTCAATGACTGCCGCATGAATTTCGCTCAGTTCGAACGTGCTTACCGTGAACAGACAGAGCGACTGAGGGCTGAAGTGCATTTGAAGGTAATTTTTATAATGTTTTTCTGTCAGTTCTTACGGTACAGATGCAACTTTGCTTTGCTGATGAACTACTTTCTCGTCCAGTTTTCATACTGACCGCTCCAATGCAGGTGTCCGCTGACTTCAGCGAAGAAATCATGAGGCTAGAAGCAATAGTAGATCGTTTCAATATGCCATTTATGGATACTAAACAGGGAATTATCGAATATAAACAGGTAGGCGTGCTATTGAGAATGATCAGAAGTGTTCTTAGAGTTCGTATGTTTTATCTCACAATCAGATAAGAACGTTCCAAATGTTTAGGCACTAGCTGAGTTCACCGATAAATGTGTTAGTTCGGACCTTGAAGCAAGATGTACAGGTGGCCTAATGTCAAGAATATGGAATCTGGAGAATGACATGTTCCGTAAGTTCCTTATCATTGCTTTCGAAGCTCGTTATCTCTTGTAGTTTCAAAACATCACGTTTGATCTTTATCAGTTGTAATTCTGAAATTGCTTTATCGAAGGTATATCCTTCAGAGTATGTCACGAAAATTCTCGCGGAACCGTACCAGCATAAACTCGAAGAAGTTTGGCGATATAGGGCCCCCTTCAAATTCAGTATCTGTGTGGATGCTCCGGGCCTGACGAAGTGAGTTGATGTGTTTAGTTTTATCTGAGAAAAGTGAGACTTATCAATCTATTTTTCAAGTTCATGAATATCTTACTCCCTCTGCTATGTAATTTTGTTCTAGAGATTTTCATGAAGACCTTGAGTTTCGCTTCACATTTGGTCTGTCTGCTATAATCCGTAGAATAATCGCATACCGATCTGGTCAACCTGTCACAGCCATTGAAGCAAACATATTAACACCCTTAGCCCTGGTTCGTTCATGCGCGACCGCTCCAGCGGTGAACCTGGCCTCAGTTTGTATTTCCAGAAAAATGCGGGGCGTAGCAATGAAGAACTACACAGAGAAGCTATGAGTAAAGCGACGGAAGAAAATGCAATGATGACGCAAATGGTGCTGACGTCAGCAAGCTACCTTGCCAACGGCAGTATAGGATTACTTGTCGTAGGCGGTCTCGTGTATAGAGCAGTTGGATGGAGGGTGAGTGATGGAAATCAAAGACCCAGTATGTCCGCTTGAATCTTATCTGCATTGATATGTTTCTTGTTTTCTTGATTTGGAGTTGCAATGCATGAAACTTACATGTAAGGTAATTGCTGTGGCGGGTGCGGCCTATGGCGGTCTTTACATCTGGGAGCGTATGCGATGGAGCTCTCACGCAAAGGAACAACATTTGAAAGAGCAGTTTCGCTCACATCTGGCAGCTCGTATGCAACAGGTTGGAGCAGCCCATACAACACATTGCGAAACTCAGGCTATGAGGTTGGTCATTGCATATCTTGTAGTTCACAGAAGGTAACTGCTAGGGAGCGCGGCAATTTCTAGTTCCGAGGTTTCTCTCAAAACTAGTTTCATCTTTGAGTATCATGCTTTTTGCGATTCAACGAAGTGCCAGGTGTTGTACCTACAAACAGTATTTGAATGTTTTCAGGGAGATGGACCAAGTTTTTGATGGCCTTCGTACAACCGTTGCCGGAGTTCATAGAGAAATGAAGGATGAGCTGGACAAAAGCAAAAAAGAGATTGAAAAGGTCGACGGCACGTTGAAGAGCCTCGCAACGATAAAGTGAGATTTAGACTATACAATCAAAGGTCTTTTCTTAACTTCAAACTTGCAGGGGTAAAACGGCGTTTTTACTGCGTAACCTGGAGCACTTTTCCTCAACTTTCTTGAGGCCAGAAAGTCCTTCACCTTGAGAACATTTTTGATTATTGTTTTAGTGCTATACAATCATAAGTTTGTAAAGATTCCTATCGTTGTTAGCAGAGCTTGTTTTTTATTGTAACGTTGTGTGTATAGTATTTTTGAGATTATGTTCTTATCATGCTCCAAATCCGTTTCTTCCAATGTGCACGTAGCCCGTTTGTGGTTACTTCTGGAGCTATAGTTTTGAGCTCCACATTTGGTTAATAGTATTTGAAAGTAAAATAGTGTCTCTGAAAATTTGGTGCTTCACTCTTTAGTTTTGAACTAGTCTCTCACTCATCATTGTTTGAATTGTAAGCATTTACCTCGTTTCGAGCGAGTTAGCAGTTTTGGGTATCAAGTACCATTGATGACAGTTGTGTGAATCAATTTGCTAATTGCACCTGTTTCCTGCCATTGTAGAGATGGATTGAGCTGTCAAAGTGCTCTTTATGGGCTGATTAGAGACATATTTATGTACGTGTAATTTAGGCTGATAGGTTAGCAATAGAGCTTGTTAAAAAAACAATAAAAATTATTTGGATCATCTTTTGTTGTTTTGTTCGGTTAGATCCGTCAAATTGCGTAAGCTAGTGATGCAGCTTTTTTTTTCAAGTTCGTCTCTTAGAGGAGTTCTATGTTAACGACTAACAATGCTGATACGGACGAAGGATTTGGTGATATCAACGCCGATAATGGTTATGATATCGACTTGGTAAAAGAAGAGGTACAGTGACAATCGTATAATTAGGGGGACATGGCGCGATGCAAGTCCGTGGGCAAAAGATGGTTCTTATATTCATAATTACTAGCTACTATTCGTAACTTGTTCTCTGTGGTTCCCTTTATGATCAATCGACCATGTACAGGGCTTTTCAACCTGAGAGTCGCAGGTTTCGCTTGCGCGGCTCCTCCAACGCGGCCGCCTCGCTCAGGCCGCGCGCGGCGTTTGCTGCGTATCGCCCGGATTTCGCAAGCTTCAGTCGACGCGCAGCCAGCGCCACGAACGCTGCGCGGACCTAAGCGTGGCGGCCTAGCGGGGCGGTTGGGACACTCAGGTTGTAAAGCCCTGTAGCTGAAGTTAGGAAATGTATTTAAAAAGGGTTATTTTGGCAGAAATTGAACTTCGCGTTCTTGTCTTGTATGTAAACATGTCGTCTTGGGTTAACCTTTGTTGCAAATGCCGCTTATAAAAAGGCCATTTTCAGCTTGAGTATTACAAGAAAAAGGAAAGTGAGCCAAAAGACGAGGGAGATCTTAGCGGTAATAGTCCGTCATATTTAGTCATCACCTGCGACATATCTCATGAAGTTCAGACAACGACTCTGCTATAGACAGTGCGAGAGTTTGGCATCTTCCGGTTCCGCTAGCAGAACGGAATTCGCCGAGAAAGAATACAAGCGTTTGCATTGTATCATCGAGGACGATTGCGCTGAAGAACCTTCACAAAGTCGAATTGCTGCGATATCGAGCATGGTAAATCCGTACAGTTCCCTATTTCTTGTGTTTTTATCCACGATTTATATGTAGTATGTTTTTTCTCAGTGCCGAGCAATACATCCTAACCAAAGAGCGCCTTCTATTTCATTTTTTGGAGTTCATTGATCTGCCCAAAGAAAAACCGTCAGCTTATGAGGATCCCTCTTTCTATACTGTATGCAATGGTGCGATTGTAGTGGATACGAACTATCAGTTTAGGGAAGATGATCCATTGTCACAGTACAGTGAAGAGCAGGTATGAATTCTAGTTATTAACTTTACCCCAATTTGCTTCATCTCATAAAACAATTTATTTTTAGCTCGTCAATCTCGCCACACCGTACTTTGCACTTCATGTGGAACTTCGCGAAATTGCACGATTTGCTGACAAATTGGAGGCAAATGTTCGCACGCCAGCTTTTTGGCAAGTTCGTGTGTTGCTACATTTGATTTTTGCGGCTTGAATTAATGTTCTTTGTGAATATGTTCGATGGCTTGCACCGAGATGATTTTTCACGCGAGATTACGCGTCTCTCTTGCCTACATCAGAATATGCTCAAGAGAAAAATCGTATTAGAAAATGGGGAAGTCTACTTGCCAAGCTTTGCAGATCAGAGCAGTTGAAAAAAACATAATTTCAAATTGTCATTACAGTAATTCTTTAGATGCTTCTATTAATCATTGGCTGCTGCAGGTTTTCCTTGAATACACAAGGCAATTTTTTGCATGCTATTCGAACACTATCGCAATTCTACGACACCAGAAACGTTTATGTGAGTGCATTTTTATGATTACGTCTTTACTGTAAATTTTGCTAGATTTTGTTGTGCTTGGTTTAACTCCTAAAGCTTCATTGTCTACAAACAATCATAGATGATGTTTGTAAGTGGACCGAGCCAGTGATAGAGTATGCCACCATGGTGATGTACACTGCGCAGTAATGGCAAAATTTCCTTACCAGCCTTGGTGTGCGCATAAGCTAAAAAACTTCAACGTTACAGCATTGTTTTGCGTACTATCTCATTGATTTTACCCTTATAGGCAGGGAAATTCTGCAACTCTCCTCCACACGAATCTGAAATCCGATCATACCTCGTTGGTAAAGTTAAGAGCTGTATTTTGGATGTAATAGATTGCATTTGTGGGGTCTATAAGTTGGCTACTTGCTCCCCGCTCAATTGAAATGTTTCACAAAACACTGACATTTTTGCGGACTGAAGCACGCACAGACTTAAGTGAAAATTTGAAAAAACTGACTGAAGATTTGCTGCAAGATGTCCTTCCATAGTTTTGCCGTTTAAGTTTGGTTAAAACGTTTACTGACGCTGACTTCCGCTTTGCGGCTATCTGCAATTCATGCGCAGTTGGTCAATGACTTGCTTTTTCCTGTATATTCGTTGTTATATCAGTGGCAGCACTCAGAAGTAGGTTGATATCAGCATTAGGCCTCGGGCATAGTTCACGCGATCGCCTGAACTATGCCCAAGATTACGCTTAATGAAGTTCTGTGTTTTGTCAAACTACTAAAAAAGAAAGGGTTGTGCGCTCAAAACTGCATTCGCCTTATCAGATTTGCTGGTTAAGCGATGCCTGTTCTTGATGATGTAAATGACCGTTGGGTCTAACTTTCTATTCAGCGATAGCAAGTCTTTTGGAGAAAACATCATCGCTCCGAGAATGCGTTCAGCTGCTGTACGAAATGAGTTGTGCTTGGTTTGAGACACGCAATTTCGATTGGTTGCAAGTTGAATTGGCTTGGAACAATCTCTTTGTTGTGATGGACAGGAGTGAAGACTTGAATAAGGATGAGATACGTGCACGCTTGTGCATTTGCTACTTGGGATCTAGGTAACATGAATTTTTCCAGACAGTCATGGTGACACAGCTGGAGCAGTCTTATTGCCAGTTTTTGCTCAGAATCATGGATCATATCTACTCGCTTGGAAGTGTACCACGTAATCATGAGAAGTTTTTCATCCTATACAAGTTAGTAAATTTTCGAGGAAATATTATATGGTGGCCGTCAGATTGGGAGTTTGCTTGTTTTAGCGATACAGCTGATCCAGAGTTGTTGATCACGAGATCTCATTCTGATATGCAATCCTTGCTTTGGAATGACAGCTTACTTCTTACGGTATTGCTTTGTTTATCTTTGAGTCCTATTGGTGTAGAAGATATTTGAGGCGTTTTCGTTTGTTCAGCTGAATTTGGAAAATATTGAATACTAGCTGGCTTACCCGGCTCCGCCGTATCCGGACCAAACTTGGCACACATACACTTCGGGCCCCGGCGGGTGTCACAGTCCACTTTTCGTTATCGATCGATGTCGATTTTACCGATTTTTATCGATTTTTTTGCAGAGTTCACCTACAGGGCTAGGAGTTGGCACAGGGGGGGGGGAAGTGAGCATGGGGATTCCGAATACAATATTGGTTTTCAGGATTATCGATTACTTTTATTGATTTTATCGATTTTTTGTAAATTTTGACATGCGAGGCTGGGATTTTGCACAGGGGGGTAATCGAGCATGCTGATTACGAACACAGTATTAGTTTTCAGGATCGTCCATTACTTTTATCGATTTTATCGATTTTTTTGTAAAGTTTGACCTGTGGGGCTGGGAGTTTGCACAGGGGGTAATCGAGCATGCAGATTACGAATACAATATTAGTTCTCAAGATCGTCCATTACTTTTATAGATTTTATCGTTTTTGAAAATTTGAGCTCGGGGGCTGGAATTTGGCACAGGGGTGTAATCGAGCATGCTGATCACCCCCCTCGGGGATGATCAGCATGCTCGATTACCCCCCTGTGCCAACTCCCAGCCCCCTAGCTCAAACTTTGCAAAAAAATCGATAAAATCGATAAAAGTAATCGATAATCCCGAAAACCAATATTGTATTCGGAATCCCCATGCTCGATTACCCCCCTGTGCAAACTCCCAGCCCCGTAGCTCAAACTTTGCAAAAAAATCGATAAAATCGATAAAAGTAATCGATAATCCCGAAAACCAATATTGTATTCGGAATCCCCATGCTCGATTACCCCCCTGTGCGAACTCCCAGCCCCGTAGCTCAAACTTTGCAAAAAAATCGATAAAATCGATAAAAGTAATCGATAATCCTGAAAACCAATATTGTATTCGGAATCCCCATGCTCGATTACCCCCCTGTGCCAACTCCCAGCCCCGTAGGTGAACTCAGCAAAAAAATCGATAAAAATCGATAAAATCGATATCGATCGATGACGAAAAGTAGCCTATGACACCCGCCGGGGCCCGAAGTGTATGTGTGCCAAGTTTGGTCCGGATCGGTTCAGAAATGGAATTTTCTATTCGGAACATACGTACACACATACATACATACATACATACATACATACAGACAGACAAACAGACATTCAGCTTTATATATAAGAAGTAGTTGAGTAGCGTTATCTGATCGTCCGGAACTTTAGGTTCTCCGTGGATCTCAAGCTCGTTTCCGTCTCGGCCCCGAATTGGATGTGACACCTGTGTTCTCTACCGCATTCTATGATAGCTTGAAGGCACTCGGCTGGAGTGAAGGAATGTGAGTGGCTGTCTATTCTAAGGCATTTACCGTCCGTTTTTTAAAGGTTCTTTTCATTCCAAAACTTCAAAAATGCATTTGAAATGGCAGCGCAGAAGCTGACGCATGAGCTGAGCAACAAATTGCTATCGCAGATAAGTGAAGCTGGCTTGCACCAGTATTGGCAGGACATGAAGGTCAGTTTGGTACAAAAGAGAAAGGGAAAGAGAGAGTTAGTGCTCATTTAATGGTTGAAGAAGTAACCTTCATCGGTAACTTAGATTCGCTCGTTTTACTCAGTCGAGAAACCCTTAAAGAATGCAACTCAAATAATTGTACAGTTATATTCTAAAGGTCCTAGAACTGACAGCCCCATTTTCCACTCTCTTCTTGATTTTGGAGATAAGACGTTTTCACATGTTTTTGCAGGAAATCACCTGCGGTAGAGTAGCACATTGCTTCGCTGCATACGTATACGGTTGTACTTCGGATCCATCCAAGATAGTTGCGGTGAGTCTAGAATTATAGGATTTGCTTGCCTCATTAGCCGCGTTCTGCTGTACTTTGATTTTTAGTTAGATCTGGTGGAAGTGTATAATTCGGCATTGCTTCGCAGCGGCATACCTCCCAACCGAGCGATCAAATGGCGCTTAGCTACGACAGCTATTTCAGAGACAGATCATAGCATTAGTTGTGATGTGGGTTGTTCTGTTCTAACACTTGGTTTTTATTTCTCAGTCAACATACTGCAGCTCGAAAGACCTCTGAATTATGTGATACGTCCCACCTTGATACCAGCAATGAATGCCTGCATGGACAATATGTTCAAGATCTTCCGGGTCGTGGAGTTGTTGACGAGTGTCAGCTCAGACAGTGAGTATTCTCCTCCCTTGTTACTTGCTCACAGCAGGGTCCGAAAAGCAGATTGCATGAAGGAAGGAGCCACCGCTGCCTTGATTATCTAGTCTGTTCGTACTTTCAGGGAAAAAAGCTGAAGATTACGAGAGAGTCTGTGACGATAGAAAAGTAGCTGAGAGACGAGTTCGCCACATGTTCTTCATTGTGCACAAATTGCTTTCGCTCGTAACCATCATAAAGGATCTCTTCGTGGAGAAGGTAGGACAAATTCTGATGTCAGTAATGCGATGCCATTTTTATATTGCTTTATCTCCGGTGCCTACCAACAGCAAATTGGTAGGGGTCGAAGATGTTCGCTCTAGAGCTGGACATGTTGATCTTGAATATAATTTTTTCTCCTGAATCCGTTATGTTGCTTGGTTACGGTACTGCAACATAATCACAGACTCGGCTGGGTCCTTTGGGAAAGGTTAGGCTTCATTGCGAAAACAGACTCGCTTGCTGCTATAACATCTTGTTGTGGAGTAAAGGGCAACACGGGCAGTTTGTACTCATGGAAGACGGGTGGCAACACACTGAGAAAGGGTGCAGAGGACTACCACCACTTTGGAAGGAAATTTTCTTACAAAGCGCATCTAGAAAAACGATCTCAGTTACTTGAGGACAAAAGCAGTTTACCTGCAGAGATTGGAAATCACTGTCTTTTTCCAGGTTTCGTCGATCTTCGACAGACATGCGGAGGCATTATCAAGGGCTGAAGAAGTTGAAGAAGTAGATGAGATCCTAGCTCAAGCCGAATCAGAATTACAAGCACTGGTTAATCGTTTGATTTTATTTTGACAATACTGCACGAGAATACTTTATTTGAAATACGAATTATTCTTTTAAAGACTTGTGAGGTTATCTTGATTCATTTTCAGATGGCTCGCACGGATATTCGAAAACAGTTTCATGAGATCGTTGACATACTCAAACGGCTTGCTGAAGAGATTCGTCTGAAGTAAGTTGTTTATTAAGCCAAACATTAGTAGGGTGGCTAGCCATTTCATTTCCAGGTCTGTCAGCAATGATCTGGCGTCAGATACATTGTTGAGGTGGCATAAAACAACTGTGCGAACTGTGGAATTCTTGGCTTTAATTGGAGCTGCGATGTCTGTGGACTCTGTCTTTCATGCATTGCATGTAAGGTTGAGATATCAGCGGGACAATGTTCGATATCCAGCGGAGGAGATTGATTGAAGAGTGAGTTTGTCTTGTCTGAAAGCAAATAGACTGGTTCAACGTTAGGAATACAAAACTAATTTTTGGATATGATATGTAAATAGAAATCAAGTTTGTAGTGGGGAATGGCATATGTTTCAATTTTTCTTTTATCTTGCAAAAAATTCTTCATCAAATCTCATTGCTCTTAGTTCTCATCACAATATAACCCATAATATTTTCTTTTTTCTAATGTTCTATTTTTAAGCTTGTTTTGCCGCTCCAATTGTGATTTTAGCTGGTTGGCTGCAATACAACTCAGTTTGGTTTGGAATCGCTCCGAAGGGGTGCCATTAGTACACGTCCGAAGAAGAGGTTGTACACACTCTGAGTAATCTTATCAGTCATCTTTGGAATTCTTCAATCAGATCTGTTTGTTTTAATGCTTAGTCATTCGGCTACTTCATTTCTGCTCAATTTATAACTGCCTGTACCTCTTTTTCATAACTAAGTGTGCTTATCTACTTCCCATTGTAAGGTGCTCCTTTCTGCCTTGTACTGCAAATATCTGAGGTGCATCTTATGCTATCTGCCTTTGTCTTATCTAAACTCGGGTATATTTACGGTTCCTACATATCTCATGCCAATTTTTCGTAATGTTCTAATGAATTTAAGTTGTAGAAGGTTTTCTTGTTCCTATAATTTCTAGAAATTTCAATGATGTTTTTGCATGAATATGTACATTTTAATTGTGACAGCTTCTAATCTTAGAAGATTTAATATATGCCTATTGACGAATTCATCGAAATAAACTGTAAAATAGATATTAGATGACATGGCGCTGCACTGGATTCTAGCCAGTTGATGAGTCATGCTCCCTTGATTGATGATTAAATCATTGGCGGCTGCCGATGCCGTCTACATACAGTCGGTGCGCAGCAGTCATTTATATGTCTGAGCCTTTGTTCATAAATTTCGAAATTCCAAGTCTCATATTGTTTTGCGGCCAGTTTCTCACGTTTCCCTCAACCAAGTACCTCGTGACAGGGTCACGATATACTGATAAGATTGAACATGTGCTGTTCTGCTTCCTCATTGTTGGTCAGTTGCTTCGCGAGTTTCTCGATATATTACGTGTTTTTCTCCATTTCCAAGATACACGTAATGTAAAAGTTGAAACTCGTGTTCGTTGCAGAAATGACTTCCGAACACATACGTGCTATTGCGGTAACGACAACATTTGCGCGAGAAATGCATGCGACAGATGCATTTATGTGCGCTAATTTGCTCGCAACTCACGCATAAAAAACGGCAATAAATTGCACATTGCTATTGTTCACGCGCAGATGTTGTCGGCAACGCAAAAATAAGTCATCCACTACTAGAGCGTGAGCAGTAAGGTTTCCAGTTTCTTGCGTGATTGTGATTGCTTGAAAATCGCAAATATTTCCTTTTTGCAATTGAATGACATTACTAGCAAGTGTTTTTTCTCCTTTCTTCTTGTTTTTGTATTTGCCTTATCAGGAAAAAAGTCTAGCTAATCATGGAAAGCATGCTACGTACACCTTGTTGCTACACAGGTGGCCTCAAAAACTGTAATAATCATCAGATCTTTGCCATGCCAATCTCTCATTTGATTTGGTGGAACCAGGGGGTGATAAACCAGACAGCAAAGTATTATTCCAAAAATATCTGCTTTAACAAGTTATAGTTTACTAGTAAACACGATGTTGTGTGCTGGAAACTTCGCTGTCGTGTAGCCATCAATCAGTAGTACACGAAAAACAGAAAATTTTAGATTTTTATGCAAAATAGAAAAATTTATATGGTTGAGATTGAACTCATTTTTGGTCTTTTTTTTCTGCGCGTTAAAAATTGCGAGAATTGGTATATTTTTTGTCTTTGGCGTCAAAGGCACGCGCCATACTTGATCCGCTCGATCCGCTTAATCCACTTCGTCATTGGTCAGTTTGCTGATTTGACCAATAGCAAAGTGGATGAAGCGGATCAAGCAGATCGAGTATGGCGCATACCTAACGACAGTTGACAGCTCTATCTCGCTCTCACGCAACAGTACAGATTTTTGCAATGGCTTGTTTCGAAATTCCATATCATAGATTGCGATGTTGATCTTTTGAAACTTCAATGTTTCTACTCCAGCGATCGATAGAAATAAGCTCATCTTTTTTTTGTAGATCTCTTCAGCGTCTTGCTTTCGATGTTCTTCTCCGAAATAATTTTCTTGAAAATGTGAAAATCATGAGCAATATGTTGCGACCCTAACTATTATAATCAAACTTCTATTTGTGTGTGCAGAACGAGTGACGTCTTCATTTCACTGTAGCATCAACACCCGTTGCAACAGATTTATTAGAAAGAGAAGACAACAGTGGAAAGAAACATTAAAAAAATCCGACCCGGCAAGTCTTTGTCTAATACTCTAGACATGTTGGCAAGAAAAGGATGATTTAAAAATCACAAAAAGAAAAAGAAAATGAGCGAATCATCAGTCGCACAAATTGTGCTATTGCAGACTTCGGAATCTTCCCAAGCACTCCTATTCTCACTGCTGTTCTTCTCACGGATCAGCTTGCACTCTGCCACTCTTCTGAATGCCGAAGGTCCGCAATCACACTCAAGCGTGCGGCTGGTGATTCGCCTGTATGGGCAATATATAGTAGAGTACATTGTGACTTGTATATGAGTTTGCATACCGCCGCAACTTACGACTTGATATCTCACTGAACGACTTCTAAAAATTTCTTCTGGGTTTAGTTTAGTCTAGGGAGCAGCATTGTATAGAAAGATGTAAGTGATTATTTTTCATCCTTTCCGTTCAAACGATGCATTCAGTGACCACATTCAATGTTCGGTATTGGCGGATGATTATTCTGGGCAAATTTCTTATTTAAAAAAAGGAAATTACTCGAAAGAAAACATTAAACATGCAGAAAATTCACTCAGATAAAAAACTCTTTTGTACCTAGAAACATTGGGGGGTCAGTGATAAAGCCGTTTTATGGACAGATGTTAGAACCACTTTCACCTCTGAATGTACTGCTTACAAGGGAACGATACTCAATGTCCGTGGCCCTTTGAGACGGGATATATACCATTACACTCGCCTTCGAACGCTGATTCCGAATCTGACTTCCGTTTCTGCTAATCGTTTCTCTGCAAGAAGCTATGGAGGAATTTCGAGCCAACTTTGGCCGCCTAAGGGTATGGTCACCAAAATGGCCTCTACCGGCGCCACGTTATTGTCTAGTGGCTAGTGTGATAGCTTCATAACTTGATGCAGGTGTAGGTCCATCCTTTTGTGTTTTTATTTTGCACTGCCTCGATCAAACTTGTTCGAGATTTACTCGAATTATGATCATTGGATACATTTTAGCTCAAATAATAGTCATTTTTTCCAAATTCCCACATTTTTCGAAGAGCAAGGGCGTTCAGTTAGCTCGAAGATGCGAAAGAAGGTTTATTGTGGCAATGCAAAACTGGAAAACACAAGGAGATTCGAACCTACACCTGCATCAACTCATGAGCCTATCGCACTAACCGCTAGACCACACCGCATAGTTACTAATGACGCTCCAAACGTATTTCAGTGGGCAGCCGAAGCCCGCACAATCCTTTATAACATCTTTGAAGCGATTAGCAGAAACGGAAATCAGATTCGGAATCAGCGTCCCAAGACGAGTGTCATGGTATATAGCTCATCTCAAAAGGCCACGGACACCGAGTATCGTTTCCTTGTTAGACAACTACAGATAGAAAATTTCTAAAAGTTTTTTTTTTCAGTTGGGCTGGGGTATAAGGTTGTCGGCGCGGTATGCGGTGACCTATACAAGAGTACACATGTCCGAACTATACATGGCGCGAAGATCGTTTTTTTTGTGTTTTCTTATTAATTTTTTTTTGGATTTTTGAATGGCTTTCTATCAACTGGCAGTACGCTCTAAAGAGCAGTACGTACCGCTTCCCTTCCCAGATTCAAAAGAAGTGAGGTCATTAATGAGGTCTCGGACAATTCTAAATGGTTCGTACATAACACCAATGGAAGCTGAAGGAGAGTACTGAGAGATTTCCAAAAAATACAAAACAAAAATTATTTCTTGTGATGGATGAGATTGTTTGCTGGAACTACATAGAGCCGGGATATTGAAGCGAGGTAGTTGTGAGTTGTAGATGCCGGTGACAGTCTTCTTTTCCGAAATCGTGCTGCTTGCGCTTGGATGGAAAGCGAAGCGCGTTGCGGTCGCGCCAGGCTGTCGTGCCGTGGCTACAGGCACTTTTCGCAAGGGAGCAAGCCACCATCGGTCCTGCTTGAAAAAGGGGATGCGACGGTAGCAGCTCGTGGTCCTTACGATTTTGCTCGAAGGGGCAAAATTTACAGCTGGATCGGAGCAAGGCTATCCTTCCTTATAGATAAGGCTGGAAAGGTTCGGCTGCATTGACTTCGTTGCGGAGAACGTCACGGGATATTGAGCTTATATCTCGAAATTCTGTAACACTACTTTTACATGCCAAGAATTCCAATTAAAGAGGTTGATGTACCAAAAAATAACCGTCCTGCGGTGTCAGGCAGTATACTCATGGTGCGCCTAAATGAGAAAAAGAAGAAATAGACAAAGCAACTATGAACGAGACGAGAATCCAGCCAGTCTCAATCGCAGGAGTTAAAAAAAAAATAGAGAAATAGAGAAACAGGATTAAAGAGCCCATTCCCCAGGCCTACCAAGACGTTCAATCAACTAAAAGAGTCAAGCTGCGAACGACCTTTATAGACTGTATAGAATCAAAATCTTGCTCACTCTAAAATTATTGTGGCCCACCCGTCATTGAGTGTCAGCGAGCCTGCGGGTAAAGCTAGCTGACTGGCCCCCAGTAAAGAAGTAAAGATCTATTTTAGAGGGGAGCAAGATCTATTGAACATCTAGATAAACTTTTCAAGGAG
Source organism: Cylicocyclus nassatus (assembly GCA_958299035.1). Lineage (NCBI taxonomy): Eukaryota > Metazoa > Nematoda > Chromadorea > Rhabditida > Strongylidae > Cylicocyclus > Cylicocyclus nassatus. The sequence goes on along the minus strand of CATQJL010000316.1, from coordinate 86,953,156 downwards.
AAGTGGCAGGGCATGGGGCTAGGTAGCTGTGATACAACACCATCAGAAAACCCCTTGTTGATAAGACTGGTTGGTTCACGGTTAGCAAATATAAACATGGTCAGAAAGAACTACTACAGAGATGAATGGTACCATAGATGTACACTCATTCTAATAAGAGGCAGAAAAATTGAGGATAAATGGCAGGAAAGATGAGCTTCATAGTCCGTAAACTCAGTTTGGAAAGCGATATAAAAATTTTGTAGTAACACAAAGCTCGAAATCACGCCAGAACTAGCACGACGACCTGAAAAAAAAACAATATCGAGATAAACAGAACACTAATACAAAAATGAAGAAAGACTAAGATAAGGCAACTTGCGAATATCGAGATTACTTGTCGACCTTCATGACCTGAATCAAACAGAGTGAAAATCAACAAAGATAAGAATTACAGTTCAGAACCTCAGAGATTTCCATCTTTTGCAGACCCTTTTTGAATACCCACCCATTTTTTGATGACAAAAGTTCAGTAGGTAATCGATTTAACCAACGGGCACATCGATAAAACAACGAATTAAAAAGACCGGAATAGAATTTTTTGTTCAATCTGGGATAGTGGAGATTGAATCCTCCCAGCCTAGAGCTTACTGGTCTAAAGATCCAGAAGCTGCTAGCTCTCAGATCAATTTCCTTCCTTAATATCCGAAAACAAAAAACCAGATCAGAAATGATTCTTCTGTTCAAAAGAGGCTTTAAACCCATCATTTTAAGACGTCTATCATATGCAGGAATATCTTTTCTTGAAATAATTTGGAGTTTACGAAAAAGAGCCATACGTGTGAAGATGCGTTGGACTTTTTCGAGCTTCAGTATTTCCTTTCTACAAGATGGGTTCCACACCTGAGAGCAATATTCCAGGTGTGGGATAACATATGCCTTATATAATTTAGTAAGTAAAAGCTGGTCAGATGAATGAATATTTCGAAAGATTGCAAATAATGAGGCATAAGCTTTTTGCACTACATAATCAATATGCTCTGTGAACTTCAATTTAGAATCAATCAATACACCCAGATCTCTGACCGATGAAGAGACAGTCAACAAAGTACCATTCACTTCATACTCAGTCGGCTGATAATTACCAAGGTGTAGAAAGGAACACTTGCTAGCATTTAGAAAAAGACCATTGCACGACGCCCACCTACTCAATCTATCGATAGAAGATTGAAGTGCTGTATGCATGACATGATGACTTTCCTCATTATAGCATACATACAGCTTGATGTCATCCGCATAAATCTGAACACTCACTCCATTCACATTCAATAGGGCAGGTAATTCAATAGTGAAGATCAGAAACAGTAATGGAGAGAGTACCCCACCTTGGGGGACCCCACTAGTACATTTGTATCTCTTGGAGAATGACTGCCCTACTCTGACTGTCATGTATCTGTTCTCAAGATAGGATTCGAACCATTTTAAAAGATTGCCAGTAATCCCATAATTTTGAAGTTTCGACAAAAGTATACAATGCGGAATTTTATCAAACGCTTTAGATAGATCGGCATAGATAATATCCACCGACATACCGGCATTGAGGGCTTTTCTCCAGTCAAAAACACTCTTCACTAAGTTGGTCGTAGTAGACCTTCCGGGAACAAAACCATGCAGTTCATGAGGAATTACATAGAATTTTTGCAGCACACGGAGCAACTTCCTTCTGATAATCTTTTCCATAACTTTGATGGGAGTGGGTGTTAGACTTATGGGTCGAAAATCACAGACAGTTGTAGCAGAAGTAGTTTTTGGGATTGCAGTCACCATGGCCTCCTTCCACAAACTAGGCATATTACCAAAAGCAATGGATAAATTGAATAGATTTGAAAGAGGTTGCGAAAGAGTGTCCGCACAGTTTCGGTATACTATGGGAGGAATGCCATCGTAAGGTTCTGTGCAAGACATTTTAAGAGATTTCAAGATAGCTTTCACATCAGCAGAATCAAAATTAATCATACTAATTCGATTGTGGTTGCAGGAGTCGTACGTAAGACGATCATCAAAATCTTCTTTCTTTGAAAATACATCGGCGAAATATTCACCTAAAGCTTCCGCTTTCTCTGCATCAGTTCCACAAATATTACCACTTGAACCACGAAGAATGGGAAGATTAGTCTTTGTTTGCAATTTACGCCGTATATATCCAAACAAATTCCTTGGAGTTTTGTTGGACAATCGACGTTCATAATTCGACAGAAATTTCTTCAGATGAAAATCTAAATCAGAGCAAACCTTTTTATAAAGGTAATCGGATAAAGGATTATTGAGTGTTTCAAAGAGGTTACGTTTTTGGCTAATCAGCGCACAAATATGTTGCGGGTATCGGAAACCGAGAAAGTTGCGATTTTTCAAACATCCAAATCTAGCCAGACCTTCATAGACTTTGGCGCAAAAACTCCGATAAAGTTCATCCATAGAAGAACAATTTTCGAAAATGAGCGTCCAGTCAACATTATAGAAGAATTCGTTGAGGTTGGAGTAATCAAAGTTGTAGAAGTCAGGAATAGGAAGCATAGGTTGGACTGAACAAGCCTCTTCAACGTGAAATCCAACGACGTTGTGGTCAGCAGAAGCTATAGGTGGATATATCTCAACATTACTTACATTCTGTGTGGTAGAAAAAATCAGATCAAGTACACGATCACCATATGTTGGCTTACGTACAAACTGCTGGAAACCACAGTCAACAAAAAATTTGAGAAGGTAATTAGAACTGTGATCAAGCGATTTGAGATTTTCCCAATCAATGTGCAGATTCAAATCACCAAGAATAATGACAGCACTGGAATGAGAAGATGTCAAATTGACTAAAAGTTCAAAAAGCTGCTCGTCATCGCACTGCGTTGAATTAGGTGGACGATATATATTGATAAACTTGAGTAGACTGAAGCCAGAGGAACAGAAAAGTTCGATCGATATTACGTCAATCTTTGAAACTGTAAAATGATCAACTCTTTTTATGCAAATATCACCTTTAATCAAACAGCACACACCTCCTCCCACTCGTTTCTTCCTGTCGGTACGATGTATCGTATATGGCAAATCAAACAAAATTTCCGAATCAAGTATTTTGGGTGATAACCAAGTTTCAGTAATGAAACATAGATCAGGTTTTTGTCGGCACAAAAAGGTGTGGAGGTGGTCTATCTTGTTTACTATACTTCTGGAATTGAACAAAAAACACTTTAAAGTATCCTTGGCATCAGTTCCGGCACCGTGCAAAATCAGTGGTTTCCCGAGGCTCTACGGGGAAGCTCAGAAACGTGTACAAGCTGCCCCTTATAGACAACCCACTCACGTTCTGGCTTCCCCTTGTTCCGCTCCCGTGCCTGCTGGCGGAGCTCAAATTCCCTCCTCCGTTCTTCCTCGGTCATACTGCGACGTATGAAGATATTAGAAAAACCGGAAGAACGGAGGAGGTGAGCATTTGATAGGGCGGACCTCCAGTAGAACCTTGATGGGAGTACCACCTTCACAAGGCGGGGACGATTGCCAGGTTTCCCAATGCGATAACATTCACTCGGGATACAGTCTATATTAAGTGAATCAAATACATCCTCCACCTTCTTTTTCAAATCCAACGCGCGTTCGGATGCCCGAAGACCTTCGGGTGGTTCAGCTATACCGCTGACGACAACAGTTCTGGACCTTTTCTCTTCTTCCACTGCATTACGAATTTCTTCGTGCAGCTTATCAGAAAGTACACTCAACATCCTGCCAATGACAGGGTCTGTGTTCCTTTCTATGATAGAATGAAGAAGATCAAAGGTAGTCATTTGACTGTAACTGGTGTCGTCAGCGGTAGAGCTGTGAACTCCATTTTGGGTACGATCTATTGAAGAATTGACAGGGAGCGACCCGGCTGTTCTTTTGCTACGAATTGATTTTGCCGGCATCGTTTTGATCTACCCAAACTGGAGAAAATGACAAGAATCAATAAGATAGAATGAAAAGAAAACCACCCCAAAAAAAGAATCGACGTGCAGTAAACACAACGATTGAGGCAGATGACAAAGCAGAAAGAAATAATGAAATTGAAAAGATAAATCTAGCTCACTAGAAGAGAAAGGTAAGAGCACGCTAAAAAACGGACCGCACGCTACGAGCGAACGCAGTGGAATGATTCACAGTCACATGAGCACACTCAAACTACAGAATCAACATGATACGGTGTAAAAAGAAGAGTTTAGCTTTTTGCTGTACGGTGCAACGGCAATTGATTCTGAGTGTATTTGCACCAATGCGCGCAAGACTTGGCACACGCCATAGTTCATCCACTTGACACACTTGTCCGGCTTGATCCGCTTCGGGTTAAAGCCATCATCACTATGTCATTTGGCGTCGCGTGGTAAAAAAAATATTGTTACGCAAAATTGCTGTACGCGACAACAAATGAAAACACTTCAAAGGCCTCGGGCATACTTCCCGGGATTTCGATCGCTACGCGATCTGGCATTTTGCCAGATGTCCTAGGGACCCGTCATACTTCGCCGAAAAAAGCCCAAAAGCGCCCGAAAAAGCCCAAAAAAGCCCAAAAAGCCCAAAAGCGCCCAAAGAATCCCGAAAAAGCCCAAAAGCGCCCAAAGAATCCCGAAAAAGCCCAAAAGCGCCCAAAGAAGCCCGAAAAAGCCCAAAAAAGCCCGAAAGCGCCAGAAAGAGCCGGAATGTAGAAAAGAACTTTTGGTAGAATTCTGACATTATCTTATCATGCGGAGGACAGAAAATGACAAAAAGGCTCGATTGCGAAATCAACCCATATGCCCTAGCACCAAATGTGCGAGAAGTGTTCCGGCTCTTTTTGGCGCTTTCGGGCTTTTTTGGGCTTTTTCGGGCTTCTTTGGGCTTTTTTCGGCGAAGTATGACGGGTCCCCTAAAATGCAACTTTTGCGGAATTCAAACTCACTGTATGTATGACTTACGCTCTGTACATTCATAGTGAGCTTATGATGAATTATAAACAATTGAAGCATTGCCAAATCGCGTCGCGACTGAAATCGTGTGGAGTATGCCCGAGGCCAAACGCGTTTTACACGAAGTGGCTCAGGCGCATCAAGTATCGTGCATCCCTCAGATTTGTTCCCATATGAACCATCAACGCAGCTGCCTTTCGATCGTCTTAACACGTTAACTCCAGCAAATTTAAGACGCTTATTCGGAGCTGACATGTCAAAATGATCGAAAGACAACCAGTTGTCGTTCATATAGGAACCATTCTGGGGGATGCACCATAATTCGGGTGGAACAAGTGGATCACGGGGATCATGTGTATCAACTATGGCGTATGAATCGGAGAGCTATAGTATTGCTGCAGAAGCCCATTTGTCGTTTAGCGTGAAAACGCTCGTTAGGATGTCGTTGCAAGTTTTTTCGAGTGTTGCGACAGGGATCCAAAACAGTGCCCGCAAATAAATTCACAAGGAGGCTAAGAAGTTTCACGACAGTATGGTGCCGTTTAATTGCAGACATCTGCGTCTAAATAATGACTCTCTGGCACACTCCTTTTAGGCGCAATGCGCTCTATGGCCGTTTTTTTGCGCGCAAGTCGGGAACAAGTTGTCGGCTTTCACAAGCATGACATTTATACCCGCGCAAATGTTGTCGTCACCGCGGGGTCACTATGATGGCTATTATTGAGGCTACTAGCCTATGAATAGGTTGTTGCATTGTTGATTTACTATACGTTTGCCAGTCATCTATAGTCTAACCTATACATTATTTGAATGGTGGTTATTACGAAGGCTGTTTATCTGGTCAGAATAGTCTTGTCGCTTCGTGTTCACAGACCTTTTCCATTTCATTGCATTTTCATTTCCATTTCTCGACCACGTGGAAAAAGTATGTATCTTAAGAGTGACAATATGAATGCTGTCTTACACCTACGGATTTCTCCACGAGTCTTCACAGTCGTGTTTTTGCGGGGATACACAACTGAATGATCCACTTTGGCACGTTGGGCAAGTGTAAACGCATTTCTACACATTTTGCGGCATTATTATTCTAATCGCTAGCTTCCAGACAAAACAATTTTTTGTTCATTTCGTCCACGATAGTTGTGATTTTCACAATCGATATGTTTTTAGCATTTCCATTCTAGCATTTATTCAATGTTCTATTTACACATCATATGCGTGCTGCGCTTTTTCGATTTTCTATTTACGGCAAGAGGATCGTTTGCTTTAGCATGACCTTCGTGATTTTCAGGTGTTCAAGTGCGATTTAATCTGAATTTGTGCATCTGTCTCCTTCAGACCTAATTTGTCTATAACTTGTGGAAAAATGACTCGTCGTTATCGCCGTTGGTTCTATTTTCGATACATTCAATGTATGAGTTGAATTTCAAGTCTGTTCTTTTGACCTCGAAGTATCCACTCATCGTCAAGTTTTTGCTCACCGCTAAACCGGTCCGAAATGCAATAGCAGGATCCTATGATGGATTGAAGCTTTCCCAAAGCAGTCACTACTTCGTTTTAGTAATCGATCAATATGTCAACTGTTACAGTCAGTTGCTCCCGTTCTTCTTCGTTACGTTACTGTTTACGATCCCATGTCGTGACATTGATTGTGTGCAGTTGGTGCTATTACGTCTTCAAGTAGACATCAACACAGAGTTGCTCATTTTTTATTGTTTAGGTGGTCCTTGAGCTTTTTTAAGCATTGTTAAATTTGATATTGGCGATTTCAAGCTCCAGACTCCTGAGTTTTTGTTTCACTTCTTTCTTGTTGCCAACTCTCTTCGAACTTCATATCAATAACATTTCAATAAGTTGGTTCGGTATAGTTTATACCACAGAATACACGATTCGGTTTAGTTTACCACAGAATCGAGTCAGAAAATATAACACTACAATTTAATAGGTCATGTCATATATGTATCCGTCTATTTCCGCGTCGTACTTTATCGATTTATTCCGTCGCTTTTCCAAGTTTTTTGTTTACTTTTTACTGCTGTCGGCTTATATTTTTCAAACTAAGGCTCTTTTTAGGCTAGCTGTGGGGTGAAGACATTGACGACTGCATAATGACGTCGTCGTCCGTCTCATCTTCCAGCACAACCACCCCTAAAGTAATTACTACATGTAAAGCGGGATACATGTCTTTAGTGAGTGAGATTCGGTTTCTGTATTAAAAATTTGAAAACAGCGATTTTCAGATAGAAGTCAGAGCTATGGGTCTAATTAATCGGCGTAGATACTGGTATGTTGTGGACGATTCATCACCTTATTTATATTGGTACAAGGATGCGGATTCGTTAAAATGTGTTGGACGGGTTGCGTTAGTCTGCATGGCTCTCACTTATGATCCACGAGAAACTGGACGGTTTCACGTATTGTAAGCGTTTTTAATTGGGAATTCTTACTCTTACATGTTTTTATATTCTTTTTGGCATCTTCATATTTCTTACGTTATGGATCCTACTATTCCTCATTGTTATGATAAGCCGTATTCGGAACGTGATCATAGTTGATAGCTAACTCAATGATACTATATTGTTGCTGGACTTGCTTCAGCTTACCTTTTTTCATAAGAAAAGATGTTTGACAGCATCACGGTTTCATAGCGTTTACTGCTACGGCATTCATGGGCTTTAAACCTACCTTCTTGTGATCTTATGGTATTGCTTTATCTTCAACGTGATGCTACCGTAGTCTGAGCAAAACAGCCCATGTGCAAGCTCACAATCAGTTTAATGAGCAGTCAGTCATCTCGAAGAAGTCCTTCAACAAAGTTTCAATCATATAGTCTCCTGATTGATGAGCGTTTTTGATGTCATTGTTGTCAGCAGTAGATATATAAACATGCGACTTAAGTGGATAATTATGAGGGTGCGGGGAATTTTGGGATACTCCTGATTAAATGAGCTGATCTGTTTTATCTGCAAGGTCTTGCTGAAGTATTACACGATAAGTTACTTTCACCAGCCACATGTAAAATGCTGTATATACATTATTTAAGCTTCTGTAATCAGGGCCAGTACAGCTGTTCAGCCTTTTTTTTTTATAAATGACTAGCTGGCTTACCCGGCTCCGCCGTATCCGGACCAAACTTGGCACACATACACTTCGGGCCCTGGCGGGTGTCACAGTCCACTTTTCGTTATCGATCGATGTCGATTTTACCAATTTTTATCGATTTTTTTGCAGAGTTCACCTACAGGGCTAGGAGTTGGCACAGGGGGGAAGTGAGCATGGGGATTCCGAATACAATATTAGTTTTCAGAATTATCGATTACTTTTATTGATTTTATCGATTTTTTGTGAATTTTGACATGCGAGGCTGGGATTTTGCACAGGGGGGTAATCGAGCATGCTGATTACGAACACAATATTAGTTTTCAGGATCGTCCATTACTTTTATCAATTTTATCGATTTTTTGTAAAGTTTGACCTGTGATGCTGGGAGTTTGCACAGGGGGTAATCGAGCATGCAGATTACGAATACAATATTAGTTTTCAAGATCGTCCATTACTTTTAGCGATTTTATCGATTTTTTAAAATTTTGAGCTAGGGGGCTGGAATTTGGCACAGGGGTGTAATCGAGCATGCTGATCACCCCCCTTGGGGATGATCAGCATGCTCGATTACCCCCCTGTGCGAACTCCCAGCCCCGTAGCTCAAACTTTGCAAAAAATCGATAAAATCGATAAAAGTAATCGATAATCCTGAAAACCAATTATGTATTCGGAATCCCCATGCTCGATTACCCCCCTGTGCCAACTCCCAGCCCCGTAGCTCAAACTTTGCAAAAAAATCGATAAAATCGATAAAAGTAATCGATAATCCTGAAAACCAATATTGTATTCGGAATCCCCATGCTCGATTACCCCCCTGTGCCAACTCCCAGCCCCGTAGCTCAAACTTTGCAAAAAATCGATAAAATCGATAAAAGTAATCGATAATCCTGAAAACCAATATTGTATTCGGAATCCCCATGCTCGATTACCCCCCTGTGCCAACTCCCAGCCCCGTAGGTGAACTCAGCAAAAAAATCGATAAAAATCAATAAAATCGATATCGATCGATGACGAAAAGTAGCCTATGACACCCGCCGGGGCCCGAAGTGTACGTGTGCCAAGTTTGGTCCGGATCGGTTCAGAAATGGAATTTTCTATTCGGAACATACGTACAGACATACAGACAGACAGACATACAGACAGACAGACAGACAGACAAACAGACATTCAGCTTTATATATAAGATGAGTCTCAAGTAAGCCTGTTCTACCGTGAAGGATCTCCGTGCTAAATCAATTTAACGATTTGTCAGGTAGTGCTCCACATAGCGCGCATGTTCCAAACCTTAAATTGTCATGCTTGTCTGACTTGCTGCCATATAGGATTGGAAGATACAGTTTGTGTGTTATACATGCCTTATAAAGCGGCACCACCATAAAAAGACATTTTTGTGAGATGAATGTAGTGGGTACGTACGGCTGCTGTTTAGACAAGGTGTCTTTTCTTACTGTTATTGGTAGTTTTACGTGATCTGAAAAAAAGAACATTTTCCCTGTTTTTAAATAGTTGAGCAGTTTTCTAAAGGAATCTCATTGCCAATTTGGTCGCGTGCGCTTATCTCGGCGCAGCGCGCATTTCCATATCGAGCGTGGATTGCACTTTGCCATGGACTGCACTTTTCTACTCACGCTCTCATAAAGCCTTTTCATGTCGAAGCCTTTTCATTTAAATGACGATCTTATGAATTGGGTTCATGAAAGCACTCTATCCACAGGTCCGGTAATGATGTGTATCTTTTGGAATGCTCATCGAACAAATTACGGGATGAATGGATGCAAGTTTTACAAGCTGCTCGTCTTCGCAGCGTTCAAGCGGTGAATAATGATGAGATTGCGCATGTGAGTTTGGGTGCACTTTCCTCATCAAACTTTCTCCCTTGTGTCTTTTCAAACTTCCCTTTTTCATGAGATTCCCTTCGATTTCCAAAGTTAGTTTCAGGAAATTGTCTCAATGTCTTCTGAACCTTCATTACCCGCCGTTCCCTCACCAACAGAGTCCGCTCAAAATCTCATTGATGACCTTTTGGGACCTGTTAGCGATTCGGCATCAACGTCCACTGATGATGGTCGACCTAGGATTGACAGTCTTTTGAATGGTCTCGATATTAATGAAGTGGGTTTTTATTTTGTACTTTGCTTTGTTTAGTTTCTAATTAGTGGTAGCTCTCACACATCAGTGCGAGCCGTGATTAGCCCATTAATTTGCTCCATCCTCCTTTTCCCGTAAGCAGATGGCTTTAAAAGTTCAAATGTGGTAGTCAAGTTATCGTCAGCTGTTGTTTTCACTACCGCAAGAATATTTATTCTTTCATTTGGAATATCGCTGATGTGTAGTTTATGATCGCGTGATAGCACTAAATCCCCAGGTTTTGACTGGAATGATGGATGTTTCCATCCAAGAAACCGTGTGCTGCCGGTTCTGCGTAGATCTTTTTCGCTGTCATAATCTTTCAAGCTGTTGTATTCTTGTGTGTCATGAAACGTTGTCCACTTATCTTTCGTTTGAGTGTTTTCTTTTTGGCTTTTAGTCTTTGTTTCAGGCAGACTCAGAAGAAGATAATGCATATACTACGCCAAGTTCTACCTTTTATCTAACTACTAATGGTGAGCTCAATGAACACAGCATGGCTATGCCGAAGGTGAGTTTTCGTTCATCAGTGAAAATTGGGTGTTTTTTTTCTGTTTCTTCGACTTGGTTATGTTTCGCCAGCGGTTTTTCGGCTTTATGAGTTTTTGAACCTTCCTTCTTGGTTTATTTGTGTTTCGCGTATTTCAGGCAGTTGTTTCCCCAGAATCTGTTGTAGAACGGATATTAGAGAAGACTAATGAGCATCTTGAAGCACCCAAACGCGCGCTGCAAATGGCGCGACGTAGTTTGCGGTTTAAGAAGGAATGCGAAGTCTGTAAACAGGTCATTCTTTCACTTTTTCTCTTACCCTATCATTTATGTTGACGAAAACGTATTTTGTTGCCCTCTTATGTTTCAGGCAGCTCGTTTGCAAAATACAATGAATGAGGTGATAACTCATTAGGTTCTCCTTTTTTTTGTAAAGGTTCCACCAAGGTTGCACACCATCCATTGCTATTCTTGCATATTTTATTTGAAAAGTGAATAATCATAAGGAGAAATGAAGTAATGCCTTTTCGAACTTGTCGCTCGTTCACGACGGCGAACTTTCTTCGTACAGAATTTGTGCACATTAGTATAATTGAAACTCAACAGCTTTCTTGTCTTTTTATCAATGCTTACATAGGTCGGGCTTTAACGAAGCTTATTCATTCAGCTGCATATCATTCTGGCATAATACACGTTCAAGCCTGACCGACTTCCAACTTCATTTTCTCATGTATCTTTTCGAAATTCTAGTCACTATCGGTTACGTTTGCACGGGCATAGTTGGGATTTTGTTTGTCTTGTACTTTTTGTTCCAATAAAATCATAACATGCGGGTGGTAGGGTGGCTTGTTTACACAAAAATTGAGCCTTACTCTATTTTTTGTAATTTAGGAAACTGAAATGATGATTGCACGGTGCATTGAACTTGAAGACGTAAATGCAGCTTTAAGAGAAGCTGTAGACAAACTTCAACGAGGACTCTTGGTGGCGAGAAATCAAAATGACATATTGTATGTTATCGAGTTTCTGCATCACTTGATAACTCTATGTTTCTAGGGAACGAATGCAGACGCTGGCTTGCGATGATGATACGAGAGCTTTACTGCTAGCGAAGGAGACAGAAATCACAGATTTGCAGCTTACAAATAATCAAAGATGTAGGCAAATACGAGATCTGCAGCAGGAATTAAGGTAAAGCCAACTTTGCTTATGTTGCATGTTAAGTTCTTCGAAAAGGAGTATTCTGTTTGTCACATGAGAGCGCGTGTCGCACACCTTGTTACGGGCACACATTTGCAAAAAAGGACTTCCATGGTTAGTCATAAATTGCATCCTGCAGTGTGAAATTTTTGCCCTTGGATTAGCATGACTGTATTTGCGAGTGATAACGCTGTACAGCCCTCTAATTAAAGCTTTTTCTTAAATCCCTTGTTGCTACTTACTTGATTCATCAAAAATGGTTCCAATGCTTACAAATGAAGCATATGTTCAGCTCAGTGATTGTTGAACTGTTTTTTGGCAACAAATCTTCAGTAAAGTGATTTCAAAGTTTCAACCTATACGGTAACATGTTGGTTATCGTAATCCGCTTGTATTGAAACGTTGGAGTTTCTATGAATAGGATATTTGTCCAGCTGCGTCTGCCTTTCCTTCCTTTCCATTCCGAAGTGCGGTACATCATGAACATGTAGGCAGTATACATGGACTTTTGAGCGTACCATTTATATGTCATTCCGATGGGCAAGGAGAGGGGGCGAGGGTTATTTAGAGTGGTGCTTAGGATTTCAGTAGTAGGGGAAAAGATTGTCATTTCAATGAGCTTTTTCTGAGAATCTAATTAATTGGTAAGAATGGAAGATCGACTGTAGTGTTATACCTTTCCCCGTTTGGTAATCTTGATTTTCCAAGCAGCGCCAGTAAGTAAAACATTAGAAAAAGGTTACTGCATTTAGGAGCTAGTGAAGTGTCGTAACTTGCTGTTGAGATGACCTTAAATAGCACTCAAACTGGTTTTACCACTACCAGCTGCGTGTCAGATGTTTACTGCATGAAATTTGTGCTCAAAGGTTAGATCGGCCTCCTAGTTTTTTGTCAAAATTTGTCATGTCACCCTCTAAAATGTGCGACAATGCGTTTATATGTGAGTTTCATGCGATCGAAATCTGTCTTTCTTCGAGGTTAGTTTTTTTTACCTCTATGAATCATCGGCAACATTTCCATGGCAATCCAACGCTTTTTTTTTCGAGTACCTTTTTTTACACTAATGTCAGATGATTCTAAATAGCTTGCCAATCCTTTTGTTCGGTTATCCGCATCTATTTGCGATATCGATCAAGCGATGAAATAACCTTTTGTGAATGTTTGCCTATATCGGGCGCACTTCTGGTTGTTCCTCTCGGACGTTCAGATTTTACTGTAAAGCAATTAATTTTCTCTTCTGCTAAGGTTAATGCAGAATGGAAGAGAATGGAATGTAAGTCACTTTCTGTTTCTTCGAGTATAACATAGGACTGAGGATCTTCATGTTTGCCTATTTCAAATTAGAATCCCAATTTATTTACTATCATTGTTAATTTTTTTTTTGAGATCGGAGCTTTCTCATATTCCCAGAGGTCGTCACTGAAGTAAAACAGTATAGCACACTACTATAAAGCTCAAAATTCAGGCAAAAATAAATTGAGAAATTTGTTTCGTAATGCAAAAGAACTGTCCACATTCATTGTGTTGTATAGCATTGTGTAGATACAGTATTATGACTAACACAAATTTCACTGTACTTCACTTCATTGTTACGAAATCTAGAACTAATGAGTTCTTTAGCATATGGAGAATGATTGATTTTGCTGGCCAGTTTTTGAGAACTGATAAGTGTGCTTAATGATACTTTTCCACATTTAGATCCTGCTTTGCATTGTAAAGTACTAACAAGAAATAGTCTCACATTGGCAAAGGGGCGGTCTCTTTTTTTCTTGAGTCTTGGTTCTTGTATATATCATTTTCAAGCATATAGCACTCCATTTGCGACAGGTAGAAAATGCACATTTAGAGTTTCTAATCATGAACGAACTGAAAATGGCACATTTATCCGGTTATGTGACTTTGGACATGTTTTATCTTTGAACTCTGTTCACCCTCTTCGTTTCAGTGCTCAAGATGCACATATAATCGAACTCAATGAATCCGTCGAAGTTCTTCGCGAGAATCTTCGAAAGAAAGAGGAAATGTTGATGAAGATGTGCGAGGAGAGCGGCAGTGGCGGATCTGCGTCTGAACGATCGATTCCAAATGGTTAGTCGTTCTCTGTACTAGTACACTTTGCTGATAATTACTGCAGTAGCATCACTCTATTGTACTGGATTTTTTGCTTATTTTGCGCTATTTTCGTGATGAAAGCGAAGCCAAATGTTTTTTCGTTGCCACATTTTAACTATTCAGCGAATGATTGCGGAAGTGCATGTGCTATAACGAGTTCTTTTGTGCGACTTAGTTATGAGAGTTGTAGGCTTTGCAGTAGAAGAAGGAATGGAGTTGGAATCACAGTCAGTGCAAAAATGTGAAGAAGCTGAGCGAGCTGTGTTTGAGGAGCAAAATGTTCGTGACGTTAACGAATTGCGGGATTTGGTTGAAGGTTACAGGGCGCAAAATGAGTTCCTTAACAAGGAAATAGTATGTGAGTGAGACTTAAAAAAAAGCTGGTTTACCCTATTTTCACTCAATTTTTAGTATTGCACAAGATGGTACGATCGTTAGAAGAGCGTGAGCGCAGTTGGCAACGTCAATTTGCGGAGGTAGAAGGCTGCTACTACCAGATGAAGAGTCGCTATCTTATGGTTCTGAATCATTTCAAATCTCCTGAAAAACCAAGTATAAGTAAGATTTACCTTTCTGTTCGTTACCTTTTTTCTACTTTCTTCCCAACATTTATCTACTGGATTAAGTTTGCGTATTCAGTGATGGAGCCTGGCATGCTACAACAATTGATGGCCGAAGTTTGCCGAACATCTAAAGATACTGTGGATAGGACCGACGCTTTAGGATTTTATTTGAAGGGAAGAACAGAGCAGGTAAGATCTTCTAGTGCAGTTTTTTTTTCTTGACACAAGTTTCGAACCTGGCGCTTGTGACTTGCGTTTGAGAATGTCTCATTTTTTTACTTTTTGGCAGTTAATGGTGCTTAGCTAGTTTGAACTATTGTTCCTTTTTTCTAATCATTAGAACTTTTACTTCCACTTATCAATATAATTTACTAACATACTGTCACTTTAGGGCAGCAGCAATGGCGATCTGCTGGATCTTGCTGCGGAATGTGCTGACAGGGGAGCGCTAAGCCTTGAAACAGCAAACTTGGTAAAACTTGTAGGTATTTCATCTTGCTTCAGTGATTATCCAAATTTTGTTTTGCAGGAACAAAGCAAAGAAAACATGCACTGGTTGCAATCTTGGGATGCTTTCATAGTGAATTGGGTTGGCCGACCTCTAGTCGAGAGCCAAGAGCTGAAAAATCTAGTCCGAACAGGAATACCTGAAGCTTACCGTGCTCGAATGTGGAAGGGGTGAGTTGAGTGGTTATTTGTTAGGTTTGTGTTGTAACGCTTTGTTCAGGTTAATTCAAATGACGCTGAAAGAAAAGTTGACCGAGTTTGGCAATGGTTATTACAGTAGCATGCTCCGGAAGACATTATACCAACAGGAGAGTGGAGTTTATGACACATCAATCAAACAGGTATTGAGCTACACTTGCGTCTTGGATGCTTCTTACAAAGTAATTGCTGTTTTTAGATTGATCTCGATCTCATAAGAACTCTACCTGCAAACCGAATGTTCGCCGATCCAGACTCAGAAAAGGTGAAACAGCTGCGAAGGGTACTGTATGCATACAGAAACCATGACACTGTCATTGGCTATTGTCAGGTGGGTTATACGATCTGGTGATATCTTCTGAAAAATGACCA
Organism: Cylicocyclus nassatus; assembly: GCA_958299035.1. NCBI lineage: Eukaryota > Metazoa > Nematoda > Chromadorea > Rhabditida > Strongylidae > Cylicocyclus > Cylicocyclus nassatus. The sequence goes on along the minus strand of CATQJL010000316.1, from coordinate 86,937,537 downwards.
CTTTTGAGGGTTTGAATCGAATTGCTGCTGTAGCGTTGTTGTACTTGGACGAAGAAGATGCGTTCTGGTTTCTTATAGCCTTTACAGAGTTGCAGCCGCCAAATTATTACGCTAGTAATCTTGTTGGAGCTGTCGCAGATCAAAAGGTGAGTTTGTTATGATTGCTTGAGCTCACTCGTTTTTTAGACATAGTTAGGTGATTAGGTAATAAATTGTTGAGATTACCATTTTTTGAAGAAAGTCCGATAGTTCATTTGATTTAAAGTTTCACATGTTATCACAGTTTAAGCGCTAGTGAAGCTGCTAGAAGCGTATCCCCTCGAAACATTTCAAAACATAACTTGTATTCTCCTCATAGGTACTTCGGGATCTTGTGAATGAGAAACTTCCACGACTTGCGGCCCATTTGCGACAGTTTGAAGTCGATTTGTCCTTGTTTGCGCTCAGCTGGTTCCTGACATGCTGCGTAGATGTTCTTCCTCATCAGATATATCTTCCTATCTTTGACGTATTCCTTTATGAAGGAAACAAGGTAGTTTTTCTATAGTTTCTTGTTCCGTTCTTCATATCTTCCTTTGCAGTCGCTGTTCCGATTTGCATTAGCCATTTTGAAATTGTGCGAACCAGCCGTTCTTCAAAGTAAGACTGTCAGTACAGTACATGCTTGTCTTAGCAAGCCACGACAGTTTGTGCCAGATTACAAGTCATTAGCTCAGGTAATTCAAGTTCTTGTTATGCTTCAATCTCAAGTCATTTTACACTCGAGATTTCCCATCGTAAATAGTGTTTGTCAGCGTAAAAACCATTTTCCAGGTCGCCTTCAATGACATGAATCCATTTCCGTTGAAACAGATCGAGACGAAGAGAGCATTATATTTGACGCAACTGCAGGCAAGTTCTATAAGCATGACATGATTGCAATCTTTTTCTGTCCTTCAGTCTTTAGTTTTGATGTTGGGCATCTTTTCTTCATTTCGTTTTTTTTGGTTTCTTTTTCCTTTTATACTTATTGACCTCTATCGGTGACTGCGGGTGATCTTTAGAAATTTACTTTGATTAAACCGCATTACTTGCCACAAAAATTGTCTATTACTGTTCCTTGAATTACTGCATGTTTCCCTATATGGGTTTTTATTGTTCGTGACAAGTCCGGTTGTCAGTCGAGACCTGGCAAACTCTTTCCGGTTTGAGTTCTCTGCTCGATGGAGACCACAAGTAGCGGACCAGTAACTATTTTCTGGAGCAAGATCAGCGTAGTATTTTGTCAAAGATTTGCAACTGGCACAAATGCTGTGGCATTATGGGTTGGATAAAATGGCGTACGTGATTCAGGAAAGGCTGGATCGATAGGCTTCATTGTTATGAATTGTAGTCAACATTGAAAATTGCTGATCACTTGTGTTGTTGATTTTCGGGTTCATATACGAACGGAAGCAGTCGTATATTCAATTTCATGAAATTCGCAGCTACGGACTGATGATTCGCAGTTGAAGAATGAGGACTAATTTTCACTTCATATCTTTTTTACATATTTACATGCTACATATGCGCTTCCTGAGGCCTGACAGTCTGGTCTTCTTCCATTTCCTCTTCTCTCTCCTTTTTCCGCGCTGAGAGCAAGTTATGATGTGTCCGCTTTTTTTACCACCGAGATATAGCGGAAATTTTTTTTAGTTAGCTTCCTCCACCCTTCTCCTCCTCCCCCCTCTCTCTACCGCCATCACTTATCCTCTTCCACCTTTTCGTATACATGCTTCGGGTTGGGCCTTGTTTTCACTCCCGTGTAGTCGTTGACAAAAAGTAATCCTGGTACAAATTTTCGGAACGTAAGTGGCTCTCGATTATCAAAGACAAGCGGTTTCGCAGAAGTTCAATGTTCCAGTAATGCCAAAACGTGAGTGTGATAGTCAAACGTAATGCCATTTTCTACGTTCGACAATTGATTTCCTTTTTCCACCCTCTTTCACTTCAATTCGATTCCTCGAATTTCTCTCAACTTTGTAGATCGAAGTTTATCATTACCTTTTTTCTTACGTAAAATTTTTAACAGTCAGTTTGGCAAAGTTTGTCAGTTTCTCAATAAGAAAATTTTTTATTTATGTGTAGGTCTAAACTGCATAAGTACTGTTCTATCTCTTTTTCTTTCCAAGAGCGTGCCCTCTTTTGACATCACTCTAGACCAAGACCTTTTTCAGAGACGACGATAGTCAAGACTTTCCAAGGTAATGGTCATATGCTTGTCTCCGTAATCCACTCAAGTCACCAGTTCCAGTTTACGTTCTGGTCGCATTTGCTAGAGTAGACCTAAGTTAACAGAATATTTGTTCCTGCTTTTGCACATGAATGTGTTCGGAAGGATTCCCTTTCACTTTTTCCATTCTTCGTTGAGTGCTTCCTTTTTGTGGAGCAGGAGTAGAAAGTTGTGTTTGCTAGGGGCCTCAGCTTCCTTTGTTGTGGATGAAACACAAATGCAATTATTCATCGCTCCTCCATTTCATATATTTTCTTCAGGGGAGCCGATGCTACAGAATGTCAGATTGAGAAAGCGATTATCTGTTGTAATTTGGATTCCCAAATCTGTGCCAAAGAGGGTCTTTCCGGACACCCTATCTATCAAGCACAACTAGAATGTGCAATTTTTGCCGCTTTTTCCAGAATTTCACAATTCTGTAATACTACAAAGTCTGTTTTTGTTTCTGTTGTCCATGCTATTGTTCCGCACAGCTTAGCAGAACGTTATCGATACTTTGTGACCGCTCTACCTCCGCTCATTGTGACGAATTCTTCGATATTGCATTTCCAATCTTGTCCTTGTGCTTCGGGGTGTGCATTGTTGTGTTGTAGGCTACTATGATGAATGTATATATTTGAAATATGCCGGTTTATGAAGTGTTTTTCAGCTAACTATTGCCCTTACATAGATTTTTTTCTTGGAAAATCCTTGAAACAATCATTTTGACGACGAACTTATCATTTTTTGACATAATATACATGAAGAAAATTATTTCCGCACGCTGATTATTGCCTGTATGATTGATGTCCCACTGTGAATAATGTGATATTCTTAAAGCCCATATCAATAAAAGTAAGAGTGACCTGTTGATGATATTGCCACTTTTTAATTACTTGTATCAGTGGTAATGAGATTTATGACGATTTTGCATAGTGTTACTAGAAATTGTTGCAGTTCTACCATGTCCTTTCCTTTTCCATTTTCCTGCGAGTGAACACTGTGCAAATAAAATTGCTCATCAAGCTTATGAGGATTTCTTGCATTCTTACAAAGGAACAATCTCAAAACAAGGTGATGATTTGGTAAACGATGGAAAACGCCTTTACCGTCTTCATATGGTGAGTTCTGATCTGCATTTCAAATTTGCAGTGCGGTCACTCTGAAAAACTTATGAAAGATTTTTCCTAACGGCTTGTCACCGATGCCTTCGATTACCCGAGCTTTCTGCCAAGCAACTAGATGGTCCGCCGGTGCTATTGATAGTGGCTTGGACTGGCGAAGCTTCGCAGGTTCCAATCCTTTGAAACGCCATCCGTTTTGCATTTCTGTAATTATTAGCGGACAAAATGCAAAAAGTTTCGTTATGAACATGTCGAGAAACTCGACCGATATTTTTACAATTCGTATATTCTATAAATCTATAAATCTTATTTGCAATGTAAGTGTTCAAGCGCAGCAGCTAGTCTTTTTTCTGCATGCTTTAGACTGCAGCTGCATGTATGAAAAAGGAGAGAGAAATTGCAGCTGGTAATCTCCTTCTTACGATGAATCGCGCGTCACTGTTCATCGTTTGCTTCATGCAGTTAGTCCTGCTTTCTAGATTCACTCATTATCAACGCCATAGTCACATTGACTTCAGTTTATCTAGGCCAAAACTTTAAACGTATTTTATCCTTAACGTTTGCCATAATTAGAATCTCATATTAAGCTGGTGAACTTTATATTTGTTAATAAGGGTTTAATTACCCAAGTTTGAGGTATCTCCCCGTGCTCAACTCCGTTAGTCTAAATACCCGCATGGCAGTTGATATTTTGGTGGCACTGTCAAGTGGTATTCGACGATTATAGTACTGACTATAATCCCGTCTTCATTTGTTACGGAACAATAGAGTCACATTATCAAAGGATTACTCCCTCTTTGAGGAAACAAGTGCTTATTGCCTTTCTAACGAAATACTTCACCAAATACGCATCAAAAAAGTTGCAACATTGCTCAACATGTGAAGGAGCAGTTGACTTGTTGATGAAGACCTGGCTTTGGATACTTTGTGGTTCACACTTTACTGGTAATCCGATACAGTGATCTCTCCACAACTAATATTTCATCTTCACAAGATTTTCGACTCGTGCGAACTCGATCGACCATTAGAGGCGCCAGATAGATGTTTTCGTTCATTCTACACCAGGCCTATGACAACCTGAAGGTTGAAGGCAACGAAGAAATCGTTCCGGCTTGAATAAAGTCGAGTCGTCATAGTCGAGTCCATCAACCGGAACGAGGGAGATCAATTCGGAAAGAGGAGGTTTTCGAGCAAGTGGTATGTGTTTTCTAGATTAGCTTTCCATATTCATAATCAAAACCGTTCTCTAGTTGAAGAGAGTGATTTCATCCTACTCCGCAACGAGGGATGGACGCTCACTTGGAGCAAGGATCCATTTTCCTTCATCATTACGGTGGATCGCCTCCAATAATCGAGAGATTAAGAGAAAAAAGTCGGTTGATAAGGCGGAACGAAAGCTTGCTGAAAAATCTCTGCTTAGGACGCATTCAAGCAGACTGAAATGTAAGTTCGAGGAGACTTGAGGAAGTTGCGTAGAATTGTATCAGAGATTCAAAACGGATGTAGCATTGCACTACAATGACATCTGTCGTTTCGCATTGAAATTATGAAGAATAATGTTGAGCTATTCGAAGCTGGCAACCGTTGAATCCAGGAGTTCAAAATAAGGAGTGATATTGTCTCGCGACACACCACTGGTTTTGGCTCTGGAATAAACTACCTGTAAGCGTCCGCTAGAGCCACAGCGCGCGCCTTCCTACTCGAGATGAAAGCATGTAAAAAAAACTTTTATTCTCGAAATGTGATGAAATTAACGAGTTTCATATAAGGAATGAAGCGGTGTTTTTCAGTGTCATTTGCAATGCCGATTTTTCTCAAAGGAAATGCAGTATGTCACTGCCATTATGAAGTTCAAAGAGTGTGTTGCGCGCATTTCAGTCAGTCTCAGCTACCGACCAGACCATTCCTTCACGGTCATGCCCACGATTTTTGCGGATGGGAGTCTAGCAGTGGCGTACCCAGGATTTCCGCTCGGGGGGGGGGGGGGGAGGGGGCGACAAAAATTTTTTTCGAATGAAGGTGCGTGGCGTTAGCCACGCACTCCGGAAAATTTTTAGGGGTGCTTCTCAAAATTTTTGTGTCTCCACCCCCGAAAATTTTTTTTACAAGGCTAAATTGAATTTTTAAAAATTTTAAAAAATTATTTCAATTATTTACAATTATAAACAAGTTACTTGTACATTTATAACCCATATAAGTAACTTTCAAAATTTCGCGACCCATTCTCGGAGGGGGACGCCCCCCCCCCCTCAGTACGCCACTGGCGCCTAGGGAAGAACTTCTTGTTCTATGCAGGTACTCGACAAAATGCAAATTCACTGAATCAATTATTATTCAGGCAAAACAAGGATGCTCTCCACAGGCTACGTTCGTGCTGAGGATCTACAGCTACGCAATTCCACGCATATAACAAGTGGCTGCTTTCCCCAAATTCTGTTAGCGTGCTCTTGGTTAACAGAGTGATGGACTTCTTTAAGAAACCACCCATGCTGTGTCAAATGACCAACAGATGGGTAACAAGAGTATCCCTCCTGGCACTACCGCTAAAATATTAGGTGGGTCCGAAAGTTCTGTCGTTTCATTTGCAAAAATTTGCAACTCCGCGAAATTTCAACGGATTTGCTTGCTTGTAATTTTATTAGAAAGAAAAGGTCTTTCGCTTTCAATCGCTTATTTGAGAAGCTTCTGTTTCACACTGGGTGCGAAGATAAAAATGGAAGACTAAGACCATATGAGCTTTGACCATTTTAAGTTAGGTCACCAAAAATCTGCCAATGCTGCAGAAAAATCTGAAATCGTCAGTACATGTGTTTTTTGGTCTACTCTTTGCAACTTTGAAAAGTTTATGCTGTTTGGACGTCTCTGTGAGAAGTTATAATTTTCGCGAAAATTGACAAATTAATTAATTTTGGCGTTTTCCATAGTAAACTCGATTTTCATAACTTTCCACAGAGACATCCAAACAGCCCAAACTTTTCACAGATGCAAAGGATAGGCCAAAAAACATATGTACTGACGATTTCAGATTTTTCCCAGCATTCCAGATTTTTGGTCACTTCACTCAAAATGGTCAAAGTTTACATGGTCTTATTTTTCCATTTTTATCTTCGCATCCAGTGTGAAACAGAAACTTCGCGAAAAAGCGTTTGAAAGCGAAAGACCTATTCTTTCTAATAAAATTACAAACAAGCAAATCCGCTGAAACACGCAAAGTTACAAATTTTTGAAAATGAAACGACAGAACTTTTGGTCCCACCTAATACATCCACTGGATGTAATCTTCTTTTTGCATTCAAAACAATATATAAGCGATATATACCTACCACGTCATTGCGCACAACAAAGATTTTTGCTGCACAGTCGGGATAATTACAAAGCTACTCCCACTCATACACCCATCTCTCTATCCCTATATTCTCATTTTTTTTAGGTATTTTTGGTTCGTTGCAAGATTTCATATTGAACATCGTGGCCCCGTCATAACTCTCGATGTCTGCGTTGCTCAAGTTCTACAAGCATGCAGTGTAGAGCGCCATGAAGATGTCATCATCATTCGCTATGCCTACTGTGGACAATTTTCTGTTTTCATCATTTTATGCTTTGTGTCATATGTGTCCATGAAACTTTCCGAAAAAAAAACTTTAAAAAAAATGAAAAAAAAACTTTCACGATGCCAGTGCTTCACCTCTGCTTCGCAGAGGTTCACACTGGCAAACCGTGGTAAACTCACTTTCTGAGAGCTTGTCTCTCAAATCATTGTTCGGTTCATTGCAACGTGAGCCTTAGTTAAAAATGAACCATACTTGCTATCTTAACCTCACATGATGTTAGTATCGTAAATCATTCCTCACTGTAATTTCGTAACGGACAAACTCCACACAACTTCAGATTAAGCCGCTCATTATAAGTCATGATGCTTTGTATCATATGTGTCCATGAAACTTTCCATTGTATATCTGAGTAAAATACCTTGTCAAAAGGCAAAAAACTCTTTTTTCTTTATAAGAGAGTAATTCACTGCTGATAATGTGATTTTATTGGCCCCATATCACAGTACTCGATATTTTTCGATGTCGGCAGATTTTGCATTTTGCCTATTGTTTAGAAACCTACGATGCAGCTCCGTAATCCAAGCCGCTACCCATGGCACCAAGGGCCATCCAGCCTTTATGTCAGCAATTTCGGATAGTCAAGGACACCGGTAGCAAGCCATCAGAAAAAATCATTCTTTTAAAGTGGCATTTGCAAATGTGGAATGTAACGAGAGTTCACCATCCAAAGACGGTATAGGCAATATACATCGCTAACCAAATCGTCATTGATTTGAGATCGTTCCCTTGTTAGTAGTTTTAGTTTCTCCTGCTTTTCTCCACACATATTTCTCAGAAAACTTTTGCTGACAAAGTCTTTTCCAATTCTCATGAAGCAGTTCAGTGTTGCACATTTATTTACGAGAACGTGCAGATTAGTTGCTGTCATGACCGTATTCGTGCAATATCACAAGTTATTTTCGGTTGTAAGGGAAGTGCCCGGGCACTTTTGTATTTATTTTTGGACGGATTTTGCTACCACTCGATAATTAATGTTTTATACGATTTTGTACCACAACAGGTGAACTTTTCAGCCACAGCACCGAGCTTGCAGCCTAACTTACTGCACATTGGCAAGCGATGTTGCAGCAGAGAAATTTGTGCAATATGAAAATCAAAGAATGTATAACCCGTCTATATCCGGTCTGCAGCCATTAGAGGGATGCTCCTGAGCTTCTGCAGACATATCTGCATATGTGCATACATATCTGCAGACATTGTCGCGTTGATAGTATGCGCAGAAGTGAAGAGCTGCTAACAAGAACTGTTGTTCGTTTTTGCAGCAAACCTAAATCCCCCTCTTTGACGACCTCTCGAGGCAAAATTTTTTGAGAGGCAAAGTTGGCGATTTCGGCACCTGCAACTTTCGATCTATATAGGAGTCAAAAGTGGGATTTTTCATCTAAAGTTGTTATAAGTGATGAAAAACAGCTGTTTATGGGACCATCGCGCATATAAAAGTAGTCTCCTTACCTAAACAGACGCTATAAAAAAGGACTAAGCGCACTTTTACCATGCGTGTAGATGTTTTGCGTTTGGTACAATTCAAAAAAGTCCCCACTCCAAAAATTTTTGAGAAAGCGTAAAATGTTGGCCAGAGCTTGTTCTCATACACCACCATCTAGAAGAACCCATCCATTCCTTAAGGCCCGTTAGGAGGACCGACACATACTGTCGCTAAACAACGCGCAAAACTCAAGCGGCAGCAGTCGAAGACGACAGCTATTGAGACTTGTTCAAACGGTTCTAAGCATACTAGCATGCTGCGAATTTGTCAGTATAACAGTCTTGCTTGCTACTATCCAGTCGCCTACATATGAAAATAACATTTTGCGGGGTACGGACCAAATGTGGAAAGTGCAGTTGCCGAAATCGCCAATTTTTGCCTCTCAAAAAACTTTGCTTTGAGAGGTTATAAATCAAAGGGATTTGAATTCGTTTCGGAAGCGAACAACGGTTCTTGTAGAGCAGGATTGGCTCCTTCGAACGGTACAGGTACTTTGACGTAAAACAACCGTTTCATCGAGAAATGGCTACAAAAATAAAAACTCTACGGATTTATGAAACGACCTAATAGTATGACGCCTATCGATCTTCATACTGAAGAAAGCTGGGATTGAAAATCTCGAAGTGCATCGTTTTGCTAGCCTTAGAATCTACTAAAATGCGACTTGGAATAAAGTCATAGCTAAAGCTACTGCCAGACGAAGGCGCGATGGCTTTTTAGCTAAGCGGAAGCGAACACGGCGCGTGGGCGACTACACCTGCGTTATGCGCCCTATGGGTAAATATCGTGTCCTTGTTTTGCGCCTTCGTCAGCAGTAAACTTCATATCTTATGTGGGATAGATTGTAGACATATTGATAAAAATTTTTGCTAGTATGTTCAATGATATAGGGCCGTTGTAAAAGACTGTTAATCCAATAGTCTTTCAACCAATATAAATTATCCTACCATTATGTTTGAACGAAGAGAGTAATGCTCATATCTTCCACAAACTCGAACGGCCTGCTTTGGTAAAATGCTGACTGAGGCTTTATGAGTGTCAAAGGGTTAAAAAATTCACTTCTTCGTTAAGGACAAATCAGAGAATGTGTCTTATAAGGGAAGGATACTTGGTCGGTGACATTGCCATATGAAATGTGTACTTTCTTATAGAACACAAAACGTTGATTCCAAGTCTGCTTTTCTTATCTGCAAAGCGCTTCTGGAAAGGGAGTTCTGCGAATTTTTTGTGGTGAAAATTCAATGATTTGGCTAAAGTAAAAACAGGTGTTGAGATCTTTCCGGCGCTTGAAAGGAGTATTGACTGGCATGGGTTTATTAGATCAAAGATATCTATTGCATAAAAGCCCAGGTGGTAATCATGGCCCAATTTTAGCTCACGGACTAAAGTTCTGAATAGTTTTATCGTGGCCGCGCTTTCAAAATTTTTGCATAAAATATTCTCATAACTCTCCTCCCAAAAGCGCTTTGCAGAAAATGAAAGCAGATTTGGAATCAGCGTTTTATGCTTTATAAGATAGTATACATTTCATTTGGAAACGCCATTTCCACCAAATATCCTTCCCTTGCTAGTACTAGGTTATCTATATTTTTTGTAAGGAAATAGAAGATAAAAATTTCTACCAAATTGTTACCGGAATGCAGTATTCTAATTTGAACTAGTTGTTGGAAGAAATATGTTTCTGACTTTAACACATTCATGACAAGGCCATTTTATCCAGTACTAGCTGGCTTACCCGGCTCCGCTCGGCCCTGTCAATTCTATGATTAAGGTCTTATCCCTATCCCTATAGAACCTTTCATTGTGCCCACTTCTACATGCAATTCCCTATTCCCGCTGTGTTAGTAATTAGCATGCCCACCTACCTCCCTCAACAACCCCCAGCCCCGTAGCTCAAACGTGGCAAAAAAAAGCAATAAAATCGTAAAAGTAAGGATAATTCTGAAACTGATGGCGCTATTCGGCTATCCGGCCCCCAGTGGCGGACCGAGGGGGGGGAGGCGGGGGGGGGGGGGCGCGCGCCCTCCCCCCCCCCGAGAATGGGTCGCGAAATTTTTGAAACTTTCCTATATGGGTTATAAAAATGTGCAAACGACTTGTTTGCACTTGAAAATAATTAAAATAATTTTTAAAATTTTCTAAAAATTCATTTTAGCCTTATAAAAAATTTTTTTTCGGGGGCGTGGCTGACGCCACGCCCCCTTTTTCCAGATTTTAGGGGTCGGGGACCCGCAAAAATTTTGAGAAACACCCCAAAAATTTTTTCGGAGTGCGTGGCTAACGCCACGCACCTTCTTTAGAAAAAAATTTTTGTCGCCCCCCCCCCCCGAAAAAAATTTCTCGGACCGCCACTGCCGGCCCCAAAATGTTTTTGTGATGGATCTTGCTTAAAGTCGGTACATGGGGATTATTAAAGCCGCTGATGACGAATATCGTAGTCATTTCGCGCGATATAGCGCCATTTTCTGGGTTTACGTTGGGTACACACAAGAAGCTAAAATCAGGGATTTCGCTGAAACTTTGAGGGGGGAGGGGCTAATTGACATGCTGATTACGAATATCATAATCCTTCGGCATTTTGAGGTGATTTCACTGAGCTATGGTAGGTATACTGCAGAGGGGCGAAATCTCAGTTCTGGCTGAAACTCGATCTAGAGAGATTCGACCTTCTGACCACGTCTAAAACACTCTCGTTGCGTTTTGAGACCTTTTCGCAGAGTTACGGTAGGTACATGGCAGCGGGTAAAAATCATGAACCTGCCTGAAACCTTGGCAGAAAATTACCTAAAGTGCTGTTTCAAGAATATGGTGCTCAATCCCCACGAGAAAGGCAACTCGTGTGGTATAAAAGTTTCCCACGACCATAGTGCTTTCCCTTATAGGACCACTGTCGCGCGCGAGACACCCTTCGGCGGCTTTTGCCTAAGCAAAAACAGGGGGAGGGAGATTTGCCGCGTGCGTTACACACTGGGACAGGTTATCAGTTTCCTTATAGGACCACTGCTGCGCGCGATACACCCTTCGGCAGCTTTTGCCTAAGCAAAAACAGGGGATGGAGATTTGCCGCGTGCGTTACACATTGGGACAGGTTATCAGTTTTCTTATAGGAGCACCGCTGCGCGCGATACACCCTTCGGCAGCTTTTGCCTAAGCAAAAACAGGGGATGGAGATTTGCCGCGTGCGTTACACATTGGGACAGGTTATCAGTTTCCTTATAGGAGCACTGCTGCGCTCGATACACCCTTCGGCAGCTTTTGCCTAAGCAAAAACAGGGGATGGAGATTTGCCGCGTGCTTACACATTGGGACAGGTTATCAGTTTCCTTATAGGAGCACTGCTGCGCTCGATACACCTTTCGGCGGCTTTGCCTAAGCAAAGACAGGGGGAGGCAGATTTGCCGCGTGCGGATACACCCTTCGGCAGCTTTTGCCTAAGCAAAAACAGGGGATGGAGATTTGCCGCGTGCTTACACATTGGGACAGGTTATCAGTTTCCTTATAGGAGCACTGCTGCGCGCGATACACCCTTCGGCAGCTTTTGCCTAAGCAGAAACAGGGGATGGAGATTTGCCGCGTGCGTTACGCTTTGGGACAAGTCATCAGGATGGCGCTGGAGACCGCCATGCAAAACGACGGTTTCCCCGTCTCTTGAATATCTGGGATCTAAATGGCTCGAAAGCGAAAAAATGTCCATTTAAACCCTGCAACTCACCATAACTTCACTATTGCGTTATGGCAGCGAGCAAGCATCATATTCATAAGCGATATACTTGTAAACCGTTACAGGTAAGGTTTTGAGCAAATCTGGAATTTTGACCCATCTACACCCACTGTAACCCAAGAAAATGCACTATCCTGCGAAATCAGCATGATATTCATGTTCAGCGCGCTAAATGACCACCCTAGACAAATAAAGCAAATCTATGTTGTCGACCCCATATATAACCACCACAACTCTATGAAAAGGCCCCAATATGCACAGAGAGAGAGAGAGAGATGATATTCGTAATTAGCATGTCGAATAAGCCATATGGACCGAACTCCAGCCGAATTCATGATTTTGACTTCCTACCATACACCTATCGTAACCACACGGGAAGACGTTCTGCGGAGAAAGTGTGATATCTGTAATCAGCATGTAAAGGGCCGGGCATACTTCACGCGATTTCAGTCGCGATGCGATTTGGCATTTCGCCAGAAGTCTTCGATCCAACTTAGCAAACTGCACATGCATAGTGTGTGTAATTTACGTAAACTGATGAAATGCCATATCTTCTGTACATTTCTAATGTGCTTACAATGAGTTATGAACACCTGGAATAGTGCCAAATCGTGTCGCGATTGAAATCGCTTGAAGTATACCCGGCCCTTAAGATAACCCTTATACACGAAGTCTGAGCAAGCTCTACCACAAAAAATTTTGGGGCCCGGATAGCCGAATAGCGCCAAATTAATATCGAACTCGTAATCAGCATGCTCGATTACCCCCCTGCGCCAAATCCGAGCCCCGTAACTCAAACTTTGCAAAAAAATCGATGAAATTGATAAAAATAATGGACGATTTCATAAACTAATATTGTAATTGTAATCAGCATGCTCGATTACCCTAATGTGCAAACTCCCAGCCCCGTAGCTCAAACTTTGCAAAAAATCGATAAAATCGATAAAAGTAATCGATAATTCTGAAAGCTACTATTGTATTCGGAATCCCCATGCTCACTTACCCCCCCCCCCCCCCTTCCTGTGAAAACTCCCAGCCCCGTAGGTGAACTCTGCAAAAAAATCGATAAAAATCGATATCGATCGATACGAAAAGTAGCCTATGACACCCGCCGGGGCCGAAGTGTATGTGTGCCAAGTTTGGTCCAGATCGGTTCAGAAATGGAATTTCCTATTCGGAACATACGTACAGACAGACAGACAGACAGACAGACATACAGACATACAAACAAACAGACATTCAGCTTTATATAGAAGGATTGATTTGCGTAATATTTTCTGATCACTGATGGGTCCTGTGGTCTGAAGTGTTAATCTTTTGGGGAGTATTCCAAGACGTGTATACAATTTGCTAAGTAGCATCGTGAACTAGCAAAATCAAAAACTTCAGAAGATCCGAGATGGTAGAGTACGTGCGACCCACCGATGGGTCGTATTGTCGTGAATGTGTTAAGGAATCTACTTCTGCAATGCAATGTCATGAAACAGCTCTTACTTGCTCTTGTTTTTGCGGAAAAGTTGACAGAATTGAAGAAAAATTATCTCTTACTCATCTGTGATGTACAAAAATTGCCGATGCACAACCTGTTTGGAGGCAAGAGTGAAAAGAAGCCGGGGAAAATGATTCGTTTTTTTGGAGCTCTTGATTTTGGGTCGCTGAACCCAGCACACGGTGAGACTACGAAGGCTTGGAGTCCACTCAACTATGTTTCTAAGAAATCTCTGCAAAAAAGTTCATCGCTCCAACGAGATGATGTACATGTACCTTAGTCTTTCTTGTATATCTCCTATTAAAGCTAATTTCTTTGCGCGGGTAAAACCCTCAAAAAAAAAACCTACTGTCACGCACTAACCGGGGTCGTTAGTGCGAGGGCGTATGTCCAGGTGGGGATCGAGAGAGTAATAGAAGAATTAATTAGAAGACCAGAAGCAGGAGACAATTACAACCATAGCCGCCACGGTACAAAGTACATGGTCAGATCAACATTCAATAATCATTGCCTATGGCATATATGCACCATGGCATCCATCCTTGACAGTACTAAATTCGTATCCTTTAGCTCTATATGCTAAAAACTATATCAGTCATGAAGATTATGGTGTCTAATAAGCTCAGATAGGTGTTTGGTGCTCAAGAATTCAAAGTTAGCGTGACTGAAATAATTAACTAATGGTTGATAGCTTGGATGAGATTTTCATAATCACAGAATCTCGGCTGGCACGCAAGGTGAGTTGATTATCACTTTCGCTTCAAAAGCGGACTTCAACTCAAATTTCTAAATTTTCATCATATAATTTAAGGAATGCAGCGATTAGTTGGTAATGTTCATAATCAAGCCTCAAGATCGCTGCTTTGGCCACAACATTTTAATCAGCAACAGATAAGTATGTAAAAATTTGAGATTTAATGCTTCAATTGAAATTTGCGTTCTATTCATTTCAGGCAACGTTACATCCATGGAATTTCATCCAAGGGCGAAAATACGACGGTGCCGAACGTGGTTCAATGCGTTTCAGGTATAAGCATGTATCACTTACAGTACTCCTACCGTAATTCACTGTACAAATCATTTCAATTTAATTTGAATTTGTTATGTAGTTTTTTTTTCAAACGATTAGACATACTGTAATGCTCGTAAATAGTCTGCAAATTCCACGAAAATATTTGAGAAAGTTTGTTGCAATTTGCCTACAGAAATAGCGGAATACTTTTTGCTTACCAGAGTGTTTTAGAGCAGCAACTCGCTCATAATTTTCGGAGAAGAGTTGAAGAAATTTTCTAATTTCAAAATGAAAAAATTCCAGTTACA